>VZTE01003320.1:812670-899966 GCA_013397775.1 Eulacestoma nigropectus | reverse complement strand
CGGGCGGGCGCGGCGGCGGGGGGTCCGCGCGGACATGAGGGGCGCCGTGCCCAGACCCGGCCTGCGGCTCCCGGCGGGCATCGCCGGAGCACGAAGTTCCCGGCGGATTCGCCACCGGCCGTGTGGAAACGCCGGGAGGCGTTGTCGGTGCCGGCGGAGCTGTCCGCGCCCGGCTCGGCGGAGGACGCGGCTGGAGCAGGCTCCGCTCCCGCGGGGACGGCGCTGCCGGACCCGGCACAGCGGCAATGGCAGCGAGGGCTGAGGGCGCGGGAGCGGCTCCCGCGGGGGCACCGCTTGCGTGACAGCCCGAGTGTAGCGCAGTGTGCTCCCGCCCCGGGCTGTGCAGAGCCCGGTCCGAATTCCCTGTCCCTGCTACTGCTGACAGGTGTACCGAGCAAATGCGAACAGGGAGACGCAGGTCTAATAGATTAGTGAGCGCCAGAGGTAGTGCTGTTCAAATGTGGTCATTTTTCCCTAAACCTTGCGTTTCCCCTCACTGATTCCCACTCCTTTGGTGCTTGCTGACTGTGTGCTGAACTGATTTTTCTGGATGAATCAACAACATGTTATGAAAAATGTATTGAAGTATAGCGATGTAATGTGGGTGAGTAGGGCACCGACAGGCATATGGCTCTGCAATACTCAGTCACTCGTGGGCGGGCGAGAGCCCACTGTTCGCTCGATGGGAGCAGTGGGACGTGTGTCATCATCAGGACAAATCATAAGGAGGAAATATGTGAACTTGTCAGATATTCTGAGAGGAAGATATCAATCACAAATTTGCACACTGAGAATTTTTTATCTGTAGAAAACTAAGGGTGGTATTTAGGTGGTAGTGGTCATACAGTTTTCTTTCACTGTACTTACCTGGTCCTAGCGAAGCAAAGTAAAGTGTCACGGAAGGCATGATAGGTCATTTTATTTGAACACAGATATAAAAATATTTTCATGTCAGCAGTTGTAACAAAAATGGCCCTTACGTGAATTGTAGAATTTGCGGTTTTTTATACTTGCTTTCCCCCACAGGTTCAGCTAGTATAGACAGTGTCAAGAAAATGTATCACTTGAAGAAACATAATGTGGAACTAGTAAGCTCTCTGTCATTAATTCCAGATCTTGCTATTCCTTGCAGTTAGAACACAGTTTGACAAATCTGTTCATCCTGATTGCAATGAAAAAAATCAAATGAAGTTTTAGACAAAAATATTTTGTCGTGCAGATAAGTTTTAGTACATTTAATCAGAGGTTTTTATTATGTATTCAGTGGTTTGATTCCGATTATGTAAGTTACATAAAGTGTACCATACCTATTTTATTCTCCCCAAATACCACTCCTGTATGTGTGCAGCAGTGGATACAGTTGTGTGTTGCATCTTTTGAGAAGTTTAATTATGGGAAATGTAATGATGACAGTTATTGTATTTAATATTTCCTATGTCTTCTTGGAAGTGTTTTATTTGCTGGCATGTTAAGGGGAAACTATATGTATTTGTGTGCTTTAAAAGTGCATCTGAAAGGACCTGATTCAACTCCTACTTTGTCTTCAGTTGGAGTTAGATCAGCTCTATGTTGTCCTGTTTCATGGTGAGATTCTGTGCTTTTTGAGGTACAGCAAATTATTATAGTGGCTCCACACTAATACGTACCACAAGCATTGCATTTCATAACATTCCTAACTTGACATCATGTTGCTGCAATGCAATGCTGTATGAAGATTTAGTTGACTAAAACTGATAAAGAAAAATAAGGCAAACTTTTAAAAAAAATTTTGGGGAGGTGTGTGAATTACTTGAGCATTTGAAAGTATGTCTCTGGGATATCCTTGTTAATAGGTGACATGATATGTATTCACATTTTCTTTGAGAACTTTAATAGCATTAGGCATTATCTGTATGGATAGATTTTATGCTTATGGATGAAATACTATTTTCTGATGCATTTAGAGAAGTGCTTAAAGATACTTTGTCATGTTAATTTTTTCTTATTTGTGCACAATCTGTATCAAATAATGCATTAAGAAAATCTGAACACTAGAGAGAAAATATGTTGCTGTTACTCAAATCAATGCAATGTTTGTGTATATTTACAATACATAAACCAAAAGCATATTCCAATACCATATAACTGGAAATCTCAAAAATACCTAAGGAAACCATATAAATCAAGTTTGTCTATAGTCAGAAGGTGCTTTTGAATCTATTTTTATTTGCTTTTTTTAAAAAAACTTTAAAAATTCTGTTTAACCAATGAGATTCATAAGCTCTTTGATGTGTGAATCCATATTGTAAGTGGTAGCAAAGATGTAATTTAATAAAAAAGGGTTAAAATGCCCGTCCTTTTGTTGGTGGAGATAATCCACCTGAATCCTACTGAAAGAAAATGAAAAAGGTAACAGCAATGTTATATTTCTTTATAGAGCATCTGTCACTCCAGTTTTCTCCTGCTTTCCCCCTCCACCAAAATGTAAGTCCTATTCTGTGATGCATGGAAGCAGAGCTACAAATGAAAACACTGATGTCTTACGATGGGTTAAGAATAAATAGTTATGAAGTGGCTAAGAATAAATCAGGCAACTGAACAAAGAGAAGGAAGCTATGCCACAGGCTTGCAGTGGAAGGTGGAGGAGACAGAAACTTGCTTCGTGCGAAGCTTATAATTTTATGATGAGGTTTACTTGGGGCAGTAGTTTTGGACTCAGTGCTGGAGGAAGCTGCTGGAGTCCTGAACTGCTGATTCAGACCCTTTCCTGTGTGTGTGCAGTGTTGTAATCTAATATGTAGGAGCCTAAACGAGATGAGTAGGATGTTTCTAATCCTCTTGCGGGAGGGGCAGTATTTGGATACAAAACCCACCATCATAACGCTGCTAGTACAGGTAGAGTGCAGCAGGAACTAACATCTGCAAAGGTGATCAAGAAAAAACTGACAGCTGAACTGGGCGTAGTTTACAATAGTAAATTTTTATAAATATTTACTGCAATCCCAGTATGTGCAACCTGAGTCCTTTTAGAATTGGGAAATGCTAAATTACATTATTAAGGGGTGCTACAGGTAGACAATAATTTCTTGTCAAACTGATTATTATGTTTCTCTGCTGCTAGGAGAAGGTAGCAGGCAAATAAATAAACAAATGAAAAAGAAAAACCAACAACAAAACTCCCACCAGGATATCCTATCCATTCTAATAGTTCTTCTCACTAATATTCCCTTCTGTTTCTTACAGCATTTGCCTTTTCTTTGAAAGACTTCCTGTGCTTTGGCGAACACCCCCGCTGCTCCCCTTGATGCAGGGGAGTGCAGCATCATGAAAAAAGGCAAAAAGCTCTGTTAGTAATAAGTTTTCATTGGGGAGATTATGGAAATGGCTGAGACTATTGCATATTTACATTCTTTTAAGAATGATTGGTAGCTGTCTGAAGCAATCTAGGTTACAGAAAAGAATGCAGATGCAGTGCACTACAGAATTTGAATTTTGACAGGACCCAGTTCCCCTGTTTGGTGCTGTTGTTAAAAGAATGTGTGATATAGAAGCCTGAATGTTAAATGGTAGCTGCTTCTTGTAAGATACTGCACAGGCACATTTATTTTCAAGCGTAGGAGTAAACTTATTTGAAATCAGTGAGGAGTAAGCAGCATGTCTGGAATTAAGCACCGATCTGAAAGCTTTTTCTCAGAGTCTTTGTATTGAGGCTGGAGTTTGACTGTAGAAGCCCAGGCTTATAATGAAGAATGTCTGTTTTATCATTAGAACCATCCCTAGGGAGAGAAGTGCCATTGTTTGTTTATGTTCTAAGTAGTGTCATATTTAGTATAATTAAATAATGGAAAATGTCACCTTAATGTAGGAGAAAGAAAACATCAAAGATTGATCTTCTTGGTGTCTCTACAGAACTCTGTGGAAAAGTACAGATCCTCAGAATGGATATTTTCTGGTTTTGATTACTGGTTCCAGTTAATATTGTTTGAAATGGGGATAAAAATTTTGGTTTAGCCCATTGTAGAGATTTATTCATGTTGCAAGTTAATTAATACTTTTTTTTTCCTGAGGGAGGCAGGATGCCATCCTTAAAATCAACATCAGAGGTGCACAAGAATTCAGCGTAGCAGCTGAGTGCTCAGTGTCTCTAGCATTGTTTCAAATTTGCCTTTTATTTTCTCAAACAAATATTAATACCGAGTAACTACAATTGTTAGGATTTCCAGTCTGATCAGTGGGAGTAAGTTTCAGCTTTTCCAGCCTTGTGTTTGAGCCAGAAGCCAGTGATCACATTGAGCTGAGCCCATCCTGTGCCCTTGCTTTCTGCAGTGCTGAGGAAGACTGGCTTCTAATGGGAACTATATAATTATGGGAATTTTATACATCTCTCAGCTGAGATCTGTGTAGCTACCAGAGGTAGAAGTTTCTGAAGAGTTTGCCTTCGATGTTGCTACAAGAACCTACATGCTTTCTTTATAGGATAGGCGGGCAACTTGCAGTATGGAAAGTGTAATAATTATGTCTCCATTAGAAGTCTTGTTGAGGCTGCGTAGTTGTCAAAACCTTGTCCACTCTGCATTAACTCTAGAACTAATACTGGCCTTGCAAAACAAATACAGAAAATGTTTCATTTTGAGATGTGTTTTTTAAAGATTCTGATGTTGACTTTTATAAAATTGTTCAGAGCTCTAATCACTGAACAAAAAGACAGTTTTTGAAGGTCTTGAAAGATTTTCAGTGTACCTGGTCTGTCTAGAAATTAAGATGACGTTAGTAATTTCAGACTTAATTTAACTACAAAAACGTTAGGTAATATTGAAAGTTGTTATAAATAGTAATTATGTGCGAGTAGAATATAAATGTAGCTTTTATTGAGAAACTTGTATTATGCCCATACCATTTAATTATTTTATAATATGTATTAAGTCATTAGCCCTTGATATGACACTTCACCTTGAAGTCACTGTTGCACAGTATTTTGTTAGACTACCTTGCTTGTCAGTGGAGTACAGATAGTGAAAGTTTAAGGTTTTTACTTATTTTACAAACTAGAGAAATAATTTAGAGTCATGGTTATGTAATGTGATATATGATCAGGAACCAGTCAAGGTCAATGGAAACCGTTGTAAGAATTGTAGATAATAAATAAGGGCCTCAGACTCCAGGTGGGATATACAAAATGGTTCTATTTTACTTGACTGAAATTTTCGAAAGTTAATGAATTGGGTGCCTTAATTTAGGATTCCTGTGATGAGCTCCATTAAAAAGGTGTTATGTTTCCAGAATATTAAATGCATTATTTGAACAGAAACAGCAAATTTGAAGCAAGGCATCAGGAATTGTTCACCACCTTCAAAGATCCTTATGCTACATTCTACTTTTTAAAGCTCTAGACTTCCTTGAACATATCATTCCTAGGCTTTTGTTCAAGACTACTTGCTTTGAAGTAGTTGATGGGCTGCAGATATTTTAAAAGGGCTCTTACAAGTTTTTCTCCTTTAGCCTGTGATAATTCCTCTATACTCCTGATGCAGGTATTACAGTGGCTTAGCAATTCACTTACTAATTTGCTGTTAATATTGTATTAATTTGTATTCAGAAATTCAAATGAAAGTAGGCAACTAGATGTAGTAAATTTCATTAATACTTATTTTTTTAACTTAAGGTTCAGATGCCAGAACCATGGAGCATTGCATTATAGTTTCAGTATTCATTTGGAGATAGTAAACTTTGTTTCTCTGTGATTACAGTGAATACTCTGAGAACACAAAGCATGATTCAAAAGAGAGAAGGGTTTTAAAATGCTGTTTGTCAGATTATTTAGTAATTTAACTTCAAGTCAATCTCAAACACTTTGGACCTTTTCTCATGAGTTCGCACTCACGTGGGTTTATTTTGCAACTTTATAGTCTTAACTTTTGAGATGTATTCATTGTGGAAATGTCTAGTGTTTGAAGGAGTTCCTGTTGCAGTACTGCATGAGTGCTACTAGAAATGGATTCTTGAGAGTTTCATTGCTGCATCCGGCATGCTGCAAAGCCTGGGTGAAATTGATCCAAGTCTGTCTCAGGTCTGTTATTGCTTCCCTTTGCTAAAACTGTAGGAGGGGCAGAGGCACAGGAGAAGCTGATAGTTAATTGGTTTGCACTTGTCCCAGAGTTTCCTCATCAGCCACAGAGTCAAAAACCCCCATGATGCTGTTAGCATGGATATCTCGCCTCAGATCCTTCTTTGGTGTACACACTGTGCAAAGCTTCCCAATTCCCAATATCAGTGATATTGATGGGATTTTTCTTTGGTTGGTTAAATAACACTTTATTTGCTAGTAAAGAGATCTAGAAATTAATGATTTTATAAAGGATTGGAGGGAACAGATAAATTATGATATTCCTTCTCATATAATTATATTTTGAAAGTTAAATCTAACTTAAAAACCACTTTTCTGTATCTTAGAAGCTAACAAGTAACAGCCATAATTTATTCTCCAGCAGAATGAAATGATGGCTGGATTCCAGTGGCAGCAAGTTCATTTTTTCAAGTGGCTTTAAAGAGTGAATCTCCTAAGCAGAAGGGCCTTTAAAACATATCACTAGTATAGATCTTTGTTAAAACTGTATAACTTTGATTAGCTTGTTATTGATACTTGTTTGGTCTTTTTCCATGTAAAAAAACCTACTAGTTTTCTTTCTTTTTCTTCTTTTTTTTTTCTTTTTGATGAAGGCTTTTCAGTGTCAGAAAATATTAAAAGACTTGCATCTTAAAGAAAGGCACATTTGTGGGTAAGGCCCTAAAATAAATGGTTTGAAATGTTGCTCAAAATAAGGAAAAGCCCAGTGGATCTTACAGCTGTTAAACTTTTCTATTAAGTATAAGGAGGAAGTCTAACGTGCTGAGCACTTAATTCATCAGAGGTGCATTTGAAGATTAATTAACCCAAATTATAAGTAATGGAGTAGGCAGCCCTCAAAGATTTTCTGTAGAGAGAATAAACACAGTCTCTGACAGTATGGGAACAGTGGATCTCTCTGAGGACTCCAGCATCTGCCTTTGCCATGGACACAGAGTGTGCACAGTTAGGTGCTTGAGCAGAGATGTTTGGAGCACTCTGTTACAGAACAGACATTCATACAATAGAAATGTGCTGTCATCATAAATGCCACTGTCTGTGGAATAAGATAGAGACTGAGCCGTTGTCTTTCTTTGGAAATTTGTCCCGGTAATTCTTGAAGACATTTTAGCAGGGAATCTGTGGCGTTCTTGAAGTTTCTGTTGTGTGAACAAATATGTTACTGTAGTAGGCAGGCATGGTTCTCAGAATTCAATCCATATATGATTAGACAAAAAAGTCCAGTGCAGTTTCAGCAGGAGTTTCACATTGTAATTAAGATGTATGGATATTACAGTTATGTTTTCAGGTAGAAATTTGCAGTTTAAAGCTGGCAATAAAATAACCCAAGGAGAAAAAACCATCTAAACCAAGTTAGTATGTTATCAAGAGAACTTACAGCAAGACGTTGGTGTGTATGTTAGTGTGCATGTGTAAAAAAACCCCCAAAAATCAGGCATCTGAAAACAAAATAGTGATTTTGTAGTTGCACTAATTCAACAAAAAATGAAGGGCTTTATTTCTATAAATTGAATAAGAGATTTGAAAGGATTTGCTCTAATTTTCAAGTTTGGATATTGTAACAACTTCTCTCTAGCTGTCCCATGGGCCTGTTATTCTGAGCACGGCGTTGTGTAGACCTGGAAGTCTCACTAATCAAACAAGTGTGTTCAGCATGTGGTTATTGTATTTTGTATTTGGAATCGTGTGTTTCAGGAGTTAATGTGGCCCACTATGCAATGTCCTGTTTTGGTGATGCATATGTTTAGGACATCTCCACTTTTCTTTCTTTTTTGCACAAACATTTATGTGTCTACTAAAGCCGTTAATTCTAAGTAAAAGAACCTAAAAAAGTCCTCTTTTGTTAGAGGAATCTTAATGGTTTTAGAGAGGAGTACTGAACTGCTGTCCAAAGACTAGGGAAATGCAAAAAACCCCATATTATTTCTCGTTTAAGCTAGTTTTTGAAATCTTCTATGGCTGCAGTTGAGAAATAATATGAAACAAGTGTAAATCTGGACATGAAGACTTTTATGTTTTTAGGTAATTCTTGGTGAGTGTCTTTGCTGGAATACAGTTTTCCTTTTGCTGACGTGCCAGTCTGACTCGGGACTATTTTGCATTTAAAATATTCACCTCACAAATCCTAATACACTTAGTTAATTGTTAACCCCACTTAGTTCTGCTCATGAACTATTTCCAACAAGCTCATTGAAATATGGATTGCTTCCTCCAAATATTTTAGTTATGGACTCCCCCTAGGACTATGTGTAGATTATAATATGATGAAAGGCCTTATAAAGTGTAGTTGCTTAATGTATTACCCCTATTACTTAAACAGATGCTGTTAATGTCATTGCTGTTCGTTGTTACTCATTGCTAGAATAGCTGAAGCACCATCAGCACTCAAACTGGAAAAGGTCAAAAGCCAAATACTGCCAGGTTCCTGGTGATTTAACTGACAGCCGTCAACATGTATCACAGGACTTGGGTTTCCACTGAAGCAATAGAGAAAAATATTCCTTTTAATTTTTCAGAAGTTAAATTATTTTTCTGTAATGTATCTTTTTTCTGATTCTACTCAGTTTTGTACAAAAAAGATAACTACAGTATGTTTTTGACAAAATCTGCAAGGAGTATGGACTTGATGGGAGCTAGACTTCGACATACTTGTGGGCTTATTTTGGCACTTAGTGATTGAAAACTGTCACTTGGAATGATATTTCTTATATGTATAGCATGGTAATGTGTTTTCCTTTGTAAATTTTTTACTATAAACAAATAAAAGAATGTATTCTTTGTCTGAAATGTGGCTCTTTTGTTTGGCAGGGTAACTCCATCTTCCGAAAATCCCAATGGTGCTACCTGTAGTGTAAGTCAGGGAAAGCCCTCTTTAAGAAGAATAAAAGGGAGAATACACAGAAGCAAAAGTCTTGATAGCATTGATTTCTGTGAATTCACTGTAAGTACCATATCTTTTACATTTATCCTATATGAAGTTAAGAGAATCTTATTAATAAAGCAGTTTGCTTCTTGCATTGGGTTTACCTGTTTGTCAGATTAGCAAAGGTATTGTACTTAATGTTTTAGTTGCCTTGCTACGCTGCCAAATATTAAGAGCAGTGATGTCACTTTTATAATTAGCGACATACAACTGTATTCTTGTTCTTCAGCAATCATGAGATATAAATTTTTATGTCAGATTTTAATGTTGCCTGCCTAAGATTAAGAAATTGACTGGAAATTGAGTAAATGTGAAAAGCGAAATAAGATTTCAAATTTTATTTTTATATTTAGATTTTGCAAGTTATGTTTAAAGTCAAACATTACTTTTTACAAAACCCACAAAACTATATCAGTTGCATATGGCTATAAAGTGCTGGAAAAGGTGATATATTTTTCTAAAAGATGTGTATGCTTATAGCACTTGAAAGCTGGAATCACAGGTGATATGTTACTACACTTAGGCAGTACTGGTATATACCTTTTCTCTTCTCTTTGATTAGGGGGTAGATGTGTTTGTATTATAGTTTCTGAAACTTCAGTGTGATCATGGGAAAGAACCATGACAACTTCCCAACTAACTGGAGGGAATTTGGTCAAAACAAATTATATTCTGATAAACTAAAATAATGTACTTTTTAAATGCTTAAACAATGTCAAAGAATATGTTAAATTATAAATTGGTTATGAAATATGAGGATGAAATAGCTAAAAAATCCGTGCTGTCTTTAAAATGTAGAAATCAGTAGTGATGTGAAGATACTGTCTGGCATTGCATGGTGCTAGAGACAATATCACTGAAATGTTCAGATGGGAATTGGGGAAACATCTTTAAGGCATAACAGTGGTTTGAGTGTGTTGTCTTTCAGTGGGATATTTGTCGCAGATCATGCCAATAGCATAATTGCTATTTTTTTCCTCAGGACAGCTTTGTTTCTAATTGCAGAGTCTCGTAGCGCTATCTTTGGGACAAAGGACTTGTTGTTTGCTGTTCAAGGAAGTAATGAACTTACTAGCGAGGGTTTGGGATGCAGTGTGTTGTATGGTGCCCAGATGCTTCTGGATACAGCCAGTCCTGCACGGCCGGGCGCCCTGGCTGGGGAATGTGCGAGGGAGCTGTGCTCGGGCTGTGCTGCCTCATTTCCAGCTGCCTTTGGTGTGTCTGTGCTAACTGTTGTCACAGCACTGATACCACTGTAATCATTGCTCTGCTGAAGGTTAGAGATTCCCTCAGGGAGCAAAATTTCCTTCTGCTATATGGGTCTTCGTCTGTGTGGTCCTATTAAGGAGTTTTATCTAAATCTATCTCTACTCCTGGGGCCTTCAAAGAAAAAGAGATTATAGCCAACGGTAAAAAGAATTTCTTGCATGCCATAGAACCTTTGCAAAAAGATTTGAGACAGATAACAATGGGCCGGTCTGTATCTGTAGCATACAAATGTGTAGAGTATGTACACGTATAAATTCATACATAAATAGCTAAGTATTTATAATTAGGATCAGGAAAGGAAGTTCCCTTTTTCTGAGGTCTCATGTTAAGGGATGATACAGGTTTGAATAGCTAAGCACACAAATCAGAGTTAAAAATACGGATTTTCTTGCTGCTACATAATTTAGAATCACACTGAAGTATTTCTTGATACTGTATAGTTGTGGTTTTATTGTTCTAAAATTGTGATTAAAAATAGATCTAAAGAAGTAATTGAGTAAATTAGTATGCCTGGGTCTTTCAAGGGTGCTCTCAGAACTGAACATTTTTCATGTTAAAGAGTCTTCATCTAGTAAAAACACTCAGACACTGGCAAACAGAGCAAAACTAAAAATAAAAATTAAAACACAAAGGAGCTTTTAAAAAATGTTCTCTTTACAACTATTTTATGCTGTAGTATATTCATTTTATGCACAGCAAAGATGAAACATTTCATATATAAATATGTGGATAACTTATATGCTGACAAAGTAATGTCAGCATCCAGTGAACTGTTGGTTTCATTCGTCATGTAATGAGAATGAGATCCATTAGTAATTCTGAACGTTGCTGGATTTCACTTTAAAATAAGTGATGTCTACCTACATCCTAAACTAATCTTTTTTGTAAACCTTTTGTTTAAAGGTTTCACTCAGCAAATTCTTACCGAGGACAAATCCTAACAGCAGAAAGACATAAAAAATAACTTATGCTTTCTTTTCTCCAAGTGAATAAATGTGTCCCCAGTGGGGAAGTTCTGCATTTCAATGCGATATGCCTGTACAAAAATTCAGTTCAAGAAAATGCTATATTTACTACTTTACTGTGATTTCACCTGAAGCTGGGGGTGCGTTGTGGGAGCTGCATTAAACTGGGAGGCTCTTTAAAAAATAGGTTTATTCTTTGCAAGGGAGGGAATAACCAGTGAAGAGCCTTTTGCAAGTGTGAAATTTCAGCAGAGGCCAGGGAGGAACTACCATGGGTGCCTTCAAAGGGTTGTCTGAGGGTGATGCTGCAAAGTCTGTTGTTTACCACAGTTAGTGAAATACGGAGTTTGCAATATTAATGGCTTTTGGTTATACCTGTGGCTCTTAATATGGGTGATCTACCTAAGAGTGCAAGAGAGGTCCTTGCCTGTGAAACCTCATTATCCAGTGGCCTGCTGCTGCAGTGACCGATTGCAAGCCTCGGGTGTTTGGATGTCCCTGCTCTGGAAGTGTTCAAGGCCAGGCTGGATGGGGTCCTGGGCAACCTGATCTGCGTCCCTGCCCATTGTGAGGTGTTGGAGCTAGATGACCTTTAAGGTCACTTCCAAACCAAGCCATTCTGTGATTTGTGTGAGACTATCAAAGCACACAATTCCCCGCTGGTGCATTGCATACCTGTATTAACGTCCCATACCTGGTTCACCTGTATTAAGCTCACAACACCCTTCCGGAAGGTCTAAGTTCTTGAATACACGTGGTGAGAGTCTGCAGGACTGCTGACAAAATGTCAGTTTTATTTCTTAGTGATACCTCTGCTGTCTTAAGTGGATGATACTGGGGTTTGTAAGTGATGCCTCTTTTTACCATTTTGCTAAGACAGCAAGTGAGAAGATAAAGTGATGAAATTATGTTAAGCCACAGAGTGATAGCACAGCAACTCCCTTAAAATATGTATCCGTTTTCAACTTTTTGCACCCTTTTTCTTTTTTTTATCCTCTCCATGTATTAGTACAACCACTTAGTCAGATTAGCACCTGTTCACCCAAACTAAGTAAAATCTGTTTTATTGCCCTTCAGTTCTTCTTTAGTAGAACCTGAAGGAGTATCATCACGCTGTGCTGTGCCAGATATTAGCCCTTGAAAAACTCAGTTTTAGTGGTATGTATAAAAAACCCCCTGTATTTTATGTTGAATATTGGTAATGGTTATTTTCAACCCAGAAATGTTGCAGAACTCCTAGTCTATGTTGCAGAAAAAGGGAGAAAAGATAAAGAGTAGAATCATCAGCTCTTGGAGGCACATGTGGAATACCCACTACTTTGCAGATGGAGCTTGTTGTACTAATGTTCCATTACATCCATATTTTAATCTTTATTACTCTGAAACAAACTCTGGCTTTGTACAAGCTACCCCAGATAGCAGTAGCACTTCTGAGCCCAATTCATCAGCAGAGTTTTTGTTGCACTAGGCATTGTGCAAACATGAAGTGTTTACTCTCAAGGACCTTACAATCTATTTCTAATAATAGGTAAGATGTGACTAACCTTTGATTCTTTAGCTGCATATGGCTCTCAAGCTGTTCAAGTGCTGCACTGATGCTAGAGCTTCTGAAGGTCACGTTGGGATGCAGGTGCATTTTGAGACTGCCCTGCTTGATAGAGCACTGGGAGTTGTCCTCCTCACTTGTGCGTGGGCTACCTTGGGAGGCGGTGTGACAGCTCAGAGGTGTATGAGTGGGTCTCGTGGTTGCTGGCTGTATGACAGATTTTGTACATCTGGTAGCACTACAAACACTGACCACCCCTACAATGTGTAGATGCAGAGAAACCATTCCCTTTTTTCCTTTGAGTCAGTGCTGACGTTTTCTGGGAATGACCAAAAGGGAGACTTTGAAAACTTTTATAAGGAGCTCATATAATGAATTTTGTGTCTAAGATACCGTTTTCATTTTTAGTTCTGTAGCTCTTTGATTGGACTTGAGAAATTACTGAAATCAGCACCTTGAAAAGTGTATTTTTAAGGGAATACGTATTTGAGCCTTTCCTGCTAAAATCAGCCCTTGTGGACAAAGGAGCTTGTCTTGGAAATCAGAGCACTGCAGTTATTTCCGATATGAACAAGTCCAGTGCTGGAGGCAGCTGATGCTAGTGTGCTCTCACTGAACATGCACACAGCTAGGTTCAGTTAACCTGCAGCTGGAGCAAAGCAGAAAATCTCCAATGTACTTCCACTTGCATAGGAGTTAAAATCCAAGGAATAATTTTGAAAAATGTTATAGCAATGCAGTATTTTTTTTTCCCACTTTTTCATTCCTTTCTAGTCATTCCTTTTTCAGGTGCATTGTTTTGTCTCTTCTTGCCATGTACCGCCAATGTAGTGATGTTGGCTAGAATTGCTGTGCCCTAATGCATTAGAGGTCCATGTCAGCATGCAAAGCACAGAAGTAACACAGTAGGGTAGGAGATTACACAAAAGAGAAGAAAAGAAAGACAACTAAGTAAAAAGAGCAGTCTGAATAAAGCACTGTGGACTGCATGACAAAATGGAAGAGACAACAAAGGAAGAGATAATCAGAAAGTGAGTCTTAGCTGATGTGGGATTGCCTTCTTTAGGTAGGGAACGTGCATGTTCACCTAGAACAGTGATTTTTAGTGCACTGTAGTAAGTGTTATGCCTTTGAATGGGTGTGATACCTTGTGTGATTTCTTGCAGAGGAGCTGCAGAAACTCGGTATTTCTCTGTGTGCTTGCCTGCTCTCATTAGCAGGATGGAGTGATTGACCTCGCATGCTCTGTGGGGGCGTGTGCCCGGCATGTTCTGTGTGCAGGGAGGTGTGTGTGCACCAGAGTGCTCAGGGAGCAGCTCCCAGTGAGTGGCTGTGTCATTGTGCTGCTGCTGCTCTTACCAGCAGTTTCATGTGCTTTATAATTTCTAATGAAGTTTCAAGGCTCTTTAGAGGCTTTAGTGATTAACTTGAATGGATGTTTGTGATGACATCCTTATTTCGCTTCTCCAATCTCCTTCGTAGCTTTTTATAGCATACAGTAGGCTTAGAATCAATTTGTTGTTGGAGATGCCCTTACCAGTATGTTGGGTAACTGTTGCTGTGAGTAGCCCCACTTTCCCAGTGAAAAAATGTAGTGATCAAAACATAATACTGCACTATACTGGTTAACTTGTCATGGAGCATTTTGCTGAGCAAGGCAGTCTAGTCTGTACTGAAGCACAGATTTATTGCAGTTTTTTATTTAATTTCATCTAGTCCGAACTCATCTTCCCTTTGAATCATCTTACAAATGACTTCTGAGGGGATAGATATTATTCTGTAATTTTATTTTTGGTTTTGGTTTTTTGTGGTTTTTTTTGAATAAAATTCTTCTGGTTTTATACTTTCATTTGTCTTGATTTTCCTGCTGAGTATTTTAATTTGAATATGTGTCTGTAAAACTAGTAAAATGAGAAATGAATAATAACACAAATGATACGTATCAGACTCAATTTCTTAGGATGGAGACATAAGAGTGCTCATGTTCTTTAAAAAGTCCTGCAGGTATTTTGATCATCTCTGTAGATGTGGAAGGAAGAACTCATTAGCACAGCTGGAGTCTTGTGGATGCCCTTAATTTGTTACTGTTCAGAGAAGTGTGGTTGTTATGCAGCTGTTTCTGAGATTTAAATCCTCTCTGGTAGCTTAGACTTGCTTCACAATATTGTTGTTGTACTGTAACCCCTTTATTATAATAATTTCATCTATTGATGGTGTATGAACACAGTACTGACTTTATACAGTAGCGCCAGTTTTGGCCATTTTATTTTACCTAAGGTAGTTTAAATAATGAAAAAAAAAGGAATATTTAAGCAGTTAACACATTTTACAGTTAATGAAATGAAAATACTTTACGTCTTACATGTGTATTTTTATTGGTCAAGTATATAGAAAAAAAGCAGAAAAATACATACTACCGGTTTTAATATATATAGTTAATAGTTTTAAATCAGAGGAAAAAAGAGTTTAATTGGACCAACTTTGGAAATATAATACTGATGGAAAGAGGAAAAAACACTGCAGGCTTTTCATCCAAGATTACAACTCCTCTGGGAAAGAGGAGTATATTTTCAGCATTGTTTATTCTGTCGTCTTGCTTTTTATTTAAAAACAAATCCAAAGTTTTATGTAAGAGCTATTCTAAATGTCAAGGCAAATTATTAAGTCTCAAGCATAATACTAGGTGAAGCTTATGCAGCCTTAAGATTAACCTAAGGAAGTTAACCATAAATGAACAAGTAATTTAATTTGATAAATTCTGAGTTGTGATTGACCTTAATTTGTGTTTCTGAATTGATTCAGACTGATTGATTTACGTTTCTCAACAAATTCCGTGCTTCAGTTTCAGTCTACCAAGAGTGTTACCTCCATAATAGACATTATACTGATGACTGTGTTTGCATTTAATTTTAATTAGAAATATATTTTTGAGTGAGTGCATGTTGCAGGTTATTTTTATTTCTTCTCAGAATGGCATTATGAATTTGGGCAGATGGAGCTGTACTGAAATACTCTGGCATTTGTTGGAGTAATACCTGCTTGATTACTCCACCACCATTATACTTGGCGGATGATTGTGACTTGTCAGGTTCATTATCTCCTAAAATGTCAAAATATATGTAGGCCATTGTGTAGTTTGTCTTTAGGTTACATAATATCAGATCCTCTTTCTGTGGTGGTGCAGGATGCTCGTGTTGTGTATTTAGTCTCAATATTATAGTGCTCACCTGCTGGTGAGCTGCAGCCTCAAGCAAAATGAGGGTCTTACTGTTTGTTCTTCAGCTAGTCCAGAGACACAGGGAAGCAGAGAGGTGGTTGGGAATGACCACTGTCTGCTTTTGAGATACTTCCGAGCTCCCTTGAATGTCTCTGTTCCTGAACTGAGCTCTGTATGGAGCCACATGATGATCAGTGTTGTGTTAAAGTAAATTGATGGAATGACTCAGGGAAAAGAGTAACACTCATATAAATGTAAGCCCCTCTAGGTCAATGCTAATGTAATTTTTTTTTTGAAAAATCAAGGTTTCTTATTGTAGATTAGATACCTTAATGTTTTGTTATGCATTAGATACTTGTGTAGTAAATAATTGTTTCTGTCCAAAAGAATTTTATGTGAGTGAATCTAAACTGACTTTGAGTCTAAGTGCATTTATTTTTCATGCCAAAAATTCTTCCCAGATTTATTTCTAGAGTAGAAGTTAAGATTATATTGCTCAATATATTTTCCTGTTATTGATAGATTTTATTTGTTTGACCTTTCTCCGCTGTTGTGCTCAAAAAGAGGCAGACTTGTTATATATGAGAAAGCAAAGACTGCAACAATTTCTATTGCAGACTCTCAGCCTTGTGCTTAAAACTAGTAAATAACAGAAGTGTCAGTATGAGTGGCTTTTCAAATATATCACTAGAATGTATATGCTGGTAGCATGTCTGTTTTAATATTTTTATTAGGTTGCTGGAGGTTTTTTCGGTTTAGATTTGTTGGATGTTTGGGGGTTTTTTGGCTTTTGCTAGTTTTTTTGCCTTAACAGAACTGTTTCCCCTTGGAAACTGGCGTTTGAGTGATTAAATTCTAATGGCTTTTAAAATTAGATTTTTGTTATTGAGCAAAATATGTTATTTTTGTTGGCAAGAGCAGCTTGGAATTTTCTGTCATTAAATACTTGTCTATGTGTGGGCACCACTGGCATGTCTGCAAAGATGTAATAATTTCATGGAAATAGTAGTGATCCTATAATGCAAGTACAGCCAGTGTCAGTGTGCAGTCTTTGGTAGGGACAGAAATGTTTCTTGCTGCTTTTTCTAGCAAAAGAAATTGAAATGTTTCTTTTGACCTTCAGACACTTCCTTTCTGTTACTGTCTCAGAAACAGGATTCCTTGATCCATGCCTGGCAATACTACAGAAGGTTAAGGATGGGAATATTAGTATTCCACGTGCACTTAAAACTTGTTTGTGCACTGAAATGAACGGAAGAATATTTTCTTCCTGAAATAGGGGAATTGATCTACATGAAGAATGAGAGCATCTTCATAACTTATGCACAAAGACAATAGCCACAGTTAAAATTAAGGCCTTCAGCTTTTCAAGAGATTTTAAGCCTCAAGCCTTAAGCCTCAAGCCTTTCACTAAGAGGCATTCTCTTCAAGTGCCCATCCAGTGGTGTTCTCACCAAGCAGGACTTCAGTCAGACAGATCAGCTTGGTATGGAGGGACTTCAGGAGTGTTCCAGAGGAACAGGTACTGATACATATGGAAGTGATGCAGACAGAGTGTCTGCAAGTGTTGCAGTGATACTCAGCTTTATTTCGATAAGCCCGAAGATGCAGTTGGCCAGATACTAAAGACGCCGAGGGTGGGCTGGGCAAGATCTTGAAATACATTTGGCCTCCTTAGAAGGTCTCTTGATTTTTTTTTTTTGTTTTAAGTTTTTAAAGTTACAATAGAAGAAGTATTAATCAAAGTATTCCCTAGCTGTTACTCAGCTACTCCAGTCAGGATAGCTACTGGAACACTTCAAAGTAGAATTTCACAGCACTGAGTTATATTTCTTTCCTTACACTTTGGAAGAAGGTCTTTTTTAGTTACACAAAGGGATGAGAAGATAGTGTGAGTGCCTGAGCAGCTGCAGAATTCCTCTTTTTAAAGTCAGCCATGCTCAAGTTTGTCTGTAACTATCCAGATGCGGATGTGTGTCTTTGTCTATATAAATTATATAAAAATATAAATATACATGTGTTATACGTACACACATGCATGCACTTTGCATTTAATATAAAAAATGTTACTGGTTAGGGTCACTTTTTGTCAGCATGATCTCTACATAAGTTTTTAGAGTCTTGTTGACTAAACTCTGCCTGTCACATTGTACCATCTCTGCCAGTAGCAAACATCTCCAAGGGCAGGGCCTGACCCTACACAGGCAGTCTTTCAACAACAGTTGTAAAAT
Source organism: Eulacestoma nigropectus (assembly GCA_013397775.1). Lineage (NCBI taxonomy): Eukaryota > Metazoa > Chordata > Aves > Passeriformes > Eulacestoma > Eulacestoma nigropectus. Next base: position 881,712 of record VZTE01003320.1, on the reverse strand, counting down.
GTCATTGTCACCCTGTCAAGGTCTCCTTCTACCAACTTTTTTTCCTCTGCTCTCTAGAAGTCCCAGTGGGCGTTCAGGAGCGTGCCATTTATCACTCAAGTAGAATACTGCTTTTTAAAATATTCTTCACCATCCCAAGGAATTCTCCATCTAGCCCTTTTCCCGTCTTTGTTGTCCAAATGGCTGGGGAGTGTGCCCAGGCAGGGAACAAAGGAATTTGCCTTTAGCAGATGGCTTATTTTAAGAGGATGCGCCAGTACTAATGTAGAAGAACTGACAGGATACTCTCAGCAGTAAAAAAAAAAAAAATTGAAATATGGGCTGTAGCATAAGGTTTTGCTGCAGTCACTGGAAAAATATTAACTGAAAATGTTGGTAAAATAATGGAAACATAATTGTATGCACTGAAAGTTGAAAATGAAGTACATTGCACCCAACACCCAAATCTTCAACCTGAATGCAGAATAAAATAAGAAAGATTGATTGTGAGCACCTTGGAATTCAGACTGCAAGATGTGCAGTCTGAATTTGCAAGAATGTCATAGCAAACTTCTAGGAGAATGTTGGGTTTTTTTAGTCCAAAGAAATTTATTTTTGAAGTCTGGGGCTGTGAATGGAAAACAAATTGTTTATAAGCTGTGCTTAGACTAAAAAAAAGGGTTAGACTGCGTTAATGGAATAGGGCAGTTAGCGTGGGCTGGCTCATCGTTCTTGCAGCAATAGAGACACTTTCAGTTTGCAGAGATTCTGGTTTCTTTTGGCACAGATGTCCTTTTTGTCCTCTGGCACAGTTTTCCTTGATTTTTCAAAGAAATATTGGATGTTTGTTACTCATCTATATCTAAGAAGAGCAGCTTGCTTCTCCCACTGGTATAATATGCCTTTGCTTATTGCTCTGCAGTATTCTGTGAGGGAGCATACAGGACTGGATAACCTCTACAGAGCAGCTGCCTTTGGGTATTTGGCACTGTTATTAGCAATATACTATTGGGATCACAGGCTCCTGTAATAAATTTAGCAATCTTGGCTGCACTATCGTTATACTTATCTAGCACCCCTCAGAGGTAGAGAATTTAAAAAGTACATATCCTATTCTCAGCGTGGTGAATACCACTGCATGAATAGAAAGGAAACAAGTAATAGTGTTTGTATATTTATGAAGATTTGACATTTAACTTTTGGTATCTACTGACATCTCCAGCTGTATAATGTGTTGCCTTTCGTTGCCCTTGAGGACAGCCCAGGGAAAGGGGGCTGAAAGGCTGGTAATGACAGAGAAGGGGAAAAATCAGCAGGGAGAAGATCTGCTCTTGGAGCTGCTCAAATGTTCAGAAACCAGAAAGTGCTTTCTCAACCTGCTTGGAAGGTAAGTTAGGAATGTACAGTACTCAAGTCTGAGCAATGTGCTTTTCAGTGAGGTTTCTTGCAGTTCTTCAGATAAAGGAAAAATAATAAAGTCACATGCTACAGTGTGGCATGGAGACTGTACAACATAGCCCAACTACCAACACAGCTCTTGTCTTCCCCCTCTTAGGAAGGCAGCATGTCTTATAATATTATTATATTATTATAATAGGATAACTATTTACTTGACTCTGATAAAGTAGAATAATATGATTGCCAGTCAAAGCTGCACATCAAAGTTGGATGCTGCCTGAGTGCTCAGGCAGCACTCAGCTGGCCTTTGTTAGGCGCGTTTTTTACATAGGGACTGTTAAACACAGCTTTGTGAAATCATGATTCATTTGCTGTAATGAGATAGGGATATGAGCTCCCAAATGAAGACTTTCAAGAGCTGCTAGAAAGCTTTTCACAATTTATAATTGGATATGCATTTTATATTATTTCATTCTTAAACACGTGATCCCTGTGAAACTTGGTTGACCAAATTAACCAAGTTTGCCTTTCTCGGTTATCTAGCAGTGCTTGCACAGTCGGAGAACTACGTGACTTTTCCTTTCTCTACCTTCACGGTAAGGCAGGGATGGCCTAAGTCAGGTGTTTTCATATGGCACCACTTAACTAAAAGATGTTTCCAGTAACTGGATGCGGTATTTCCTCTACATTCACTCGCAACAGTTTTGGGCAATATAACAAAATAGCTTTGGATACCTGGATGATTACTACAGAATCCAGTACTCGCTGGGCAGTAACAATCCAGGGATGCAAGCACACAGAACTGGCCTGCCTTCATTTCTCCAGTTCATAGCAATTCTTGTGAATGTTCACTGGCCAGCTAGAATGAGTTCAGCCACATGCATAGAAATGTGATGCATTAATCTGAAAGTTCTGCAGCCAATACTTTATAATCTCATATTTGCATTATTAATCTCTGAAATATCTGCTTCATGGATTCAGATCTGCTGCGGTGCATTCTCTGAGGGCATTTTAGGGCTTTAAGATGGGTCCATGAAGAAATACAATTTAGGATGGAAAACAGACAATTTTTAAGAACAAGTGCAAAACCAGGGAGATAATGGATGAGTCAGGAGGATTTGTTGGACTTGATCCCAGCCACCTAAAATTTCCTGACAGGAGCTTCATTTTTCCTTCTACCACTGCAAACTTTTCTGTTTAAGATGGTGCTTAGAATGGTGCCTGCACTCTGTGGAGTGCTCACAGAAGTGATAAGGCACAATTTGCAGTGTTACGCATCTTCTGCTGGTACTGTCTTGTGGAAATATACCTCTGTGGGCAGCAATTGCAAGTGTAAAGTATCAGGCAAAGTATTATAAGTAACTCCCTGCCAGCATAAGTCTTTCTTATAAACTTTCTGATTCTGCTGATAATCTAGGATTTTCTGTATGAGATTGTGTTCTTTCCAGACTATACCTTCAAAAAGCATCTTTAGTAAATTGATGGGGCTAACACATGTGTGGGCTTGGCATGAGGCATTAGGTGTCCTTGACTAGATCATACTTGACGACTTCTAGCAAAACCGGCTAAAGATCTGCAGTTATATTTTGTCCATTAATGGTCTTCCTTACTCAGGGTTTACAGTGGCTTTTACATTAATGTTGGCACAGTTTGTCTTCTCTTGTTTTCGTCCTCAGCTTTTGTGGTGATTATTATTCATATTATAGTAGTAGTTAGAGCACCCTGTTAGCATCAGAGTCCTGCTGTATCAGATGAGCTACAAATATAGAAGAAAACTCAGTTCTCTAAGCATCAAATATGTTAAAATGTGTTAAAAACCCACTAGTACAGATGTATCAAGTGGAATTAAAAAGGTATAGATGGCTTATCGCCACAGTGATAGTTCCCCAAAATTTGCCTCAGGGCACTGCATGAAACTCTTAAGTGTTTGCCTCTTCTACCTTTTCACTTTGGTACACTAAATATTCAGGAAATTGAGGAGAATTTGCCCTGAAATCACTTTTTGTCACGATCTGTAGTTCTTCTGGTGTTAAAACAAGACACCCATACTGCCTTTTCTGTGGCTGCTCTCATTAAAAGTGAAGTGGATGTTCAGCATCCCAGCAATGGGGAAGACCTTTTAAAAGGATGTTAGAACGCAGTTTGTTGAAATGAGGTATTTTGGCAGACCAGAATCAATGAGTGGGATATATACGGGATTGAACAAAACAAACATGCTGCAGGGAAAAGCTTGGAAGGAAGCTCAACCAGTGTGTTTTCACCCAAAGGACATAGTCTGGAATGTTTATTTAAAGGTCGAATGTTCTTAGTAGAAATATCATTGAGTAAACACCTCGAGTGAAATAAACTGCATTTGAGAGGAAGAAGACTGAGGTGTAGATATTTTTAAAAATATTTACCCTTTGAAAGGAAAAAAATCAGAGAATACCAGTTGTCATCATGCTTATGGTTCATAATGTGATATTAGAGTATAAAGCAATATATTTTAAAACTATTGTGGGAATCCTAAGTGTCAGAAAACACTGTGTTCACTTGTAATGGTACAGGGAAAGCAGAAATTTCAGCAGAACATATGAAAACAGAAGTGACTTTCTCTTTCATGCAGCTGCTTCTGTTTTCTGGAGTGCAGAGAAGTATTTCCATACAGTTCCTTGCTGACAAGGAACAAGATGAGAAGAATGAGTCCCATTAATTATTAGTTTTTAAGCTTCCTGACTAATGAATGAGCCTGATTTTGGTAGTGCCAAATCATTTTAGGGTGACACTTAATTTAAGATAATTGCACCTGAACATTACCTGTGGAGATGCTCAAAATTAATAAGAATTGTCATCTTAGCAGCTGTTGTTATTAGATATACTTATGAAGCTGTGAGTGTAGGAAATCATTCTTCTACAAGAAAAGTTTCTGGGACCTTTCTGATTGAAGAGGAGCATAGAGGAAAATACCAGTAGGTATGTTGGGATTTTACCACAATTTACCTGGCATTGAGAGGAATGTGATACGTGATATGTAAACTAGCTTGTAGGCTAAACTCAGAAGTGGGCAGTAATTACCTTGCTGCTTCCAACTAGAGGCATGAAGAAATAAAAAAAGTTTCAGAGCCTCTGATCTAGTCAAAATTTCTCTGTGTGCCATCTTTGATGCAGATGAATTAGATAATTTCTAATTTTAGCTATACAATATACAAAAGTGATAAAATGAATGCAGAGATGCATGCCTAATTGAAGGGTCTTTGAACCAAACAGGTTGGAATATATCAAAATCTTCCCCTCAGTTAACACAATGCATTTTCATGGTCATTTTGGAAAAACACCAGTAGGGTGCATAGTTGGGCTTCACAGTGATATGGCGTTGCCATTTACTGTAATTTTAGTCCAACCTTTTAGATGTAATATGGTGTGGGTTTTTTAAGTTGTTCTTCCTGGGGAAGGTTTTCATTGGTCTTCCCTCCCTTGTAGCTGTGGGTACAGCTTTAGAACTTGGTTATAGTATATACCAAAAGCTCAAAAGAGAAAGGACAAAGAAAGTGTCAGACCTGAAAAAAATGTGAAAGAAACTCAAGTGCTTGGCCCTTATGCCTTTTAAGTCACTTATGACTCACAGTCTTGACTGACTGAATTTGGCAGCATTTGTGGTATTTTGGGTATATTTGTGGAAGCCCACAATAGTGGGTTTTGTCATCCTTTGTATTCAATAATTCAACACAGATTTTAGTCTTTTAAATTGTTGGAGTCCTTTGAGATCTTTTCAGGAGTGAGAGTTAGCTTTGAATTACTTGAAAAGTATTATTAAATAGATTATGTAAAGAAAGTGTGATCTCCTTTGGAGGTTTTCTATCCTTTAATAAGGGGCAGAAAGCCTGGGAGCAGGGCCAGAAGTAAGAAGTTGGCAGGGACTGTGCCTCCTATAGAAAAGGGAAGGGAATTTGGAGTCTAAACCTGAGCAGACAAGGAGGTGGAGGAGAATAAGCCAAAAGCAGGGTATGCAGCTTTGAGGAGCAGGGGCATAAGCAGTGGGAAGCAAGGCATACAGTCAGCAGCCGTTTGACCAAACCAGACTGTACCTTCTCCTGCACAGCTGGAGCCAGCCTGCATGTGGTCTCAGAGCTGCAGTTCCCTGCCCTTGTCCCGTCCTCGGGGACAGCTCTCTGCAGAGCTGTGTCCCACATCGGCATCCTGCTTCTGCCTCTCGCTAGCAGGTCCCCTGGGGCACGGTGGCACTGCTCAGCCCCACTGCTGCCAGCCTCAGTGCTGGCCAGAGCCTGTTGCAAACCTCTCACGCACCTTCTGCACTGCTCGGGGTCCCTTACATAACAGCGCTGGAAGAAATAAGGATTTCAGCCTTGTTGTGAGTGAAGAAGACTCGTCTAACCTAGCTGCTAGGAGGAGTCAGCAGAAAAAAACTGAGGATGCTCAAGATTTTAAGTGTTTAGTATGAGAGTGAATCAGCTGCAAACTTGGCAGGGTCCAAGTACTGACCCCCCCAATAAACTGTGTTTTTATTAAATTAGAGTAAGTTGCAGAAATTGAATGTTTGAGAAAGATTTTCAAGAAATTATTCTGACACTTGAAGGAGGAAGCACCATCTAAGCCTGCTTTCCATTCTTGGATTAAACTACATAAAACGCATTTGAATAAGGTGTATTAGTCTTTAAAGAAGGTATTAAAGTACTATGCAGTAATACTGTCTTATGTCAAGGTTCTTTATGAAATCAAATTATGTCAAATAAAAAACTTCAGTCATTTTCTAGCCTCTAAGAGCTCAGATAGTTCACAATTTAAAAAGTATTGTTGAAAGGATGTTACAGATAAAGTAGTATAAACTCAGGTAGACTGTTTCTCAAAGTTGTATATGTTTTATACAAAAAACAGGCACTGACATTTAGCTGAAGCTGTTTTAATATTGGCAGAACAGTACCACAAGTAATAGAGCTGCAGTATTTTCAAGTGCAGAAGGTGATTTATCCTGGACCAGTCTCTTAATACAAAGGTGGAGACTTTAAATACAATGAACAATTTTCTTCTTTTTGATTTTTTTTTTCTGTTTTACTCTGTAAATATGCTAGATTAAGTTTCAGTAAAAAGTTACTTCATGTCCCATAGGGACAGTTCTCTGACTTGCTCACTTGCATTTTACTTAGCTGTGATTTTCAGTATATTTAATTAATCAAGCTAATGAACTTACAAAATAAGTAAATAATATCATATTGTAATCCAGCTCTCTTGACTTTGCTTTTTGACCTTTTTGGATATTTGAATATTTTTTTCTTGAAAAGGCATGTAGGAAAATCCTGTAACTGCTTTTGTAGAGCCACCCCAAGCTTACTGTCCTTCTAAGAACCACCAGTGTCACTGTTTGTGAGGGGTCATGTCAAGTAGGTTACAGAGCACATCACATCCATCGTTGCTCTTTCAGCAGTTGGGACACACCCTGTGCTAATACAGGAGTGGTGCATAGTGGTTTATATACCAGACTACTCTTCTTTCTTCTTTCCTTCCTTTCTTTTAACCATTCCACATTTCCATACTAATCTTATTACACCTTAGTGACAAGAGAAAGCAGAAGTTGGGATAATTCCTTCATGGTGCAGCTCTGAGAACAGCACCTTTTCATAATTGTGTGTAGGCTAAATGTAGAAGTGATGCAAAGGGTACTGCCATCTCAGTTTGAATGCAAGGAAGAAATGAAGTTTTAAGCCGGAAAAGCAACTAGAATTGATGAGACAAACAGTATCTTAGCTGATACCACCTGTAACTTTGCAGACATACGTGCCTGTGTAAGACATTAGACAAGGTATACCTCACAAATACAGATTAATGCTGAACCCTAAAGTTTTTGAAGAGAATGCTTTCCCACAAATGAATGGCTATATGTTTGATAGGAAATTTATTGTATCACAAACAATCTACTCACAGAAAAGAGGTACGGTCTGAGAACCTAATATAATTTGTTAGTATATAGTCAAGCATTTTTATTAAAAAAGTAGGGATATTTCCGTGGGAAAGCCTACTGGAGTTTTCTTAGCAAGGGCCACTCACTTTTCTTCTCTCATATTGCTGCATTTTCTCTCGTTCTCCATATCTTGAGCTAATTAGCCTCCTACCTGCTTTTTCCCAATGCCAGTTCTGACTGTCTCACACCATGTTCAGTGCTTGAATCCCCTTCCTTCTGTCTTATGCTGGCTGAAATCCATCTCTCTGCATGCTAAATATGCTAATTAATTTTCTCATACGCTGGCCTGATATATAAACTTGTTTTCTTTAATCACACATATTGGTAGCATCGTTTTTTACAGAATACATGTATTTTCATATATGTTCTGCAATAACATAGGAAAATTAACTCAAGAGGCCATATCTTCGTATATATGCTTCTCCATAATCCCTAGAAACTGAAAGTATCAGTCAGCCAGAAATGCATCCTGCAGCAGTCCATCTCTGGTTGCATCTCTGCTTTCCCTGTCCATTTTCAATGCAGTCTTGATTTTCTCTTTGAAAATGTGCAGGGAAGGGAAAGCTGCAGTAGAAGTGAGCAGTGGGATGATATTGTGAGACAGAACTTCTCTGCTGCAAAGTGCATTGCAGTACAGAAGAGTGGAAGGAATTTGTACAATTCCTAGAGAACTGTGCATTTGGGTTATGTTGTCTGTGTGATGGATCACTAGCAAATGACCACTTTGTCCTTAAGGAAAGCCCCACTCTCTCCTAACTGCTAAATGCTCTATTTATGTAGTTTTGGTGTCACTGAGGGTAGCGAATGATAACACACAGTGGTTACACTGGTGCAGCTTCCTGTCTGTGAGAACAGCGAGAACCAGATGCTGGAGATGTTTCAAGTAAGCATGGGTAGAAAAATCTTTCCGCTGAATAACTCTGTGTTGCTTTTTTTTCGGTAGAAATTACGTTAGGCCTTAATCCAAAGTTATAACGTCTTTTCCAAAACTATTGACAGTGCTTGTATATTCTTGAAATGTATACACACAGAAGAGGTGAAGTTTCTGCCCTGAACACTTCCTCTGGCAATGGATTCTGTAGTTTAACCAAATTAAAAAGTCTTGTTCTTTCTATGGTATTTTTTTAATTGGCTTTAGGAAGTTCAGATGTTAATTTGTTAAATCTTTCTGGTAATCTGAGACAAAAATCTAATTTTATCCATCATAAAAACATACCAGTTTGCCCAGTTGTAGTCCTTTTCTTACTTAGAAGAGATTTTTCTATGCAATTTTGCATCTTTCCTTTGCAGTTCCCTTTTTAGAAGCAATGACTCATAAACATAGAGTTGAGGTGGAGACCTATTATTTATTCCTTGAGGAAATTATAGGGTTTTCAGTGCTAATCTTCATTCAGCTCCCTGACTATCTTAACACTTTGTTACCTTTTTTTGGTACAATGATCAGATGTTTCTGCTGAGCTTTCTGCCATTAAATCAGTGGTCACAAAATTTTTTGGTTTGACAGAATTCATTTACAACTGTCGTGCTAAAACTTTGCTTTGTTTGGTATTTTTGAACATTCAGTTTTATTTGTCTTCATGTTGCCTATTCAACTTGACTGTTTAGGATTTCTGAAGCTTTCATGGCATTTTTTGGTCATGCCTTGACAGTGGTTTTATATCACCTGCATATATCTTTTATTTTTCTACAGATTACTATTCCTAGGAGATTCAATCAGAATTATGGAGCAATTCATTGCCATCATAAAAAGAAACTGTTTATTTTTTATTCTTCACTTTATATCCAGATTTTGACTCAATATGATATTTCTATGTTGGGCCAAAATATGCCTTCCCCATTAAGGGTGAGTTTTGAACAAGAGATCTAAAACATTCCTGTTCTACCTTAGCACAAGAGAATAATTCTGTGAAAAGCACAGGTTTCATAAAATTTAATTATCTTGGCTAGCCTCGAGCATTTCCATGTTTTGATGAACTTCATTATATATTTATTCAATGTACCAAGGAAAAATATATTGCAATATTTCTTATTTCCTAGCAAACAGGAAACTGGTAACCCTGGGCATACTTTTTACAAGCATGGGGACATGCAGAACCAAAGTGAGGCATCTTGCTCAAAAAGGACCTTTCACCATCTCATTGGCTTTATTTCTGCTGCTCTACCACTCGCTTCATTGTTTCAACAAAAAAAAAAAAAGCTGCTAATAATAATTTAAATACAGAGTGAAATAAAAAAATACATTAATTCATTAATTTTAAAATACATTAATTAAAATAATACATTAAAAACATTGAGTGGAAATCCTTTAGTTCAATTTTGTCAATGCCTACTTCTAATCTTACTTCACTATTTTTGTCTTTTTATTCCCACATAGTGTTCAGACCTCATTACTGCTATCTTGCTTCACTTTTAATAGATTTTCTTTAAATCCATTAATACTCTAAATGAGATTGCTCTTTTCTAGTGTCCAAGAGTCAGGAGGGAATGCTCAGAAGTGGATTGTTACAATTTAAAAATAGGGGTATTGCTCCCACTAATGCCAGTTAGAATACTTGGTAATCACACCCTCCTGACAGATGGGAACAAAGGTGTCTGATGAAAAGATTTGACACAGAGGTTAGAGAGCAGAAAATTTGGCTTTTATGCATCCTCCCTTTTTTGTCGTTGTCCTTTGGAATGTGCTTTTGTGGAGGTTTGTTCTGGGCATTTGCAGCGGGGCACCTGGATGGGTACTGGATTTGCAGATTCCACAGCTGTGCCACATCTGCAGGCACAGCTCAGCAAGTACCGTTTGTTTGGTGGGAGGTGCGGTATGGCCACAGTTGAGCTTCTCTCTCTGAGCACCTTCACAGGTTTGCTAGTGCTTTCAAGTCCATCTAACTTGAAACCTCAATTTATTCTGCATGTATCTTTGATACAATTATGAAACTAGTAGGAAAATGGTCAGTTATTGTTCTAAACAGCTGGATTACAGGAAATCCTTGAAACACCATGCATTTTTAGAGACTCCTATTTTATTTGAGCCAGTTGGCTCTGCTTTCACCAGCTTTTACAACGTGACAAGGAGCAGAGACGGTAGGATGGGAAAGACCAGGGAATTTGGAATCACGAAGCTGCTGACTTGCAGTTACCGTTTACCAGCAGGAGGGGCTTATCTCATTACTTTTCCCTTGAGATCTAACCCAGCCCACACACATACCAGAATATTTAAATATGGATAGAAACTGTTTTCAAACCCTTTTGAACCAAGTTTTCCTTCGCCTCAGCTGGCTTCATTTCTGTGTCTTGGCTAATGGTTCCTGTGTTGAACTTGTAATTCCTTTATTAATGTTTCTTGAAGCAAAACTACAAAATCTGCTGACATAAGGAATTTTGTCAGTTTTATGAGTAAATTGTCTTTAAATGTCAAATTATGTTGCAGATAAATCATTTTTAGTATCAATTCAAGGACTAAGTTCACATTGTATTCTGGAATGCATCAGAATGCTGTATAGCACAAGTCATGAAGAAACCTGCAGACTGTCTTTGAAAAAAATATTTATACTTTGTCTCTTATTCTGAACTGTAGATCCGAGAGTGCTTTAAACGAAATCTAAACTGTTAATGAAAGAAAACAGGTGACCTAGAACTACAAGTTGAGTAAATTCTGTGACAAAATAATTTAGAGGAATTTCTGAATATTCTCTGGAAAATTTCTAACCCATCTTTTACCTCCACAGAATCTAAGATTCCTGAAAACACTAGTTATTTCACCAAGTAGATGTACTTATCTTGGCTTTTGAGCCAAATCTGTTGCCTATGGATTGAGAGTTATGCAACTGACTGGTGAAATTAATTTGACTAATTCCTTATTATAAAGAGTGGAAGGTAATAAATCAGTTTGGAAAAGAAGCATGCTCAAGGTTAAGCATGCAGGTAACTTACTGAAGGATGAGGTGCCATCACAGATTAAGTACCATCTTAGCTGCAATCATCTGTGTCAGAAGACAAAGTGTTTTCTTTCCTCACATTGAATTCTCTTTGAAGTTTAGTAGATCTCTGTGATGTTTTGTGGAGAAGATGGAATGTGTAACGTCATACGGTGATGGGAGTATAATAGTTACATGATTAATCTTTCTACACTGATTACTATGTGTTGCCAACATTTAATGTTGCAAACATTAAAGTTTGAATATTTGGGTTTGTTATCCGTGTTTATACAACACTCCATGGACACTGCAGGGGTATCTTGCTGGTACATTTAGAGAACTGAAAGGAAGGGCAGCTTTAAAAATAGTAGGATGGGAGCACAGCTGGGTTGGATGGTGACCAAGCCTCTCAGAAGCTGTTTAGTGACTCACTGTCACTCTCCAATTCCGGAGCAGCCACTTTGCGGGACAGCCACACTGCTGACCCTGTGCTGGATCAGAGCTGACTTGAGCTGCTTCAGAACTGTGTGTAGCTCAAGAGCTACTTGTTGGTCCCTCTGGCATAGATTGTTCAATTTTATTATGTGTTGTGGTTGTTGGATATGCTGTATGGTGTGTTATCCCACTGCCTTACTAGGGATTACAAGCATATCCCTGTGATAGTCTCTGTGAAAGAACACAGATGAGAATGAAATAAAGATACTTGACGTTTTTCTGAAATCTCTTCCTTTGTTCCTTTGATTCTACAGCAAAACTTGTTTTCTGAAGTTGAACTTCAGTTCTTAGTAGGCATTGAGCTTTCGATGATGAATACCCATTGACATGACTTTTTGTGCTATTTGCTCCTAACACATTTTTAAAATCAGTATTTATTTTTTGTGCCTTTGCTATGTGTAAGGTATTAGACCTTTACTGCTTTTATTTTATAGCATCTTACACCTGTCTTCTTCCCCTGTAACAGGAAAACCAGCGTGGAAGCACTGAGTCTCGTATTCCTTGTTCCTCCATATGATCTTTGATTACATCATAGCTTTTAGTATGTAGAGAAGACACAAGCACTGTATACTTTTCTGATTGCGAATGTCTTTTTGCCGACTGCAATCACAATTGCCTCATGTGCACTTTTTTAGTTGATGCTGATTCTTACTGACCTTAATCCCTCTTCTGAAGAGAAATGCCTGTCGAACCTTGTAATACTGTCAAAAAGCATGAAATTCAGAGAATCATATTAGTGATGGAAAAGTCCTGTTAGGTCATCCAGTCCATCTCTTGCCAGCACAAGATTCTCCACAGGGATGCTCTCTAATGTTCTGCCTACTTGAGAATGGTCTGTAGTTCTTCAGCTGGAAACCCTGAATCCACTGTATGTGTATTTATCCCATTGCAACATTTCTCCTCTGTATTTGCTTAAACTTTGACTTGCAGACCAGTCAGGTAATAACTGACTGTTGAGCCAGAACATCTCCGTGTGTGTGTGGCTGTGGTGTATCATATCCAAAAGGCATGAATGAATTCTGGCAAAATGACAAGATATTACCAATGTCTAAAGGGACACATGACTGAGCAGGCCAGCATCCTATTTCTGCACTGTCAGGCAGTTCTTGCCAAGAGGCTGAGTATCAGTGGCTGTGTTTTTTAGTTTGATACTGCAGCAGCTGTCTTCTCAAGTATCTCAGTATTATATGGGGTACAATTCTGAGCTTAGCAGCGTTGTGTATTTCTTTCAGGCTGCCTGATCTATAGAGTATGCTGTAAAGTTGTACATCTCATGATTGGAGGTCATTTGTGATACTGGAGGATCTTAAGTCAACAATTATGGACTGATATTACTGAAAAGCTATCTAACTCACAGTAGTCTCAAATGAACTTTCTCTATACATCTCGGAGTCTGTTTATTTAAAATAAATGAAATACATACCTGTTAAAAGTTGAGAGATTCCCAGGAGAAATACTGGTTCACTGGTCCTGGGGTGTGAGGCCTCGCATCTGCCACCAACCATGGTGAGCCGGGGCTGAGCTTTGGAGCTTTTAATTTTGGAGGCTTTAAAGTGTGTATTTGTAATAGTCTTACTTGAACTAAAAAGTAATTCTCAAGGAATAGCCCATAACTGATAAAGGGTTTGGAGTTTGAAATGTTCTCTGGGGCAGTAAGGAGCAGTGGGACCTCTCTGGCAGATTTCTGAACTGTTCAGCCAGTTGTTACATGTTTGGTGAGTAAGCTGTATGCTGGAACTGTGCACTAGCCAGGCATATTGCAGGCTCTGGGGACAGCCAGTGCCTTGAATTACTGTGTGTATAATTAATCCTTAAAAGAACTGTCTCTTCCGATGTAGGGAAAAGCTCTAAAGGGACAGCTGAAGTATCATTTTCTTTTAATGGTTTTATTTGATTACTTAGTAATATATAGGAAAACTAATGCTTTAAAGGATTAAGATTTATGATAGAAGATATAATGTTGCCTCCTTTTATTGTGTTTGGTCTCAAGGTGTACATTTTCCTGTTAAAAAAATTGCAAAATCTTAATATTTTTTGTTATGTATTCTAAAAGTGCAAATAAAAAGTTCATGAACTTACGAGCTCCTTTAGTTGTGCCAAAGGAAAAAATAGCCTTAAAACATCATATTTCTCTCCAAAAGTCATCGGAGAAGACCATGTCTACCTCACATGGTATCATCACAGTGATCTTTTGATGAGAAGTGCCTCTTATTAGGCCCTTCAGGACTGAATTGTTTGAGTTGCTGGACACTGATCAGCACAGCTCATAAACAGATTGGAAAAAAGCAATTAATTCTGAAGGTAGATTTTGAACTCCTTGTAAGGAAAGGCTGGAGCAGAGACAACTATTGAAAATATCTCTTTTTGTAGATTGATGGTAAAATACATGTGTGCAGCCCTCTTGTGACTTGTGCTATGTGAAGTATCAGTTCTGTGATTATATCATTATGACAGGTTCTACTCACAAAATCCTTAATAAAATTGATCTTTTGAAATTGAAATATAAAATTCCATGTGAGCAGAAGTGTCCTGACATGCAGAGTCAAAATAGGAATTGAGGCTAAGAAAGAGCCTTTCAAATGTAAGCTAATATATCACGGCAAGTATGGAAATCTACGTTGATGCAGAAATCTGCATTTTCATTAAATATTACCTTTACCTGTATCATTTTCATCAGCAGAAGAAAAAGAGTAGATGAAAAACTGCTTTGTTTTGAGCAGTTGCCATTGCTACAGAAAATTTTCGCTTTTCCTTCCATCTAGGATTTGAATTTACTGCCCATGTGAAAAATGGTAAAAATGGAACAGGGTTTTGAAAACACAGATCCTTAGTTTATTATGTACTCTTAAAACTTTGAGAGCAAAGTAGTTATTTGAAACTAAAATGTCATGTAATTTATGAAGTTAATGGAAGGTAAAACTTTCAACATTCCTGAAATTTTAATCCTTCTGTAGTGCATGTGATTTCATGTGATCTCTCACCCTCTGAGAAACTGCTTCATTATCTTGCATAACAGTTTGGCAGATCTCCATTTGCTGTGCTGAATAAAGGAACAGTGTTTCTACAGAAAGAAGTTTGAGAATTTACAAGATGGAGAAGGAGCTTCAGGTTTAAAATCCAATTCTTAAATAACCACTTGTTAGAAGCCACATTTTTTTACTGTAGCAATTTTGCTAATGTTATGTTATATATAACATAACATGAGAGTAGTTTTTTTAGGAGCTGAATTTTACAAAAATCTTTTGCAAAATATTTAGAAGCTGTTTGCATTCCTAAAATGACAAGCTATTTTTCTCTGTCTTTAGAATCAACTCATTTAATTATCACTTAATTGTATTTTGTAGCTTTCAATTGGTAGCATCAATGTTGTCTCTTTTCTAACTTGTGCCCATATAAGCAGGATCAGAAGCAGATACCCGATATCGTAACAGTTATATTCTGTTGTAGAGTTGGCAGTTTTCTTTTTTACCCAAAGAAAGATACTGTTCATAGTTTCATTACCTAACCTCTCTTTGTGGACAGGTTCACTGCCTGCAGGTCACAGGCAGGAGGTGGCGCTGGGCTGTTGCCAGATTGAGGGGTCTGACCACATGTGTTGTGTGCAGAGGTCTGAAGCATCCCCTGGCGCTGGAAACTTAGAAACACCCCGTGAAAAATCACAAGGGGTCACAGTAGACACAATGTCTCTTCACTAGCTAATGGAATATGTGGATAGCACTCTATGCATTGCTTACTGTATGGGTTTTTTCTTCTACAGGGACAGATTTAGTCAAATACAGTCCAGAAGTTCAATTAGTGTCCCATTATTGATAATTGTAATTCTTAAATGTTAAATTTTAAAGCAAATATGTCCAGTTTGTGCAGCAGCTCAAAAGCTGTGCTGTGACTTCTGTTACTCTTGTGTTCCAGTTGTAAAACTGGTAAAAAGAAGCTGTTAGTTCTTTAGGTCTGAAAAACCCCCCCAAGGCATTTGGCTAAAGATTGCTGTGTGTGGGTGCAAGCATCCATTCATGTGTGTGTGCATGTATGGAAAATAAAGGTCACATGGGTTGGCTCAAAATGCTAATTAGAAAATATTTATTTTACTAGTAAACAAATCAATAGCAATCAGTAAAGGATTCATTAGATTAATAATTTACACCCACGTAATGCAATTGATTTACCTTTTGTGGATGCACTTTAAATTGTTTCAGCTGCACTTATATAGTTTTAATTTGATTTAATGAATTAATGGATGACTCTAATTCCTCAGAGTGTTATTTAAATTGATTTAGATATGTCTACACTAAACTGGGTGTGCAAGTAGTTTAATTAATTTAGAACACTGCAGCAAAGTTACTCACATGTACACAGAAATACCAGCTACGGTTGTGTTTTGTCTTTGAAGTGGTGTGGTATCAATCAGAGACATTCCTTTGATTTGCTGTGCTCTGCTGGAATTCTGGCCAAGGTGTGAGTGCTGCACTGGTGGCAGTAACCATCCACTAAGGAGTCAATCCATTAATCTGAAATATCTGTATTCACTATTGATCCAGTAAGTTTAGCCACCTGCGTAGGCTCTTTGCTATCTGTGAGGTAATTAACACACGGAGCATTCATTCAATTATTGCTGCATTAGCTGCTGAGTTGGAAATTTCAGCTCTCTTTTGGGAATGGAAATTTAAATCTTGAGAGAAATTAGGGGATTTATACTCCTGGTTTAACACTTGGTTCCTTTGTTCTGCTAGACTACCTCAGTAAGTGAGTAGTTCCTGCTCTGAAATGGAGTAGAAATAAAAGCCAGTGAACTACAGTACAAGAAGGCAGGAGGAGATTTGTCTCTCTCTCCTGGGAAATGGAGGAACAAGCCCCCTTAATGTGTCCGTGGGTATTGCTCCAGCAGAGAGATGAGCTTGCTGACAGTACTGCTGATGAACTGGAGGTGTCCTTAGGATGCCAAGGAAGTTTCTGTTAAGTAACAGTATCTAAACTTGGCAACATACAAGTGAAGTACTGGTACTAAGACTGGTCTTTTAAACCAAAATAACTTGCCATTGGCTAAAAATAAAGTTTCTAGATCTGACAGAATGAGCCCTGGTGGAAAAACATGCCATTGGGACCCACAAAAGCTGTAAACATTTTGTGATATATGCCAACTCCATTTAGATTTTCTTTTTAAAAAAAGAGGGGACAAGTAGATGCAGCAGACTGATGTAATACTTGGTTTACACTTCATGTAAAATCAAGGAGTTTGTGATGGTTGTGTTTAAGGGCATATACTGCCCCCTTTAAACAAATAGTTCTGACTACAGTCATATTTAAAAGGTAAGCCAGATTTGTACTCTCAGAAGACATACATGGCTCTTAACAGGGAAACTAAAATTTAGCTTGTGCCTGGGTTACGTATTAGTACAGCTAAAGAACCACTGAACAGAAATTTTAAAAGTTTCAAGAATTTTATCTATTTTATTTTGTGTCTGTTGAGTCCCAGGGTGTTTTTCCACTACAATATTTTTTCCCAAGTAAATTCATTAGGTAAGAAGGTGCGGATAGTTGCAAGATCCGTCCTCTCTAGATGAGTGGGGGGTGAGGAGTAAACTGTGTAAAACTTGTCAAGGAAGTAAGGACGTTCTGTTTATTTTCAACACTGAAATGTACCCCATGGAAAAGATTCTTTTTTAGGTTCCTGGGAGCAGTTAGACTAGTGCTTAGTGAGCTTTTCTACTTTTGTTTCTACTTTTTGATCTACTTTTAATCGTCCCACTTATTTATCACTAGTGCACATGGAGTGAAAAATTTAAATTCTTGCCAAAAGGCAAGATGCCACCCTTAAAAGTAGCTTCTGTTGGATCTGTCAGTTGATAACTCAGTAATGCAGGATTTTTTCTAGGTCATTTAAGCATATGAAGCAAAGATCTTGCTGATGGTGCGACCGGTATCTTTTGTCCGATGATATTTTATCAACTAAAGTATTTCATCCCTAATTTCATTGAGGTTGAGTGAGATACTCAGGAAGTATAAGGCATGAGATGTGTATGTGGCATACTGAGGAAAAAGATTTTTCCAAAAGCAAGAAGATAATCAAGGGCTAAGAAAATCTTTTGAAATGAGACGATAGGGAGAAACAGACCCTAAAATTAGAAAGGTAATAAAATAATGCTCACAGCAATAACACTGAAATATTGAGAAGTGATTAAACAGACTGAAGAACAGAAAGATACACTTTTCAAAAAGCAGCCTTGATCGTAACTGCATGGAGAAAAGACAAGGACTAACTTAAAAGAAAATACTGAAGGAAAAAAATGGTATTTCTCTATTGTACATTTGACTTTAGGTGATCAGTGCAAAGTGTCTCTTGAAAAAATACTAGAAAGTACTTGCTTGTAGTAAGTCTTTATCTATTTGAAAGATACAGAAATCCCATTTAAAAACAATTACATTGAAGGCTGTCTTTAAGTAGAACCATTATGCAAACCATGAAATACCAGAGATTCCTGGCATTCTCCTTCTGTTAGTACTGTGGTTGGTCACTCCAAGCTTTGTTAAGGAGCTGAGGAGCTGGGCAGGCCTGTGTTCCAAGCTGGGGTGTACTTACAAGACTTTCCATGGAGAGATAGCCACATACCAAAAAATTTGTCCACCAGGAATGGCTCTTGGGATGATGAAATTGTTATTACCAGCCTGCCAAAACAAATCCTGGTAAGGAAAAGTAAAATCAAGCGAAAGTAGAAAGGTGATTTTTTTTGCTTTCCTTTATTATTCCCACAGGGAAGGGTGGAGTCACAGGGAATAATGGTACACATTTCCTTTAACATTTAGCAACAAGTTGATTTCACAAGCAGAGTAAAGATCCTGTGTTCCATTAATATCTTGCAGTTTGTATTTCAGAGTGATTTCAGAAGTGGAAACTCTTTGTTGAATTTTAAGTTATGTCATGTCTCTTTGTATAGGAGAATAAATAGCAGAAAATTCGATTACAGAAATTATTTTCTATTCTTTAGATTTTGATTGAGATTTTTAATTTCATTTGAAGTTTTAAAGTCAATTGTAAAAGTGAGGTTGTGCCTTAATTTAATCACGGTTATACTCTCTAGACACCTTTGAGAAATAAATAAGGCTTATCTTTGAAATATAAAGGACCTTTCCACTACTTTGTACAGCTGATACCTAAGATCAGTTTCCAGGATTAGCAGTTTCACCTAATGCTGCAGTTTTGTATTTTGGTTTTCCTTGTAATTGGCTGTAGATAGTTCAGTACTACCATGGCTACTGGCCTATGCCCAATTCCCCCTGGCTGTCAGTGAGACTGTGTGGGTATGGTGGATCCAGATACTCGAATCTTTAGTGTAAAAATACATTTCCAAGATACAAAAATGTGAAGGGACAAATAAAATTTCTGTAACTGTTGGTAGAATTTGAGTAGTGTTACACGAGAGTTTGTTCAGTATCTGTAAGAATGATGTAGTGATAGAGTCACAATTCCACAGGCAAATGGGAAAAAACATGTTATGCTAATAATGGTTTCTAAGTTAGAAGAGGTCAAGCAAAATGATTTACTGATGTCTCTTTTTTTTCTTCTCATTATTTTAATCTCTTGAGTTGAAGCACTTTTTTCAGATTGCAGACACCTCCTCACTGTTTTATATTCACACAATAAACCAGAGGTTTTTGGACATGTATTTGCTATTCCCACAATGATGGTCTAGCATGAAGCATTATGATATCCGATCTTATGTAGAAAGCACGATGTACATTCCTGTCATATAAAGAAGGGCAGTTTTTATATGTTAAGTAAACCTCTTTAACAATTTCTAAAATTGTATGTCTTTCTTTTGATATGCTTACTTTTAAATATAAAATCCATGAGACAGGGCTTCTGTACTCCTTATTTGATTTTTGGGAACCACTTTTTATATGGTTATTTCAGAGGAGTCTTCCAAGTACCATGTCAGAACAGTCCTACCTTGCCCTGCACTAGTCTGACATAAAAATTAGCTAGTATCTGCAGCATTCTCTCAAAACATTGTTCCTATGATTTCTCTTCCAATTAATTACCTCTCTTGTGAAATTATTCTGTTGTTTTGATTGAGGAAGAGGAAGAAATAAGACTACCCTGTTCCTACACAGTGGCTCAGTCATAACATTTGCAGCCTTTGCCAGTTGTTTGACACTAGAAGGAAAAGTTATGATGTAGACTGCAGAAAGCTTTCTGTAAGTGACTTCATTACCCAGCAGTCAGTCATCTTTATCTTGAATGAAGATACCTACAGAGGAGGAGTATATAATCTTCTCCTTTAGCCCTCCCTATCAGTAGCTCAAGAAAAACTACATCAAAATCTGTTAGATAGAGAAATTGAGAAGGCAAGCTCTCTTGCTGTTTGTATGAACCCAACTTCTTGTGTCCATAGCAGAGTCCTTCTTCAGAGTGTGAAATTCAGCTGTATGTTAAGGAAAAGCTTCTGAAACCGAGTGGTGCAGTGCCATGGAGCAGCTTCCAGCTCCGTGGTGTTTGCTGTTACTTGCAGTGCTGGCATTGGGAGACCTCAGCTGGTGAGAGCCTCTGGTTCTGCTCAGAGCTGTAATTGTGTGGCTGCAGAGTAAGAGGCAGTGCCTGCCCTGGAGAGTTTACTGAGTTAAATATAAAAGATAAACAAAGAAAAGGAAGGAAACATGCAAACAGTTGTTCACCAGGACAACAAGAGAGCCATCCAGGATGCTGCTGGACCTCTGGGCCGGGGGTCTGTACACTAAAGGAGAGTGCTTCAGGAAAAAAAGGATGCAAAAAAAACCAAAATAGGAGCAGTAAATATTTTTTTTTATTTTGAGAGGGTCAATACTCTGGCTTTACAAATGCATCCCCTAGATTTAATTCCTGACAATTTATGTCTGTTCTATGGAATATTTATTAATACATAATAAAAAAGCACTGTCCAAAGTGGACTGTGTTTGGATTGAGATTTTCTGAAACATTAGAGAAATCCTCCAGATGGCAGAATAGCTGCTTCAGTGTGCATACAGTAGATGGGGATATAGTTTTATTCCTTACTACAAAACACTCCTGTTTTCGAATTGAGCAAATGACTTTTTGAAAGCAATTTTGACCAGAGCCTGTGGGAAATTGCACAGTTTAAGTAATATTTGCTTGTTTTGTTCAGAGTGCTGACTGAGTACCCTTGTTCTTTCTTAAATAGCTGAAAGTCAGAATCGAACTTATTTATATGTGGAGTGGCATAAAAG
Source organism: Eulacestoma nigropectus (assembly GCA_013397775.1). Lineage (NCBI taxonomy): Eukaryota > Metazoa > Chordata > Aves > Passeriformes > Eulacestoma > Eulacestoma nigropectus. Next base: position 860,763 of record VZTE01003320.1, on the reverse strand, counting down.
ATTTCATTAACAGTACAAAGAAGGTGCATATACGAGGAGTATGTCAGATGTTTCCAGGTCGTGTTGCACATTCCATCTACTACTCCCAGCACAGCAGTAGTGGTAGGAACTCTTTAAAATTAAACACAACATGAAGCAAATTCTATTTTGGCACTTACCTTATACATAGTGCACTGTGATTGCAAAGGAAAATTAAATCTCCTGTCCTTTAGAAGTCTCCCTTGCTTAATGTCTCTCAATGAAGTTGTGTGAAAACAGAAATTTGATATCGAATTTGTCATGTATGCCATCATATGCTTTGACTTTTCTTGTGTCTGTCATCTCTCTCAGCTTCTTCAAGAGACTTCTCTCGATAATGCATAATCTCTTTGTATTTTCAGGATTTCTCATTCATTAGCCAGTAATATGGACTTAAATTTCTAAAGAGGTGGTCATACCATGAAATTATTAAATACATTTCACATTCCTTCTAATGCAATTTTGTTGCTGGGAGCAGCAGAAAAAACGAAGAGAATTCTGTAACTCTCCCAGTCCTTACACATCATCAGCATTTATGCTGCAGGTAAGTGGTAGTCCATCTGCCACAGAATGAGAGTATCCATGCCATTCTGGCATCTCCACTTTGGCTCCTTCCTTTGTGGAGAGGCAGCAGGTAAGATAGATGGAGGCATCCCTCCACTCTTGCTTCTGAGCCCTGCATGATGGGAAATGATTTTTAAGCAGCATATTGATAAATAAAACATGAAATATTCCTGAAAGATGCTTGTCCAGAGCTCTCCCTTGTTTAAGTCCAGGCTCTGCCCTGAGAGACGTTTTGACACATCTGGATGCACAGCGTGTTTGCTGAAGGCAAACAGACACTGCAGTGATAAGGGACAGCTGGGGCCTGCTGGCTCAGCACACCGGGGGCTGGCACCAAGATGCTGACACTGCGCCGTGACCGCAGCTCCCAGGTGATCCCTCCATTGCCTGTGACATTAGAAATCAGCACAAAGTTGGCTGAGAAGTCATTCGTGCAAACTCAGGGGATGAGAAGGCAAAAGAGAAACTGCAGCTGCCTCTCTGGAGAAGAGGCTCATTGGTAAAGCTGCTCCATTAAAGAAGTTTGGGCCAGTTGGTTCCATTCCTCAAACGAAGTTAGAGTAATTCAGCTGCAGGTTTATACACTCTGTCAGTTGCTATGCCCAGATGTCAAGGAATCTGAAAAAATACACAATTGTATCTGAATTCACATAGCTTTTATAAATCCATTGGGCTTTTTTCATTTTTGCTCTTATTCTTTCTATCCTTTTTTATCTTTTCTTCTGATTCCAGGGAGATCAACAGAAGGAGGGAAAGGAGCACATGAACTTCCATGTGATTTTTAGCCATTGTTTCTCATCTCAGTATGCAAACACCTTCAGGAGGTATTTTTCATTGGTAAAAAAAAAAATTTGGAACACCTGAGCAACTCAAGTATTTTCTTTTTCTTTTTTCTTTTTTTCTTTTTTAGTTTTTTGCTTTACCATGGATTGCATGGTTTGGCAAGTAAAAGTTGAAATAAATATTTTTTAGGTTAATGGCCCATTACGTTTAATTCGAGCACTAAAGCAATTCTAGGGGTTTTTTATTTGGTCAGAATTCTGAGTTAGGCCCTGGGACCTCATGCTTGTAGTTTGCAAACCAACAGTAAATATGGTTGAAAATCATTAATTCTTGCATTAATTTCAAAAGGGTATGAATAGTTGCTCAAAATATTAACAAAAATGCTGTTAAAATCAGAAATCACAGAATTTTGATACACTCTCTTTGCTGTTACGTATCTGGACCAAAATAGGCAAAGGGTGTACAAACTGAGGTTTGCCTTTAGCATTTTTTGTGTGTAAGTTACATACCTTGTCTGCCAAAGCACTGCTTTGACAATTCAAAATGAAAAGCTGTGAAGTGTGGTTCTCTTTGGCAAACTCTTTATTTTCTCCAAAGGAAGACTGTTAATGTGTGCTCCAGGCTGCAGAGAAGTGCTACAATGATGGGGGCAGGGGTGAAATCTCTATATCCACCAATTTGGCAAAATATTTAAAAGGCTTTAGCTAGATAAATCTACAGTATATAGTATCTCAAAACTAAAATTACAACTAACTGAATAGTACATAGCTAAATAAATTAAAAACGGGTGACAGTGTGCTGCTTCTCTTGTGATTTTTTGGTAGAAATGATGTTGAATGGTGAAAGTGCTGTATTAATAATTAAGTATATCACTGTGTAAATGAGATGATTTAACCATGCTTTAACCTCCAAATCTCTCAATAGTTGGAAGTTATAAATAGATACTTTGAAAGAAAGCAGAAAAAGCTTTTAAAATGATTTTGAAATGTATTTGCTTAGAAAATACTGTCAGAGACAGAATCAGAGAGTTAGTTGTTCTGCTTGGAATTATTCAGTATTTATTTTAAGACAAATTTAAAATGTCACAGGCAGACGTTTCAGTTATTATTACATGGATTTTAGCTTAGCTTTAGTCATCACCACCAGCACAGATGACAGACTCAGAGAGGGCTGCAGGATTTTAGCAAAGGATAAAAGGCAGTTTAGAACAGGAGGTGAAGGAGTTAAACTCTGTTTAGATAAGTTGGATATATTCAAGTTGGCGGTTTCTGATGGAACTCATCCTAGACTACTTACAGAAGTAGCTGAAGCAATTTCTGAAGCATTAGCAATTATCTTTGAAAACCCATGGAGGATGGGGGGGAGAGGTCCCAGTGGTCTGGAGATGCACATAATGCTGTGTCTCTTTTTAGACAGGAGAGAAAGAAAAGCTAAGGAATCCTAGGCAAAAGAGTTTTACTAGAATCAGCAGGATAGTAGACCAAACTGTTGAACAACCATCTTGAGAATAGTGAGGAGGTGAAAACATTGAATGTTCCTTTGTGATGTACAAATATCAGGGTGAGTTCCTTGCTTTTTTCAATAGTTAAGTAGCCTGGTAGATGAGAGAAAGTCCAAGTGCTGTTATATATCTAACTTTAGTGAGGCTTTGAACAGAACTCTGTATAGCATTCTGATTAGCAACCTAATGAGGTAAAAATAGAAGTTCACTGTAAAACTGGTCAAAACAACATGCTCAGCATTCAGCTATCAGTGGTTTGCTGCCAGAAAGGGCTGGTTCAGGTGGGGTTCAGCAAGTCCTTCCATCCCTGTGAGGACAGTTTTCATGCACAGTTTAAGGGAGCAGTGAGTATGCTTATAAAACATCTGGATGATAACAACCTGAAACTGCTTCTAAATCCTTTGAGAGACAGATTGGAATTTAGAATTCGTTAAAGAAATAGTCTGAGATCAATAACATATAGTTCAGTAAATGTGAAAGCAAAGAATAAATCAGATGCAAATCATTAAATGAAGAATAACTGCTTGGCAGCAATAATGCAAAAGATGAATGGGGAATTGTGAAGGGCTGCAAGCTGAGTGTGTCAACACTGTGATGCTGTTTCAAAAAAAAGCAAACATTGTTCTGCAATATATTCATAGGCTTGTCAATATCAGATGTATTAATGTGACCTCCTCTGAAGCCAGGAGTAAGACACTTGCTTTTTGACTCTGGTCTTAGGATGAAAACAGTGAAAACTTAATGTACAGCAAATAGAGAGTGTTCACAAAAAGTAGCCAGATGGGATTTGCTAAACCTAGAAAAGGAAAGAAAAGAAACATCAGCTTTTAAATAGGTGAAAAGCTGCTGAAACATAATGAGCACCCATTGTTCCCCAGGACCACTGGCTGTAGGGTCAGAGATATAAAGTGCTTTGTTTGCAGCAGAAGTGACAGACACAGGTCAGCGCAAAATCCATCATTTTGTCTTCAATCCCTCTATCAAATTGAAGCAAAGTCATGAACTGTGGTTTGTGCTGAGGTGCACGTGCATGTGCTGTGTTTTGGAGATTTTTGAAAACAAGTCTGAAAAACACCTATGAAAGATTTAGTTGTATTTATCTGGACACAGTGGGAGAGAATGGACTAAATCATACAGAGCATTTTAATGAACTGGACATAAGGCTGGATTTTGCTGTGCAGCCTTACCTGATTCTTACCACATCAGGTACAATCTTGCTAGGTCATTTGTTGTCATGTAGTAAGGGATGTGAGTCCCCAGCAAAGATGGTGGTGAGCAGGGCAGCACCTCCAGAACAATTCCTGTGACTCACAGCTTGCTTCTAGTGCCTTCTTGGGAAAAAGGAATGGACCTTGGCTTGGGTGATTTGTCTTTCATGCTGTCAATCAAACCCTGATGGCCTAGATGGTCTCTTGACATCTCTTACAGCCTCTAATTCTGTGATTCTCTGGTTATCTAAATGTCATTTTCTGTCGTCAGACTTACAGGCTAAAACAGCAAGTTCTATTTAGACTTCATGGTTCATTGACTAAAAAACCTGTTCTGGTCTGTTGGTTTACTGTGGGTGATAAACATGTAACTAGTCAGTACTTGATAGGGAAAACAGAGTATTTTTTCAGCAGTCAGGTTAAAATAATTCTTCGTTTCTGTATATTTCTCTAAACCAGAAACTTGGAGAAGTTTAGAATACTAATAAAATTATGTTTAAATATTGCTACAGTTGATAAGATAAAAGTATGTGAAATATGAACCTCTATGGTAAGGTAATTAAATCTCTTGCATGCGCCTTTTCCATATTATTGAAAAAACCCACATGTTGCATCTTAAGGCAAACTGTGACTGTAGCAAATAATTTTTAATGGTTGACTTACATTAATGTCTAAAATTAGTGTTTTGCTAAAAGTACTTAACAGGCTGTTCCATACACAAAGGTATCACTTAGGAGCTGGACTCTACAATCCATGTGACTGTCCAGTTTCTCTCTTGCTGGTTTGGTACTAGAAGGACCAGTTACTCAGCTGGTGTGTCCTGGTGAGGGTCTCACTGCATCAAAACACTTCAACTGCTTGAGAATCTTTACTGCGACCTGCTCTAGGCACGTTGAGTTCTGCAGTGAGCTTTTAGTAACAGCTAAACACATTTTGTATCCTCAGGACCAATCTGCCTGGGTTAGCTGCATTCCTGCATGTTCAGAATCCAGGCAGATGTACAGATAAGATGTATAGGGCAAGCTTGTATTTGATTGCCATTTTTTCAAGCATACTGGACTGAAATATCTGAGTTGAACTCCTTCATGTGAATGGTGTGAGTAACGTGAATTCTCTGTCTAGTTACATTACAAAAATATTCCTTGTAGCAGCTCGCAGGCTGTTAAAGAGTAGAAACCTTCCCTTAAAAGTGACATTAAATCATTTTTTATCACCTGCTGTTTTAATTTAACAGTAAACAAGATGATAGAATGATTGCCTTCAGACCCCCAGCCTAGAATATTTTGAAGAGAGGGAGAACATCATTGGAGGTCACAGACTGAGAAGCTGGGTGATGCTCTTAGAGAACGACTGCATTAGAGTACATGGAAAAACTGCATCTCTCTGGGATAGTGTGCTTCCCTCAGACACGGACTACATAAAGTAAAAGGGTTTTTAGTTTAGTGTAGGCAGAGCAATTAAGATTCCCCTAGGGGGAGGTATATAATTATTTTGGAAAATAAGAAGCAGCATCAAGAAATTTCTTACACCTCGGCTACTTTTCTGAGTGTTGAGAGAATTTTCCAGTTTTTGATGTGTATTCTTTAATACTGGGTATTTCTGGTTCTTATCTTGTTTTCTAAGGGGCCAAAAATCCTACAGAAATGGAGAAAGTGTCTTACAAGATAGTATTAAAAGCATGGATAGTAGCAAAGAAGCTGGTAGAATATAATAATAGAAATAGCTTTATGCGTGTTGGGGTGTGGGCAGGCTCCTTGCCTTTCACTGACATTAAGACTAGATTCAAAGTTGAGTTCCAGCAGTAGGAGAAATTTGTTATTAGTGAATCGTTGAAGTGTTTATTTTCTTACTGATGATAAAAAAGATCGAGATAAGCAAAAACACTTCCTGGAAAAAGGTGGAATATAAAAAGACAGCGGTTCAGTGGACTTCCCCTCTCAAATGATGTAGTTGAAGTGCTGGTGTAGAAGATAGTTGCCTGATATGTAGTTGTTCCTGGAGCATTACCTATTTCTCAGTTTAAATAGTAAGGGTGAAATGCTGCCCAAGGATACAGAATCTTGGAAACTGCAGTACACAAGGTCCCCGAGCTGAGATTCCTCCTCATACTCAGCCCAGTGGGAGGTTTTGAGGCCGTGCCAGATGTCTAGCCTGTTGGTGAGGGCAGTTCCTTGAAGCCCCTCCTGGGCTGGCTGCCTCTGTAGCACGTTCCTGCTCCACTGGGTCAGGAGAGCCGGGCTGGATTTGCAGTGTGTCTCAGTGCTCTGCCACGGCCACGCTTCCTGTCTGTGTGTCCTGCCCTGCTTCCACCAGCTCTGGACCTGAGCCCTGCTCTGATGCCCAGTGGCACTTTGATACAGGCTCTGTGGTGTGTTTCAGAGAACAGGGCAAATCTCTGGAAACTCTTGAGCACATCCTGTGCAGCTGACTCAAGTAAACCAGAACCACATTCTGGATCACTCCAGAGGGCAGATCAGTAGTCTGTGTTACTGTGTGTGGCCACAAATGGAGCTGCCTCAGCAGCTGAGGAAGCAACTGTTTCCTGGGCTGGAGTCTCCTGATCCTCATACTTGTGTAATACTGTGCCACTGCCAGTGAATGCAGCAGTACTTCTGAGCTGTAAACAAACACGAACGTCCTAGAGGAGGAAGAGTACTTATATTCATGATTTCCCACTGCATTTGCAGAGGCAGAAAGCGGCTGGCAGTAATAAGACACAAACTTCAAAAGAGACTGAAACGATGTGTGCCATTAATAAAGTCTGCATAGCTGCTTCTGTTGATTGCACTGAGAAATCACAGAGAGAACTAATGCAAGTAGCAGGATATTCCTGTGGTAAGGATTTACTGGAAAAAATCTGCCTAATTCTATTTCATTTCACCTGGGCAGCTGTGTCTGATTACCTTGTCTCATGTGATGGTTTCCTTCATGCCTTTGTACTTGTGACACTGCAGCTCAGCCCATCTTTGCCTATGTTAGCAGCAAACTTGGAATTCATCCTTTTACAAAAAATCAATTGAGCCAGCTCCTGTTCTCTGCAGTGGTTGTGTAACTTGAGATATTGCATTATCTGCTAGACAAGAATGGCTGTGAGGGGGTTCAGTGTGCTTAGGTGAGTCCCAGGAACTGAAAGGAAGGATCTAATGGCCAAGCCAGGAAAGAGTATGACTGACTAGAAATGGAGAAGGTTATATTCTATAGAAGAAATTTGGAAGATGACAGAGCCCAATGTCTGGAATGCTAAAGTAGAAAAAAAATCAAGTAGGCACCTTTCTAGTGACCACAAACAAGCCCACAGCTGTCAGAAGCACACTCCGTACTCCCCCCTGCTTCCCCATGGTGACAGATGTCCTACTTTTGCAATTCAACACTCTGGTCATGCTAACTTATGAATTATACAAGGAAAAAACACAAAAATCAGTTCACCCATCACTGAAAAGAAGCTACCTCTAGGCTGCAACATGGTCACTGTTTAATGGTGTGGGACAACTAGAGCACTTATGACTTCAGGAAAATATTAAGCGTAAGATAGCAATTCATTCTTTAAAAATGATCTGCTAATACTCTAACATTGCATGCACGGAAACCCAGACATGTATGCATTGCTTTTTCAAGGCCATGCATTTCCAAGATACTTTTTCCTTTGTCTGATTGAAAGCAGAACCTTACTGTCCTATCCAATGTCGTCCTGAGAGAAAAACTAACTAGATCATAACCATGAGCATTTCTAGCAATACCTGCATCTTCTCCCTGCTGACCTTTTATACAAATAGATAGTGAAGCTAATCCTGGGTAGTTTAAAGGAAACTCTTTTCCAACAACTCTGATAGCAAAAATATATTTGCTTTGATTTATGAAAATTTAAAATGTTTTGGGCATAGGGGATCAAACTTTGTGCATACTTAGTAGCGCTTTTTTGCATTATTTATGTCTTCAACTGCAAACAATAGCAGCAGTATTTATACTTGGGAAATAAATTGTGCAGTTCAACATGGCCTGAGCTAGTTGTCTGTAGAATAAACTTTCCCCATTCTGAAAGATGTAAAAATACCACAACAAATGATGTTCTGACAAAATATTTGGACATAGAAAAGTACACAGGAGTGGCAGACCAATCCAGGAAAATAGTGCAGCACTATTTTCTAGTGATACACAAAAAAAAATTGACAAACTTTCAGGTATTGGGGCTTGAACTTGGGTGGGAATGATATTTTAATGTAACTGCCCTTTCCACTTACATAAGAAGTAGCAATTGCTCAAAAGTCGTGAAAGGAAGAGATGGATCTAACCCTCCCAGTCCACTAAACACAGTGAAAAGCATTAGACCTCCTTTTCTCGTTTTCATTTGGGATAAAAAATATCAGTTCATATGTTTGGAAGTAATTCATCCATCCGTTATTTTTGTGAGTCATGCACAAGCATTTTTATTAATTTAAGTATCTCAGTACAGACAAAGCAGAAAATTTAGATGGGCTCCTCTCCTGTTCTTCTCCTTTCCTCTCCCTCTCCTTCTCTTCGTGGCATAATCCTACATTTACATCACCACATCCCCCACAGTTCCACAGATATATGTGGCTTTTTGGACAATAAAAATCTGATGGCTGTGGTGGCTTTGCCATAGGCAAACATTTTCAGAAATGCTTAGTTGCTGTGCTTGCTTTTCGTTTTCTGTGTAAGTACTATGAAGTTACTGATCTACCCTTTCCTCCATATTCTCCTGAGGTTAAATGCCATACATGGTTTCCTGCAATCCTAGTAGTAGTTTCTTTGCACAGAGCCTGGTGGGAGAAGAAACAGTTTGCAGATGACATTTACAGAATGAGATGATGGCATATGTTTAGGACTAAATGGAGTTGTCAGACACTAATTGATTCACATGTCAACCTCTTGCTCTTCATGTAAGGTGCATAGGGAGCATTATAGCTTGCAACTTGTCTAGGGCACGGGTTCTTTCCAGTGTTTGGGTATTCTTGTTAATTGTCTCCCTGCATTCTGTGAACTGCAATAGACTAAGAGACCAGAAAATACTTGTTTTTAGACGTTTCAATTTTCATATGTGTTTGAAGATCATAGAATTATATAATGGTTTGAGTTGGAAGGGACCTTAAGATCATTCTAGTTCCAACCCCTCTGCCATGAGCAGGGACACCTTTCACTAGACCAGGTTGTTCAAAGTCCCAGCCAGCCTGGCCTTGAACACCTCAGGGATGGGGCATCCACAGCTTCTCTGGGCGAACTGTGCCGATGCCCAGCCACCCTCTCAGTAAAGAATTTCTTCTTAATATTTAATCTAACCCTACTTTCTTCCAGTTTGAAGCCATTCCCCCTTGTCCTGTCACTCCATGCTCTTGTAAAAAGTCTTTCTCCCATTTTCTTGTTGGCTCCCTGCAAGTACTGGAAGATTGCAATTAGGTCACCCTGAAGCCTTCTCTTTTCCAGGCTGAACAGTCCTGATTCTCCCTGCTTTTTCTTGTGGGAGAGGTGCGCCATCCCTCTGGTCATCTTGGTGGCCTCCTCTGGACTCTCACCCTACTGGTCGATGTCCTTCGTGTGCTGGAGGCCCCAGGGCTGGATACAGCACTGCAGGTGGGGTCTCACCAGAGCAGAGGGGCAGAATCTGCTCCCTCCCCTGCTGCCCCCAGTGCTTTGGATGCAGCCCAGGACACGCTTGGCTTTCGGGGCTGCAGGGGCACGTGGCTGGGCCATGTCCAGCCTCTCACCCACCAGGACCCCGAGTCCTTCTCGTCCTGCTGCCCTTGTTCTGTTCATCCCCAGCCTGTGCTGATACTGGGGGTTGCCTGGACACAGGTGCAGCACCAGCTCTTGGTGTTGTTAAATCACATGAGATTCCCATGGTCCCACTTCTTCAGCTTGTCCAGGACCCTCTGGGTAGCCCCGTCCCTCATGTTTGTCAGCTGCAGCCCTCAGCTTGGTGTCATCTGCAAACTTGCTGAGGGTGCGCTCAATCCCTTTGTCTATGTCATTAATGAGGATATTAAATGAAACTGGTCCAAATACAGACCCCTGAGGGACCCCATTTGTCACTGATCCCTGTTGGGACTCTGAGCAGTTGACCACTAAGATGAATAGGAGTGGAAATCTTGGTTGTTGCTTCTGTCAAAGTAAACGTGTCTATATAATGCAGTGGAGTATATAACTCTTAAGTGCTGTCATTGTGAATTGTCTTTTGGAATTTCTCATAAAGGTTTGATTAGGACAGCCAGAGTTGAGATTCCTTTCTGGATAGATGCTGTGCTTGAATGACTTTAGAGGAGAAAAAAACCCTCTGTCTTGAAATGTTCTAAAAGTATGAACAGGAAACGCATACTTTTCACTCTAATTCCTTCAATGAGCTTAATGTAAAAATAACCTGCCATTGCTGTAAGGTTAATGGTGCAGGCAATTTTCACTGGGGTTGGGCTGACTCTGGCAATTCCCTTTCGTTCTCTTTCTCCCAGGCCTTGTGGTGTTTCCCACAGCAGAGTGGACTCAGACTGTTGAGAAATGCAGAGCTGTGTGGATGCACATGTGCCTGTGAAAGCAGGAATGTTTACTTTCCAAGTAATTGAAATGCGTGAGAGGATAAATATGCATTTTCTTAGTGTATAGTTGCATCTGCCATAGCAAGTCGATCCTTAGTACCTATATAACAAACATGTTTTTGGAAAACGAGAAGCATAACTATCCTAACATCTCGAGCCCCCGTCTTTGTTCAAAGCCTTACTGATGCTCCCTCAAAGCTTCCTCCAGAGTGCTCCCAACTTCTTTGATTACTGCTGCAGTGCCACACAGTAACTGAGAAGTGACCAAGAAGCTGTTCAAACCACCTTCAGAAAGGCTTTGAATCCAGCTCCTTGTATATATTACAGCCAGCAAATTAAAAAAAAAAATTAGAGTCCAGTTTATTACCAATTACACGTTTCCAGAATGCTTTCTTAGTGCTTTGGCACGTATGGCATGAAGAAAGACGAGCCATTGCACTTTTTCTTTCCTGAGCATTTCTTTATGCAGATTTCTCCTGCTATAGGATTACAAGCTGGCAGAATAATGCCTGGCAGGAATTGATAAAGAATTGCAGCATGAATCCCTGCAGGGCACATTGGGGCAAGTTTGTTATAGGAACAGTCTTCCTCTGTTTACATGAACAAAAGCTGGGTTTGACAGTTTCACTGATCAGCAGCTTTGGGAGTGTGTGAACTCACTGTTGTTCTGTGTGGCTTTTTCTACAGTTTTCTCTACAGTAGCAACAATCTCTCTTTTCAAACTGGCCTCTTTCAGAGTGTTGTCAGCCTGGGTTGGGCCAGGTAACCCTTGAGGTCCCCTTCCAGCCCTGGTATTCTGTGATTCTCACTGCTCTGCAGTACTTTCCAACGCAGAGCTTATAGAGAGGGTATCATTGACCACAACTGGACTTAGTTTGCCTTGTACATTGATTTATAAATGAGAGCAAGTGAAGAGCGTGAGTACTGGGGGGAAAGCGTGTGGTGATTGTAGCTTAGTTTTTCTCTAAGATTTACTTCCGTAATTATTGGCTAACAATCCATTTAAAATGGAGTTGTGCTCTGACTGAAAGCAGGTTACATCCATGTTAGAGCTGATACAGATACAATTCCATTGAGAACCTGTGTTGGGGCTAAATTGCAGCCACACTGTTACCATTATCCTTGAGTAGGGGAAGTGATCTGTTTCAATCTTAATAGCTTCTCAAAACTCAGTCAGACTGATGAATCTGAGCATGCTATCTCATGTTGAAAGAATGCATTTTATTTTCCAGAGATTTTAGTCCAGGTTTCAGCAGAGACACAGTGTAGCACCTCTATTTAAAAACAGTGTTGCACTTGCTGTGATCATGGTATTCATGGGAGTCACATGCAAACAAGAGAAGAGTCATTCGTTCACTTTTAGATGGTAGTTTCCTTCTGCTGAGCTCACCACCAAAGTCCTGTTCTGTAGCAGTGCTCCCTGACTTCAGAAACATCTGAAGATTCTTTAAACATACAGGTACCTTTTCATTGCATATTTCCTGTTAGTGATTTTGTAGTACCACTAGACCTAAAGAAATACAATAGCAGTTGTAGGTGATTTTTTTTGCCTTTTCCTTTTTCCCTTTTCCTTTTCTGTTCCTTTTTATTTCTTGCTTCTCAGTATAGGGTGTGACCATGCAGAAGATTATCTTCTCAGAGGAGAAACAGAATTCCATCACAAAAACAAAAAATTGTAAGGCTGCTGTAGCTATCCCTGATTGTTATGCTAAAAATAATAATTTTCCTAACCATATGGTGGGAAAATTTGCATCAAAATTAATGAGAGTGCCACAGCATTTTCCAGGGTAGTATGGTTAAACTTTAAGTCCAAATTATAAAGGACTTTAATCTATCATTCAGCTTCTTGTTATTTGCTCTTCCTGCTACACCCACTTCCGACACTTGGAATTATGATTAAACAAAGAAGTAGCAGAATCAGTTGCAGCCAGAGATTCTTGTGTGCCCCTTCTTTTGCCTTGACTTCCTCTAATTTGTTGCTGACGCTCTCTGTGAGAACAATTGTTATGGAAGCGGCTTCACTAAGAGGAAGAGTGACTTCACTTCAGAAGAGGTTACCACCTCTTCAAAAAATTTCTGCTGCTTCTAAAACTCTTGGTTGCAAGAGCAATATATGTGAAGTAAGTCCAGTTTCTGTTTTGCAAGTGCTGCACTTTTGAACAGCTTGACTGTGCTGAGAAGAAGAAGGTGCAGTGAGGCAATTGCCAGTTCAGTTCACAACATTCAGTTCAAAAGCTTTACCTCCCAAAGATGGGTGGCCAGTGGGTCCCAGTCAATGTTTACACTCCTTCTTTTCATGTGTGTTTACACTCATCTACAACACACACAGCATCTTTCATAATAAAGCTGTAAATTCAGCTCTACAGCAAGTCTTTGTGGAAGAAGAGTTTTACTCCTTCCTTAGTACCTGTTGTAAAGCAAGTTTGACAGGTAATACAGTCATAAGTGACATTTTAATTTCCAGTGACTTCCACAGGGCTGTGAAATACATGTTGGATGGATTTCCATTCGTCTACTCCAGTCTCAGTTCACTCCCCGGGCTGCATAACTGCAGAGAGACAGAGATGACAGACTACTGTTCATTCAGCCAGTGTTGGCCTGCCTCTGGACCTACAGGCACAATCCAACCCAAAGTGTTTTTCAGACTCAGAAGCAATTTCTTACAAAGGACAGGAGATTGCAACCATCAGGAGAGCTTCTCAAAATACAGAAATACACTTTGTAAAATGGTAGATGGTGCAAACAGCAGACATTATTGCAAAAGAGCAGTTCCTAGACAAAGTTTTCATTAACAAATATGAATTAATGTCTTGTGATGGTTCACTTTATTGTGTGAAAAATAGCTTTGGTCTTTGTTGAAAAGCCATTTAAATATAGTATCATAGCATTGTCACTGATTTAACCTCTGAGGACTAAATGACCAGAAGGCTAAAAACAGGAACCTAATTCCTGGTGGTTGTGAGACTGGTATGCATTTGCTACATTATCAGGTGAGCAAGCACTTGGGTATGGAATTAGCCTTTTTGTGTACAGAAAGAGATGTATTTGCAAATGCTAGTTTAGGAAGCTGTTTTGAAAATGAGATAGAAAGGCAAAGAGGAAATCATACCCCTTTATGAATGGTCTGCTTTGACAGTTTCATATCTCTAAAGCCTTTCTTCTTTTCTGCTGAGCTAATTGGGATTTCATATAACCTAGTGTCATCATTTAACTTATAGGATACTCATTCCCTTTAGAGAATTATGCTATTGAAGCGTGTTCTAATCAGCTGGTATTAGTCCTATTGTGTTGAGTATTAGCAGTAGAATGTGTGTGGGGTTTGGGGCGTGTGAAAAGGAGTCAGACTTTAAATGCCAAACCAAACCAAGAGCTATTCTTCTGGTACACGCAACCAGGGATTTATCAACACTGCTGTTTTTTCAGATTGTGCATATGACTCTTTTATACTTAACTATAAATAGAAAAGACACACAAGCACTGGTGTAACCTTAGTATGTTTTCAGTACATATTAAAATGATCTGGCATTTGCTTGGGGACTTGAAATTCCTCATTATATGTGCAAAGAAAATGAATGGTTTCGTAAGTCACACAAATTGTAGAATTTAGTTCAAAATCAGGTTTTAAGGTATTTATTCAATTATAAACAATGTAAGTTCTGACAAGTCTATAAACAATACTGTGGGGACATAATTTTTAAGAAGTTCTAACAATATTCTTTAATTTATTACTTTTAAAATTGATAGTTTATGCCTCATTTAGTATTGCTTAGATGCAGATAAAAGTGTTTATATGTGCAGGTTACTGTGGACCTGGTTAAAGCTGCACTAGATAGATCTTTAGATTACTTCCAAAACCTATCCATTTGGGCTGAAATATTCCATTCATTTTGTTGCCTAAAATTTATATTTTGGAAAGGCTAAGCAAAACTTTGAGGATTTGTTGAATTACTTGGTTTGAGAGGATTATGTATTCTCTTATTTGAACAATACTTGAATCATAAACTGAAATTTCACCTGTAAAGAATAATTTCCAAATGAGAGTCATAACAAATTGGTTTTAGACCTGCCTGCTCTGTGAGCATGTGAAATCTGACTTCTGAGTGTTTGCAGCAGAGTTGTTTTCTTTATTTTGCTGAGCTCATTATTGTGCACCTAGGAAAGGATGTCCTTTATATGCACGTACCCTAATTAACTTTGCAGTGAGCTGCCTGGCCAGCCAAGGTCAAGATTAAGATGGGGAGCTTTTGCAACTGTGCAGGATCATTCATCCAGACTTCAGAGCAAGCAGAATAGAGAATCCTTTCCTGCAGCTTGGCTGTAATTGTAACACATGCTGTTTAATTAATTTCTTTACAGTATTTACATGGTAAACTATTGTGATGAAATGCCCAGTAATATAGAATTGAAGGAAAGATTGTACTTTAACTCTAAATATCTGCAGGAAACAGTAGGATTTTGATGATGCTGTTATTTAGACAGATGTCTAAATTAGATTGCTGTGCAGGACTCCACAGATACAGAATGATACCATGGTTTCTCCTCAGGATCCTACAACTTAGGGAAAAGATGAGAGGCAAGTGATGGTACAAAAGGGGCAGCACAGGGAAACAAGGAGACAGGGTTGGGCAGTGTGAGAGGAATGCTCTCAACACACTGTCTGTCTGATGCCTACCAAGTTTTTGTAGAGAAAGAAGTTAAGAAGAGTTTTATTACAGGGAGCTCTTTTCAAGAATGAAGGAGGCACAAAAATGCTGTTATGAAAACGTAATGAACCTTAATAGAGGCTTGCATTTTAGCCAAATCAGGGGTGAGAGTTGCTGTTTCAGTGTTTAAAGAGATCTGACTGATAGATAGAGGAAGCTTTCATGTAAGTGAAAAATGTGGAAATAAAGGCAAATTTTTTACTATTCCTTTACTGAGAGTGAATTGCATATTTTTTATACAGTGCTTTGACACTCTCTAGTTGTCAGTCATCTATACTTGCTACCCATACGTGTTTAAATGCATAGGAAAAATAAAAATGGTATTTTGTATTTTTTGAAAAATGCTTAGTAATACTTTTAATTGAACAGAAAAACCCCCGAATAACAACAACAAAAAAGGTATCGGTTCAGGGTTCAGTTAACCTGAAATTCATAAAGCACTCTCGCTTTACAAAGACTACTTTGAGTAGCTTATAATAGCAGAGCTACTCAGATCATAGCATAGATGAAAGAGGTTATTCCACTGGGAGTCTTAAATTTAAACTAGTCATCTCTGGTTTGGCTTTTGAAACATGACAAGAGGATCAATGATTGCTGCTGTTAAGAGTCTGAGGAAGCCTTTGGCTTACTGACAGTCTAGATATTAACAATTTTGAAGTCTCTTCATACCAAGGGACTATTAAGATGAAGCAATAGCTTTAAATTAAATACCATAATTCCCTCAATTTATCCTGAAGGAGAGAAGTAATTAGGCTTGTTTATCTGAGAGAAATGAAAGATTGAATTAGAGGGAATGCCCCTAAACTGACCCTGTGATTAAGCTGAGTTTACCAGAGACTTCATCTTTTTCAGCATTTTAGCTCCCTTTCTTTTAACCTTGTTAAACCTCTTGGTGTTTAAACTGCAAAATGCCAAACAGTGAACTGAAGTTATGTATTTTCCTGTTAGCAAAGTCAGTGATCCCATGCTTCAGAAATCATACATCCTCTTTTGCTTCTCTGAAGTTAGATACAATATTGTAGCAAAGATTTTGAACTGGGTTACACAGAATAAAGGCAGCAGTCTTTTTCTTGTTAGTAGGGTGATACTCCTCTGACTCTTTAGTTTCATCACATTCTTATTCTTTTCCTGCTTACTCCAGGTGAAAATAACACTTTGCTTTGATGACCAGCTCCATGAAGCTGCAAAACCCACGGATTTTTAAGACTGTAATGAATTAATTCCTGAATAGTGGGTTGTTAGTATAGTTGTCTTTTTAGCACATTACTGCCTTTTACTTTGCCACTGGTAGCATTGAATTGAAGAATTTTGAATGCATCATGTGTCAGCCTTGCTAGCCCCTTAGGATCTCCATCAGTTAGTTCATAGCTGCATGATTTAGGGGCAACTCAGCTGCGGTTAGGGCTAATGATCACCAATGAGAAGGAAAGCAGAAGAAATTAGAAGGCATTGAAAGTCATTAATACTGACAAAAAAAAACTTGTAAAATTACTTTTTTAGAAGAGAGGGTTTCTGATTTCTCTACTGGCTATTTTTATACCTGTTGTTAAGTTTACTGAGTAACTAATTTCATTGATCTATAAGAATTAAATTCACAAAGCCATTTAAAGAAACCGCTGTGATAGCTTTTCCACATTTCCCTGATGAATACTTCACACTTTCATTAGATTTCTTATGCTTCTATTTCTAGTTAGGGCATGCAACTCCTTCCATATTTAAAGACTATTCAGTAGCATAGCTTCAAGCCAAGCAGCGGCCCTGTTTAAGACGAAATAGCTTTGTTGAAAGCTAACTCTGTCTTTACTATGTGGTATCGGGGCTCTAAAGGAAGATCATTTTCATGTGAGGAAGTAGAACCTTGATGAAGGCATTTAGAGTAAATAACCCATTTTAAAATTTTATTTATTTATTGCCATTTTCTGTGCCACTTGTCCAGATGGTTTGATCTCTTATTTTCTTTTCTTTCCTGTTTA
The DNA here is from genome assembly GCA_013397775.1 of Eulacestoma nigropectus. Lineage (NCBI taxonomy): Eukaryota > Metazoa > Chordata > Aves > Passeriformes > Eulacestoma > Eulacestoma nigropectus. The sequence goes on along the minus strand of VZTE01003320.1, from coordinate 843,471 downwards.
GATGGTAGCTGTTGGAGGCAAGCTTGATTGTCACTGTGTTATTAGATGTTTTAGTAGTATGTATTTGGTAGTAAAAGCAAATAGCTTGATTGATTCAAGTGTCACATAAGAGGTAGGTATGTTTGAGTAGCTGCATTGGTGGTGCTCCCCTTTGATGGCAGAATAAGATGATAATTGTAAAATGTGTTGTATTTTACATGCTACGTGCAGGAATTTACATGTGTGTGCATGGGGACAAAATGGACTTGCTTTTTAACTTATACGAGGAAAAGCACAGGGGAGGAGGCTCTGGATATCAGTCTGTAGAAGAGAAAACACTATTTTGGTACATGTTAGTGTGCTAAGTCCAGCTTCTTCAGATTCCTCTGCAGAGCTTCTCTCTTAGCTGTTTTTCAAGCAGCCCCTGAAAAATGGCACTCTTATTTTCTCTCCAACCAAAGGGGTTTTCTGCTTCTCTTTTTATTATTACTTTCCAGCTGGCAAAATAAGACAGATGTAGGAACCTCCAAGTCTTTTGGATATTTACAAAATATTTGTACTGGGGCTTCTGCTGGTTTTTTGGCAATTCATGTTAAATGGCCTTGGTATGGAATTAATGCCTAATTAATGCCTAGCTGTTCTGGTTAAGTTAAGCACACCTCAATTAAAATGTGAATCCATGTTCTGATGTTATTATACAGTCACATCTCACCCGTCACAGTTTTCTTACATTACCGATGAGTTAATCAGTCATGAAGACTTAAGCAGGTTTCTTTGTAGCATCACAAAAGAATTTAAGGATTTGTAACTTTATACAAATTCTTTGTCAATTTTTGTGTTCTTTCATATTGGACTGTGGAGCTGCTGGAAGTTGAGAGTGTGAAGATGTTCAATATTAACACTGTACATGGGGCTGTGTAACATTGCTCTGAAGCCTGCTCAGATAACACCTGCAGTGACTCCGCAGGCATTTTTGCAAGTGTATCCAGGCATATGGAGCTATTTTAGTATCTGCATGGGAAGTGCTAATAATTGGTGAGGATTCAGTCCAACCCCATGGAATTAAGAAAGTGCTTGATTACTAAAGAGACAGTTCCAACTTACGTAAACTTATTTTATGCAGTGTGACTGCAAGTCTCACACATTTCTCTTTTGTTAAATCGTGACACTTGGAATTAAACAAGTCTTAGAGGAAGGGAACATTTTCAGCATATAAGGAGCCATTGTCTTAGTGTGTTTCAGACTCTTCCATTTAATGGGCTTTTCAGTTTCTTTAGAGGGGTTTGTCATTGACTTTATTAAATATATTTTCACAAACTGTAATTTAGCATCTTACTGGTTTTCGAGTGCTTGTAAAATACAAACTGTTGTATCAATGTAAAATTATTACTAAGGGCAATGAAATCAACATTATATGATAATATCTAGTGCAGAAGTGCTGTTTTGTTGGCAGTAGAACATAAAAGGGAAAATAATGTGGAACTGAAGAGAGCTGAAGCACTCTGGTCCTTCTCAGAAGATAGATTTTGCAGGCAGCACTGTAGTTAGTTTTTGAAGCTTATATAATCCCACATGAAACTGTCACTCACCAGCAGTCCCTGGAGAACTTCTCCCAGGCCAGCCTTTGAAATCGTATTAGGAGCCTGCACCTTCCACGGAAGTTTCTGAGGTTCCTAGTAAAAAGTGATGCTGACTTCCTTCAATACTGGTATTAAAAATTTATTTAGCCTAGAGATACCAAGTGGAAATTGAAGATGCTCAAAAGGAGGTATGGCTTGGCATCAGACAGATTTAGTGCAAGGTAAAAGTAACTTAGTATCTGTCCAGGAAGATATTGTAACAGGCTATTTTGAACTTAGTTCTAGAATCTTGGATCAGGATCCTCCAAATGTTTGTCACATTTAGTAATCAACACCAAAAGTCACAGATTTGCCTTTAGCATAATTACATGCAAAAGTTGTCTGTCCTTAGAATGAGATGTTTTCTATGCACAGACAGCCTAGGAAAGAGCAGGCTTTGGGGAAGGGAAGATGACATCAGCAGTTAAGAAGTGCTTGAGAAGGTGTTTCATGTATGTTTGGTATCAGCAGACGATGGTTCCCCTTGACAAGTAGGGGAGTAAACAGAGATAAACAGGCTCTTGGACAGGTTAAGGATGTGTCTTAAGAACTATTTAACAAATTCTCTTCATCTGAAAGCTTTCTAATTTGTTGCAGAAAGTGACTGGGTGGGAGAATTAACTGTTTCTTAAACAGTCATTTATTTTGGTGATGTTTTCTTTTTATTTTTTTTAGCAGGAAAAGCAGCTAAAGTACCGTCTGAGAAAGCAGAGGGCTTAATTTATGTATTTGTAAGCCTTTTATGCGTTCTGTCTTGAGGCTGCATAGTCAGTAAGACACAGTTTTATTATGACCACAGAACAGTTTTTATTCACAGACTGAATAGAGAGCATGAAGAACAGGGAAATCAAGAGAAAATGAAAGCAAAAACTACAAACTGGATGCTTACTTGTACATCAGTAGTGAAGGAGAGTCATACACGGTGCTGGAACCTGTACTGCATCCTGTGGCTGCTGCTTTCCATATTAGCTAAGCCATGGTGTGGTGGCATGGAGCCAAATATGTCATTTTTTCATCACCTCAGTGTTTCTCAATCAGTAGGGAATCCCCAGCTCACTTACTCTGAAAGATCTCACCTTCCTTTCCAATTAATGCCAAAGAGGTGGAGTTGGAACTGAACAGATTATGATGTTCTTTAACATTGTATATCCTCAGGGCTTTCAGTGTATACATACATGTTAACTGATTTACTGTTCCTGAGAATTTTACGCAGAATGAATGTTTCATTTTGTGGCGATAATTACATAATGGTATAAAAATCCATCATTTAAACTCCTAAACTGTCAACTCTGTGACTTTCATACAAATTCAGAAGTTAGTTTGTTATGTGGTGTACAAAACCAGTTTTGTTTTAGACACAGTATGTCCTCTTAGCTGGAGAGGATGGTCTGCCAAGAAATGAAATAAAGAGAAAGATGCATGTGGTGCTGAGGAGGTGAGTAGGAGTCCTATAAAACTTCTAACTTAGTTATACTTATGATTTTTTAACACAATCAAAAATAACTTCACTTTCTGGGTGAGGCAAGAACAGAGTGTGTGTTTCATTACTGCAGACTCAGATCCTGCGGCAAGCTAAGGTTTATGCACATCAAAACCTACAAAGATGTCTGTCCTGGTGTTCCTTAAAGCCAGCCAAAAAAAAGTTTTTTGCATGGAAGTCAGGGTGTAGCGTTTGGGCAGAAGTTCAAGGGTCAGATCCATCCCACATCCATGTTCAGAAACGCCTTGGTCTTGTCAAGTCCGCCCAGATCCACACAGCACCACACTGCTCTGAGCAGCAGTGTGTCTGTTGGAGACAAGATGCACAAGGCCAGTTGCTAATTAGGACTCAAACCCTTCTAACAGTGACTTGCATGATCCCTGCGAGTTTGAGTCCACAATTTAATGACAGTTTAGCTAAATGTTTGCATACAGTTCGAAACTCGGTTTATTGTGCAGCATAAAAACAAAACTTTGCTTTGGAAACTGTATGTCGTTTAGTTAGAGAGCATGGTCTGCCAGCAATTGGCATGGCAAACCAGGGGAAACTTCTTTGCCTCAGTCCATACTGCTAAGGCCACTCCTCAGGAATCACAGACCCTGGAGGCAAGAGAGAAAATCTGGAGAAATGAAGACTTAACCTTGATGGAGGAAGATTGGGTTAGAGATCATTTAGGCAAACCTGACACCCACAAATCCATGGGCTCTGATGGGATGCACTAATGAGTGCTGGGGGAGCTGGCAAATGTTATTGCTATGTCATTCTACTTCATCTTTGTCATGGAGAACAGAAGAGCCTGAGGACTGGAGGAAAGTGAATGTCATTCAATAAGGGCAGGAAGGAGGACCCAGAAAACTACAGGCCAGTCAGCCTCACCTCTATCCCTGGAAAGGTGATAACAAAACATCCTGGATGCCATTTCTAAGCATGTGGAGGTAGAAAGGATTGTCAGGAGTGTTTCATATACATTCACCAAGGGGAAATCATGTTTGCCTAATCTGATAGCTTTCTACGATGGCATGACTGGCTGGGTAGATGAGGAGAGAGCAGCGGGTGTTGTCTACCTTGATTTCAGCAAGGCATTTGAAACTCTCTCCCATAACATACTCATAGCTCAGGAAGTGTGGGTTAGATGAGTGGGCAGTGAGGGGGATTGGGGAGTGGCTCAGAGGTTGTGATCAGCGGGATGGGGTCTGGTTGGAGGCCTGTAGCCAGCAGTGTCCTCAGGGGTCAATGCCAATGGGATCCTGGGATGCATCAGGCTGAGCAGTGCCAGCAGGTCAGGGAGGTGATCCTGCCCTTCTCAGCCCTAGTGAGGCCAGTCTGGAACACTGTGCCCAGTTCTGGGCTCCTCGGGGCAGAGAGACAATGGAGCACCCGGAGCGGGTCCGGTGATGGGCACGAAGGTGATGAAGAGACTGGAGCATCTCTCTTATGGGGAGAGGCTGAGGGAGCTGGGCCTGAGAAGTGACAACTGAGAGGAGACCTCATCTATGCATGCAAATATCTGAAGGGAAGGTGTCACAAGACAGGGCAGACTCCTTTCAGTGGTACCCAGCAAGAGGACAAGGGGCAATGGGCACAAACTGTAACACAAGGTCCATCTGAATATGAGGAAAAAGTCCTTTACTTTGAGGATGGCTGAGCACTGGAACAGGCTGCCCAGAGAGGTTGTGGAGTTGCCTTCTCTGGAGATGCTTAAAACCCACCTGGAATTGATGCTGTGCAACCTGCTCTGGTTGAACCTGCTTCAGCAGGGAGGTTGGACTGGATGATCTCCAGAGGTCCGTTCCAACCCCAGCCATACTGTGACTGATTCTCTGATTCTCTGGTAAAGTTTGCTAGGGGAAACTGCAAAGTGCTGATACAACATTGCCTCCTGTCAAAACCTGTTTAATATGCTGTGTCACTGTCAAGTCACAGTAAAGGTTTTGAGCTAATTTAGAAACAGCTTTCTTCTAAACCTATGTAGCAGACTCGAACCAGAAGGAAGTGAACATTTTCAAGGGGAATTTCCATGCGTGCATCTATAGATAAGATTTTCAAAAGATCACTTTAGTGAGTAAATTTTTAGAACTGCGTTAGAATAAAAGTTGCACTGGGAAACTTTTTGATGACAATAAAAGTTAAAATCTGATTAGTGGATGGATTCTTTAATTTGCCTGAATGTAATTTGCTTCACTGCTGTAGACATCTTGGGTTAAGGCCAAGCTGCAAATGGAATTGGTGTTGGTAAGTCTCATTACCATCAGTACCATCATCTCCAGTTGGAGACTGATAGTTACAGCACTAATATAAACAGTAAAACTGATCACACCACAACTTTGGATCCTGTCCTGCTCTTCCTGAATTCTAGGGCAACACTCCTGTTGGCATCAGTAGCAGCAGGAACAGGTCCAACTGAATTATTTGACAAGAGGCTTCTTTCTTAACTCTATACTGGCTGAGCTATGTAAGCAGATTGTTAAAAACTCTGATACATAATCCAGAAATCTTCACAGTTGAGCAGTGCTGATTTATGCACTGTCTGCTGATGGTAGCAATTTATTAGCAAGAGGGTATTTGCTCCTTCCTTTTGCGTGTTTCATGCAAGGTTTTGTCCTCAGTTTTCTGTTTTCCTAATAGTCTTTGAAATTTGTGACCTTAAGGCCACACCTAATGTTGAATTACTCTGTTATTTGTTCAAATAACAGAGATGTTAAAGTCACTTTTTTTTTTACAGGCTATTTATAGTTTTTCAAAAGAGAATGTAGAAGGGATATTTTTAAACTGCAGCAACTATGTGTTGTTTTTAGTAGAGTTTCAGGCAAAAATCCCATGTTTTAGCCTTTTCACGTCAAGACTATGAATGCAAGATGTTTTATGTATCTTTGGAGCCTGTAATAACACAAACTGTCTGTAAATGATGCCTCCTAGGTTTCTAGTGTATATTTGAATGTGTTTCATACCGCTGTTTCTCATTTGCAGTAAAATTTGCAAAGTATGGGAGGCAAGTGAGCCAGATAATATGAAACGCTGTGTTTATAGTGGCTGTGTGCTGCACCTTCTGGCTGGTGCGGTGGGGAGGTATTTGAGGGCGTGGGTCACAAGTGCCCTGCTCCTGCTCCCTGGCCCAGCCAGGGACCTGCGCACAGACTGAGGCAGAAATGGTTTCTGCTTTAGCTGGAACAGATTGCAGTCAGGGACCTGTTCTGGCCGGCATACAAACAAACCTACTGTGGACCCTCCCTTCGAAGCTGGATTTTACTTTTAAACTTTAAGGTAGTAATGTCAGACTTTCGCTGAGGAACTGTGGTTTTTTGGTCATTTGATGCCGTGCAAAAGTGATTCCACATTATCTGTATGCAGATAAAGTAATTTTTCGCTGATACCAGTAAAAATAGGAATTCTCATTCTACATCTCATGTGTTTTTCCTTGGCACTGGATTATGTCCTTTGCAGCAGTAATGAGTGAAACCTGTGGTTTTTTATTGTTTTTTATTGACCCTAGTAGAGTGAATAAAACCAAAATATTATCCAAAGTTTGACAGCTGGAAAAAAGCTTCTCCTTGAGCAGCAGAAATACTGATCTGCCATTTTCTGTGAGTTAGTGCTTGAAGGCCCTACACCTCTTACTGCCATACCTCTCCCATAATGATGGCCTCTAAACTGTTCCTAATACACAGCACCTTGTCCTCCATATTCATCAGGGTTTCAATCTACTGTTAGTTAGGTAGGGATAGCAGGTAGACAAGATAATAAAACAAGTTTGTTTTCCTAGGAAACCTAGAAAAATGATGAACCTACACTTCCTTATTTTGAAGAAGAAGATTGCTAATATAATCAGCATTGCCCATTTGGCACTAGCTATTGTTTAAATATCATCAACAAAGCGTATTGTAAATGAGCTTGTAAAAGGAAGCAATGTAGTCATGTTGTAATCATTTCACTGGAAGCTGTTAGTAATCAGGAGCTACATACATTTGTCAGATCTTGCTTTTACTTCATCTGGAAAGATCAGTTTGGCGTGATAATCAATTAACATTGTGTATTTCCAGTGTCTTTCCAGGTTGCAGTTCTGTTATCTTTGTCATTAAAACACATGGATGACTTAAATGTAAGTTACAAAGATTTGTTTGCAGATTTTCCTCATTAAACTGAAACTTGGCAGAGGCGAAAAAGTGTATTTTAAGATGAAATAAAAATTTGTTAACTGTACTTTGATGGCAGAAGAAATAGCCCTTCAGTACTGTTTGCCTTTTTTAATTTCCATTACTTTTCTTCCTACAACTGGCTGCTACTAGGCATAAAATAATTTTAATATTAAAAATACAGGTTTTGGATGAAAGTAAAGAACATGATGTAAACTATTAATAGGTTTAAGGAATTAGAAAAACAAAATTCCACTTTGAGCTGTTTATCAGAATTAAAATATGTTTTTGGTACTGTTGATATCTGGTGTTTATTCTGCTCAAGCTAGAAAAACAGTGTAAGCATTTTGCTAGAGGGTGTTTCTTAAATATTACTGTTACCATGGATAATGCAAGTTGACAGGATCTGTAGTTGAGGGGCAAGTCATATGGAGTCTGCTTTCAAGGGTTATATTTTGGCAGGCAGAGGACAGGTTGAAAACACGTCAGCAGAATGAAAAAGTTTTACTGCTTTCAGATAGAGATTTGTGCCAGGCCTGTACACAAACCATCAATCCTGACCAGATGGGGGGGTCTTTGAAGTTTAGTGTAAAAAAATGGTCATCATAAAGGCAAACTATATTCAAAATGAATTATTTTGAATACAGATATTAAGAGCAAAATCTTCTCCAGAAGCATCCTTTGAGGAAAGTGTGTGTGTGTATGAAGGAAGGAAGGAAAATTCTGCATGGCAAAGGTGACTGATGGCAGTGTTTAATTGCAAGACCATACACAAATGATTTCTAAGCTCTGTGAACTGTTCTTGAAGTCTGATAGAGCAGAATAATGTTCACACATGGTTTAACTACATTTCCAGTCTGACAATCTAGAAATATTTTTGTTGGTCTGTGTCTAAACATTGTTCTGCAGCTGTTCTTGAACTTCGAATGGGTGGGATGCTGAGCTGTAGCCACGGACACCTGGTTTTCCCTTAGCTCTAGTGCAAGGAATTAAAAACTGTAGCCTCTAGTGAAGTTGGGAGCCTCTCAGGGAAAGTGTGGTGGAGAGGTTTGTGTACTGCACTGCCAGCTGTTAAAGCTAGAAGCTGTTTGCTCCTCTGCTCTGTTGGAAGCAGGGATTTGGTCTGGAGGGACTGCACAGTCAGTCTTTTCAGAGCAATGTGAGCAAGATGCCACCGTTGTCAAACACCCTCGTGCAGGCTTAAGTCATTTAGGAACTGAGCTTTCTGTTCCCAGTTTCCAAACTGCCTTTCCTAAAACAGCGTGGGCCTGCTCCACCCTGCTTCTCATCCTCAGAGTTCAGTTCATTGCTTAAAATTGCCCTTTGTTCTGCTTAAGTGATCTTAAGAGAGGATGTAAACACAACAAGTCCTAAAAATAGTTAATGTTAGCTGGGTAGAGAAGTTCAGAATAAGGGAGCATAACACAAGCAGAGGATGACTATCGAGTATTATAAAGAATGGAAAAGAAAGGGGAAAACAATTAGGAATATGTCAATTTAAGAGAGAAAGTGTGAAGAAAGCCTAAACCGACAGTGGAGCATCTTGCCAAATTTTTCCTGCTCTTGAAGCCAGCCCCCAGACAACATGGAGCCAGTAATTATTCAGCTGCTAAGTGGGGGGTGAAGTCCATTTTTAGAAGGCCAAAGGAGAAAGCTCTACCTTCAAAACAATTGGGAAGCAATGTTGCAAGTAGTGTACCAGTGACTAAAGGATCAGCATACTAGAAAACTGGAATTTCAGTTAGGATGGACTGGGAAGACAAGAGCATTTCTTAGCGAGTTTACACAAATGAAAAATACCCCAACATGTAACGCTGGCACAGCATCACAGTTTGCAAGGATTATTATGTTTTCCTACTCTTCATAAATGTGACATGGACTCATTGGGAGAGATTGTAAATACAAGCACACCTTTGTGGACTGGAGTTTCTTGGAGTACGTAGTAGTGGTAATACTGATGTTAACAGGCTTTTAAACTGCTTTCCTTTATTTTCTTGAGTGGGGAGACCCTGTACTTGTGAAGTTTTTCATGTCTGACTGATTTTAAGGACTGCAGTGGGCAGGATAGTAAGCCTGCATTTAAATAAAACATCAGCTGAATCTTTGTGCAATCTAATTGGAGATAGGTTGGGGAAAGATTGCTGATTATTCTCTAATATCCTAACAAAACCTTCTGGCATAACTGTGGCTTCTAGTTTCACTCAATTAAGTCAACAAGTCCTGAGCATGCACAAAGACCTTTATTAAACTTGCAGATAGACCTGAGGAGAAATTAAAGGCAGTGAAATGAGACTAGCTACTGCCAACAAGGAATTAAAAACTACCTGTCTTCTTTTTTTTTTAATCAGCCATCTTAAATGAAGTAGTAGCTGCTCCTTTTATTTTTCTTTCTCTCCGGCCTCTTCTTGCAGTATTTTGGCACAGTGTTTTGTGCAGATCACGTGCCAGGTGCTCATGTGCCTTCTGCACTTGCTCAAATTCTCCGGCCTCCTGAGGAACACGGAACAGCGTTGGTCCTGAATGGCTGGAGGTGGTGATGGTGGGGAGCTGGGAGGAGCAGGCAGGGCTGGCAGCATTCCTGGGCAGGAGGGAGCTGTCGGCTCTGCACATCCCTGTGTGCTGGTCAGAGGGGCCACGCCAGGGCCGTGCACTGGGAAGTGCCCTGTGGAATGACCCGAGCCTGTGCAGATGCTGACCGGTCACGGTGTCTGCAGGACTTGCTGATGCTCAGCATTGCATGTGATCTGGAGAAACTCCGGTTTCGGTTTTCCATCATTTCGAGAACATCAACTCATGCAGTTCCCACACCTGTAGTAGCTCTTCAAATTTGGTGCCCCACTTGGGCATTTCTTCAGTTAAAGCTGCCAGTGGCTCACTTGTTTTCTCCTGCTGCCAGGTGGGTTTGCTCCTGCTCCTGGGCACAATGGCTGCCTCTTCAGATGTTGAAGTGCTTGCAAAGAAAAAAAAAAATCAATAAATATCAATATTACGGTCTCCATTTTCCCCAGGAATGGGAGAAATGGCGACAATGAATTTCTGCAATGCTATTTCTGTACTTCACTGCTTGGAAGGTTTATAATTTCTGATCTGCAGTCTCTCCCATCTGTGAATTCATCTGTCTGGGAGTAGCAGGTGACAAATAGAAAGTTGAGTGCTGAGAACACCCGAACAAGTTTTCCTTGGTATTAAAGTTTAATGACTCTCAATAGATGTAGATTTTTACAAAGTCCTAGCCTACTGAGACTGGAGAAGGGCAAGGTGATTCCTAACAGACCATATGTTACCATCTTGGGTTTCATGACTAGTTTAAAGATAAGCACATTAGAGAGAATTTTACTGTTCCTGGGTAAATGAGATGCTGTTCTGTGTCCAGAAGGCAGTTTCTTCCTTTGCCTTTCCGAAGAAGACTTGAAGTACTGTGATGGCACTGTGGTAAAATAAGTGGCAGAAATAATGATGTGCAAGAACAGTGTTTCTCTTATCATCTGTCCTAATCAGTCAGCGAAAATTCAAGTTGTATAACTAAATTTCAAGCGTTAAGTTTACAGGGAGACTTGTGAAAGTAGGAGAATGCCCAGAGAAATGCTGATAAGAGGTTATGAGTGCTTGTTTGACTGCTAACTACAAAGTGATCTCTTTCAGTGGCAAGAAGTTCAGTCTCTCCCAGAATAACAAAAATTATCTGAAATGAACTTTGTCATTGCAGATATCTGGATGAATTTTGTGTGCTGAAGGGGAGCTTAGTATAGCAGCCTACAGATCCTTAAGACATTTCCCAGGGGAAAAGAATTAACGAGGACAACACTGACATCTGATAGCTTTTGACTGTTGGATGTTGATAAATGTTAATCATTGAAGAAGCTTCCATGACAAATCAAAGTTTTAATTTTATATAAAACTTTTATGATTCAAATCTACAAATATAGCAGTTTCACAAGTTGTGTAATGCTTTATTATTCATATAGCATTATAGCATATAGCATATAATGAATCCTAAAGGATATTTTTATACTGTGACATTTTTGGTGTTTGTTTCATGCAAATGTTTTTCCTCTTAGGGAAACTGTGAAAAGTGTAAAGGTGGAAGCAGAGGTGGTGCAGAGAGTACTCTCTACTGAGCAAATCCTTTTGTTACAGACCATACTGCATTGCCACAGTTCATTCAATGCCGAAGTGCAGGGGATTCTGTGAAGTTGGTCACCTAGCAGGAAATTGCTGTCTCTTTATACTTAAACTGGAATCAGCAATAGCAAATGTAATAGGAAGTGCTAATTAGCTTCTAGTGTTGTGTCCTTCTTTTCTTTCATTTTTGAAGTACATTTTGGAGTAAGGAGAGGGAGCATAGGTCATCCCATCAATCTGATGCTGAACAGGTCTTCAGAATATTTTCCCTGAATGTTCAGAGGGACAGTTTGTCACTCGGAGTTTGTTTGGGATAGAAGCACCACTGTTGCATCCCAGGAACTTTCCCAAAATTCTTTTTCCTGTTCCCCTGGTAAAAAAGGCTTCTGGTCAATGGCATCTCTGCGGAAACTGGCTCTCATGCTCAGATTGAACAAATCATCAGACACAGGCATGGAGCCTTGTGGTAGTGTTGCTTCACCTCTCCATACACAGCTCTGCTACAACCCAGTGCTGCATAGACACAGTGAGCAAGCTGCCCTGAGCTGGTGCTGTAATTATTCCCTTGCTGCCATGGTCAAAATTACAGTGTCCACGGTATTCCCTCCAGACGTTCACCACAATGTGAGTTCTTGCCACTAGCAGCAAACCTGAGTCACAGCCTTGGTGTGGCTGAGAAAGAGTTAGCCAACAGTCTGAAGCCAGGAGGTACACGCTGGAGTCTGGAGCAGCATGGGAAAAGGGTTCCTGAGAAGGAAGGAGGCTCTGAAGTGCATTCAGCATCTCGGGGGAGAGGTGCAAGATGTGGCTCGTAGAGCAAAGGAGGGGGAGGCTGTGGGATTGCCCTGGTTTGTCTGAGCCTCATGTCCTTCATTCATGGCTATGTGGCAGCCACAGTGACGTGTCCAGGGAAGATGCAGTGGACACAGATGGACCTGGTGGACAGAGGCTGTATTTGCCTTGTAAGATAATGTATGGATGGAAATGTTAGAAGGGGAGGAAGTGAGGTAGAGACTCTGGAAACCTGGCCATATCAGCATGTCTTCATACTGAAAGCACTGCAGGGCAGGAACTTATTTACCCATAAATCCACTAAGAATAGCATGTGAGTGCCATGGATCCTGGCACTGCAATTGGTTGAAGACACAACCTTTCCAGAATTCCCTTCTGTTCTCCAGGCAAACTGTTTTGCTACTCTTTCCTCAGTCCAGCTACTCTACTGCCATCCCTACACGATACAGTCACTTGCCCACTTCTCTCTGACCTATTTTGGCTGTTACGAGAATTCAGTCAGTTAATAATGGCACATTTGGGGGGAAAGTAGGAATAATGTCTTGATCTTGCACTCCTGCTCACATATCTGTATTAGTATGTCATGGATAAGTAGATGTTGAGTATTTCAGTTAGGCATTCTTCCCTTTCCTACCACCTTCTGTTTCTCTTCAGGTTTTAATGTCTGCAGCTTAGGAAATGCCAGCAGACTATGGGCATTGCCAAAAACTAATAATAATTAAAATTCCTTGCTATAAAAAGCAGTGTATGCTGCTTTTGAGCTGAAAGCATTATAATTCCAAGAATTCCGGCATATTAAATTCTACTGTGACATTTGACTTACAGCATGGTAATTTTTTCCCCTGCTTCAGCTCGGTGTAATGACAGTAAGTCCCAGTTTTGTAAATAAATTCCCACTCAAATTCCTCATGACATCGCATGTAGGAGTTCACATAATAAAAAAGGAATGTTCCCCTCTTCTTCATGTTTCTTTGCAAACCTGTCTCCATAATTTAAATGAATGTCAAATTTTCTTTAAAGACATGGTGTCTACCTAACTGAGCTATGATCATTAATGTTCAGAAGTGCTGTATTCTTAGTTGACCTCATTGATAAGCAGATTCAAAAAAAAAAAAGGAAAACATTCCACAGCATAATCCAGTTGCTGTAGTCGACTGGACTGGCTAGTTCAGGGTGCTTTGGTGACAGTGCAGCCTCAGAACTGGCCTGACGAGTTCCATAGGGATTCCCCAACTGGCATGTTGACATAAAAGCAGCCCAGCTGCTGCCATCATCATCAGCCTCTGCTGGGCTTCACATCACAGAGGTGGGAAGGAGAAAGCAAGACTTCAGCTCAGATCTGCTCTCTTGAGTCTGTGCTCTGGTGGATCCTGTGAAATTCCATTAAGGTCCTTACTGATACAGTTAATTTAAGTTGTGCTGATCTGTTTCCAGATTACGCTAGAGACTAACTCCAGGGGAAAAATGGGTAATTTAAATCCACTTTCTTCATGATCACTGATGTGTTGGCACTAAACCTACACTGCAGCTATGGATTTATTTTTATATGCCCAGGGCTCTGTAAGCAAAATCTTCATCACTAGGCTAATGTAAGAGCAAGCCTTTTTAACATATTGCTCATGTACTGGACAAGAAATCTATCTTTTTTCAATGATCTGTATTTGTTTAATGAGCCCTTCTTTTATATTTGTAAAATAATTGTTGATAATTTGATATTAGCTTTATGAAAGAGGAGCTGTGTTGAAGCTAAGACATTCCAACTACGAAGTGAATCCTTGCAGTACTGCAGCCTTGTCAGGGATTGTGTTCCTCTCTGAAACTGCTCACCATTCACAGAGCCCAGATTCTGGCCAAACTAGAGTTGTTTGGCACTCACAAGCAAGCACGTTTCCAGAACAAGATCAAATACTCTGATTTCTGACTGTTGCTCTTGCACCAAGGCTCCAGTGGAGATTTATCAGACTCCTTAAAGGGAACATATTGCCAGTGGATTTGAATTACAATTTGATTGTCATTTACTGTCTTAGTGGTGTCAGACACTCACAGCCAGTTCCTGTGTTGTAATAGTTCTGTCTTTCCACCTTGCACCTGCAGCACGTTTCTTATGGTGGCTCAGAAAGGTGTTTTAGTAATTTTTTTCTGAGATGGAAGTACAAAATTGATGCTACTGAGATTGACCTGGGCCCACACTCAGCTGTAGCTGGAAGGAGTCGGGGTACTGCAGTTGTTTCTTTGTATGTCCAAACACCTGAAATATTAGCACCTGAATTGCCTTGTTAGGAGTCTAAAGAAAAAAATTCATTAGGAAGCTTTGCATTGAAATGAAATATGTTTAGAAGCAAACAGAAAATGTTTAAGGAAAATAAGTATTCATGTGTCCTGAATGTTTGGTTGGTGGATGTTGGGTTTTTGGGGTGTGGTTGTTTTGTTGGGTTTTTTTGTTTGGTTGGGGTTTTTTTGTGAGAATTCTGCATAACGCATTGAATACTTGAAGGTTAAAAGCTGGTGGGATCTTGTTCTTCACCCCATATTTTCTTAGCAACAAAAGCCATACAATTTATTTTGTATTCCTTGGTATTTTTCAACTCATGTCTCTGGTTACTAACTTGTTTAGAAGCTGTTATATTACATCTTATCCTAAGAAGAGACAAAAAATTAAGTGTATATCTATTTACTCCAATGAAAGAAGAAAGAGAATGGAAAACAAAGACAGAAGGGTCATTCTCAGCAATTAGACACCTCTTTCTCCAGTAACAAAGTAATTGCCAAGTATACGAGTGAATTCAGATCAATGATAACAGTATTTTTAGGGGCTTTGACCACAACACAAAATAGTATTTTATTTTCTCTAGGCATGTTCTGTTGCATGTTAGATTATCATATTTAATGGAAGTTCTGACATTTTCATGCACTAGCTAACATATATCAGTATTTGTTCTGCTTTTCTACTTTTCCTGGATGCACATATGCTCTCTATAAAATTAAGACAAGGAGACATGCTAATGTTCCTTTTGCATTGTCTGTTCAGCTGTGAATACTGCACAGTGCACTGTAAGGTGCTGGGTCATATCAGTTACTTATAAATGACTTATGTGGTTCTGGTATTACAGTAGGAGTCATGTGGAAAATGCCATGACCATCTGCAGAGTGGAAATCTGGAAACACTGTAATACCATCTAAAGCATCTTGTCATCCCACATGGCACTGCAATCCCTCTGAAGAACTGCAATTTTGGCTAAAAGATGATTGAGGCTGGTGTTGCAAATAGATTCTAGGAGTATCTTCTGTGCGTGTCTGAAGGTAACTGTAATGTACCAGATCATTATTTTGTATGATCTATTTCAGATATAGAAACATGCAAAATATTAGTGTTTATTCTACGGAAAATAACAAGGAGTCAGAAATAAAGCAGAATTTACAACGGGCTGGGCTGCAGCTGTATTTTTTCCTGAGGCCCCAGCAGTGTCACAAGCAGAAGACATGCAGAAGGATGTGGAAGCCTGGCATTCACAATAAGTGCCCCATTGCCAGCCTGGTCCTCCAGCACTTTTCTAGAGCTTTAGCCTCTGTTCAGGTTTAGCTTACATAAAGTTTTATTTTTCAGGCTATGAGTGTAATTTTTCAGGCTATGAGTGTAATTTTTATAACTCTTTTTACTTCTGGCAGTCAGTCAGTCAAAGAAATACAGTCTTGTTGAGTAAGGGTTCTATTTTCCCCTCAGCTCAGCTGGCAGTCTGGTTTCCTCCCTTGTGCTGCAGTGACATGGAGAAATTCAGAGAACTTGGGAGAGTCCAGGAGAGAATTCCCATCATATGCTTGGTGCTAGGAGGCCTGCTTTTTCCCCACTCCAGCTCCCATCATAGGACATCCACTGAGGATGGGGAAGTGTACTTGTAGCATTCTGCTAATTTACACAGGCATGGACAGTGTCCAGGCAATACAGACAGGACGTGCCTTCCCCTGGGCTGCACCTTCCAGAAGGAATTAAATGCCGTATCTGCCTAAAGAAATACAGACAGGTAGAAACTTAATTTTAATTTTGCAGGGTCATGTGGTGAGCAGGGGACTGGAATGGAAGGACATCTTTAAAATTCTTTGATTCTACTCCTGCACTCAGTGAACAAACTCCGCAAGTTCTTCCGCAGAGCTGGAAGAAGTGGAAGAACTTCCACTGTAATGCTCTCCTCGCTATTACATTGCAGAAATAACCAGCTGCTACTTCTTGCCTTTATTTCCAGCTGTTGACTCCTTTAAAAGACAGCTGAAAATGAGGTAGATAGTACCCTTATAATTTTCCCCTTGCAGATAATTTCTGTGGTTACTGTGCTGCTGCTAGCTGGGAAGAGGGATGCTGGCAGCAGATGGGAGGCTTCACTCAGGGCAATGTGAGGAAAGATATGTAGATATGGGGCAGTGTTGTAACTCTGTGACTCTTAACTCATTGCAGTGAGAACCTTACTGACTGTAAGGTTCTCATAGCTGTGGGTCAGGAATGACAGGACTCATTCCTCTGAAAAAGCACAGGCATCCCTGGTTTAGAATAGAATTTATTTTTAAATGGAGGCCTTCCCAGAATATCTTTGTTTTGCTCTGGGATTATTGCCAAAAATATGTTTTTGTGACATTTTGTAAATGTACCTGCATCCTTAGATAACATTATTTTTGTTGTTGTTCAAAACTATTTACAAAAAGAAACAGAAGGAAAGAAGTATAAACTCTATCAAAGTGATTGCAGGCAGTTTACCTAGCAAGGCAAAAGGAAAATGACAGAGATGGCAAAAAAAAGCTGGATTTAAAATGCAGCATAAATTACTATCTTGCAAAATTCATTCCAGCATGTGAGTTTGCTGGAGTGGAGAAATTGATTGAAATGCTCATCTTCAGATTCAGGTGGAGAGAAGTTTACAGGCGTCACATAAAGTCAGGAAGTGATTCAGTAGGTTAAGGGCAGTCAGGAGTTAGAGACTGCTGAAGCAGCACAAATGACAGCGCATCTCCTGTCAGGGGATCAGGAAAAAGGTTGGAGAGAATAAGGCTGAAAGTCGATTGAGCAGAGGAGGACACCCATGTTTAAAATCCAAGTTGCAAAGTAAAGGGTGTCAATGAAGTATTATCAAGATGTTTTCAATTCTGTTTGGACCTAGATAAGAAAATTGTGAATGTAGCAAAGAAATGATTACCATAATAAGTAGCATTTATATAACATATCCATCACAAGATCTTGAACTGGTTTACAAAGGTACTTACATATTTTATTCTTACTTCATAGCCGATCAAACAACAAATTAAGTGACTTGGCCAGTTACTGAGAAAGTCAGAAGCACAGGCATGTTACTGATCAAGAGCCACTCTGTACAGTAGTCTGAGTATAAAGATGCCAGAATATGCTCTTTCACAGAAGGCAGCTGTTCATCTCACAGCTGACATTTCTTCTGTGCAATTACACCCCAAAAATGCTGTACTGCTGTAATACCATTGCTGCCTTACCTGAGTTCAGAGCAGCACAAAACTATTTCCAGGCTTTGGAAGCTGATGTCAAATGTTTATCAAGACAGCTTGCAATTTCTCTTTGCATTTTGTTTGCATTTCACGGTGTATTATAAGTGGCATGTCAGTAAAAAATAGATTCAGTCTTGCCAGCAACAGAAAGCAAAGAAAGAAGCGGTGGTAGTTGGCTCCCAGCAATGTTCTCTTGGGAACAAGTCTGAACTGAGGCAGCTTTAGGGCTCTTCAGTTAAATTAGAGTTTTCCTTCAGTCCTCTGCATGATGGGGTTGTTCTTTTAAGGACACTACCATTTTGCAAACATCTAAAAAATTCAAATAACAGTCTTCAAAAACAGGCATCTTGTTGTACTGCTCAGGTTATAGCAACTACCGGCTTACAATACACAGAGAAAATACCTCTCAGTACATCACAAAAGAGAGCAGAAACATTCCATGAAAGACCAGAGGGACACTGTCTCTGGCTGACAAGATTTATCTTTAAGGCACAAAACCTTGAGGGATTTAACAAAGAGCCATAGATCTCAAACAAGGAAGCAAAGACAGTTGTGACCATTTCCATTGCTGGGGTTCCAAGGCAGAACTGGAATGCTGCTGTGCATGTCCATCCTCTGCTGCCCACTATTTCACAGTGCTACAGGGGGCTGAGTTGGGCTGAGTTTGAGAGACTGCTTATGTGATTTTTGTGGTCGTTTGAGGCTTTTTCCAGAAAACTCATCTCATGCCCCTATTTTTTTGTGAGTTATCTGTCACTTTTATTACTGCACAGGATTCAGTTTGATTTGTGGATTAAGTTTACATTGATGAAAGTAGACCTGAGTATATTCCAGTCCCCTCAAACAACTGTTACCCACCTTCCAGCTCCTCAGTTTAGCATCGCTTTTTCCACTCATTCTCTCCTGTATTTCTTACTCATTTGTGCAGTGGCTCCTTTGTAGTCATTATCATGGCACCAAAAAGTCTTAACAGTGCTTCCTCCACATGGCTTGCCATGACTGGAAATGGTGCTAATTGTCCTGGATGAACTGGCTAAGAGAATGAACAGATAATCATAGAAATTATTAAGTTTGGCATTGTAATTTTTTACCTGTCAGTGGTGCTCAGTCCAGCAATCCTTGGTGCTACAGTCTCGAATGTGGGGTACTGGAAAGATCAACAGATCTCTGAGAAGGAGGATGTGGACTTATTTGGAAAGGCTCCAGTGTGGAGTGGCCACAGCAAAAGGAAGCAGATGTGGTTTAATCATAGGATAATCATGCCATGGTGACTCACTGATCATGGGTAGATTGCTGGGCTTGCATATCTAGAATCCACCAGGAGCTTGAACAGGCTTTGGCAGGAAGCTGAAGTGTGCAAGTGTTTGAGCAAACAGAGAGTCCTTTTTTCTGTAACTTATCAAAAGAGTTGTCTCCTTGGATGCCTGATCATGAGGATGGCAGTACGCTCACTGTTTTGCTCAAAGCTGTAAGCAACCTTCAGTAATGTGGATAGTCAGAGAATATGCCAGACTTACGTAGTGGCCCTTAAGGAAAATTACTCACTGGAGCCATTTATACCAGCTTATATTTGCAAGGCAGGGAAAAAAAAAAAAGACATTTTGGTCTAGCATTACAGTTCTTAAATCCATAAAAGAAAAATACTGAAAGTGATTGTTTGCATACTGAGTGGTGCTTAAAGGAGACAAAATAGCAACAACTGAAAAATCTGCTGAAATTTGCTGAAAAAAATAAGTATAGATAAGATGAAAGTAAAAACAACTAGATCTTAGTTGATCATTTTTTGGCTTCTTTCTTCGGGTTCCTGGCTTCGACAATCTTTTTAGTAAGTTTTGAATGTAAATTATTTCCTTTTCACATTCCCTTTTAAAAACAGCAGAAATTTGTGTATAGGTGCTTGCAGAGCTGACCTGCTTTTTATAACTCTTACAAAATCCTTTCAAGAAAGGAATAGGGAAAAAAAAGTAAAAGCACAGTGTTTTCCAAATGGCAGTAATGCCTCCTGTCAGTAGAGAGAGGGGGGAAAAGGTATAATAAAACTCACTGCTATTACTTAAGAAGCTTGAAAAACTGATCTCTAATGGAGTTGGAAAATACTCTAGGAAGCTAGTTAGGGACATTGAGAATGTGCAGAACACAGAATTAATATTCTATTGTAAATACAAGCTAATACTGAGGTGAAAACCTCGAGAAATTCTAATTTTCACTAGGAAAAAGATAGTTCAGGAGAGAGATTTTAACATGTAACTCACCATCCTTTGCAGGGTTTTAATCACTTTAAATGTTTACTGCAAGTTGCTACGAATCCGTTTCTGGAAAGCCAGGAAGTCAATGGATCAGGCACAACAGGGCAGTACCTAAAATTTGAAACATACAGACAGCAATTAAAAAGCAGCAGAGATTACATAGAAGAGCAGAAAAGTATAAATAACTTGGGGTTTTTTTCCCTTCAATTTTGTGAAAGGTCCAGATTTGGCAAAACCAACATTTTAATCAAAACCGAATAATATGCAAATCTGCCAGAAGTACTGCTTTTCCTGCAAATATACTGAATCTTTCATAAAAACAAGCTTAAGAAAGATTGGACACCTGAATTTTCTACCAAGACAACAGTCTCTTTATAAAAGTCCCAAGTCTATAAGGGAAATCCTGAAAAACATCAGAAAGAAGACAAGAAAGAAACTGCCAGAAAGGATCATGGAATAATTCAGGTTAGAAGGGACCTAACAAGGGCTCCAGCCTCTTCTCAAAGCAGGGGCAGCTCTGAGGCCAGACCAGGTTGCTCAGGGCTGTAACCAGTCAGATCTTGAAAACCTCCAAGGGTAGAGATTACACAACTTTAATGCTGAAGGAGGAATTGAAGTGGTAATAATGAAGAAATTAAAAATCAGTTTGTCTTTTGCAGTGTAATGTAGGTTTCAACAAATTCCCATGTTTTGCCAGTACTTAATGAGCTGCAATAAGGTACCTTGCTGAAGTAACAAGCCCTTTAAGGCACTCAGTCAGGAAAGACAAATTGCAATACAAGTATTAATGATTGAATGTGCAAGTCATATGAGTTCTTAAGAACAGCTACCAATATTTGTCCTAATTTTGTCTTTTTCAGTTACAAGTTTACAGCTAGACTGTGCCTTTATGTACCACCAGTCAGTTTTCAAAGCACATAAAAAGTTTCTTCATTGTGTTTATTTGGCCATATAGCCCCCGTTGATGTCTTACTGATGTACAAAGAAGTGATTAACCCAAGGTCCTTGAGCATGCAGTGGCAGCTGGATGGAAAAACCCAGGTGTTGGTGCTGTTTGTACCTCAGTGATCCTCCTCTGCAAGGGAGAGGTGACAGTAATAAGGTCATACAAGTGAATTCTCTGTGAGCATTGAATATATTCTCCTGAAAAGGTCCATAAAATGCTTGAAGAAGGAATGCTGAAAAATAGTATGCGTCATGCTTTGTATTTTGCACACATATCCTCAGATATGTGACATAGCAAAGTCGAAGAGCCTAGTAAATTATCTCCATATAAAGAAACATAAAAAAGCTAAAAAAGAAAAATGAAAAACACTGGCTTTGAGGCCATTTACGAAGCTGGAGGAATGTGAGGCTAGTACAGTCCAGAATTTAACATCTGTATCCTGCTGCTGCTAAAATATGGGTGTAGTCACCCATATTTGCCCTTTCGTTACAAAGTGGAGGTTATTAAACATCCCTGACAATAGAAACAGGTATGATTTAATAACAGCTGTTACCACAGACAGGACTGTGCCAGTTGTGTTTGCATTGCATTTATATTTACAGAAACAAGTTTGTTCAGAAGAAAATTATCTGTCTGTGAATCTGTACTGACATCAAAGTAAGTCTATTAAGTACTTCTTCCATATAGCAGAGAATGGAAATGGAAAGATAACATCAGAAATTGAGTGTTTGCTTAAAAAATTGAAATAAATGTTAAAAATAGATAAACAAAATGATCAATTTCTGGAACATCTTATTATTAAAGGTGTTTCCATAATCAGCATCAACTTCCCCAGAGAAGATAAAGGGGAGAGGACAGATTCCACAATAACTATCAGATTGCTTATGAAGGTTACTACAATATTTGTCTTGCCCATTCCGTGCTTTGCTATGCAGTCAGAAACAGATTTCAGTGTTTTCAAGAGCTGTTCAAGCATAATTAGAGACTCAAAATGAGTTGAAATCTCAGCTGGCGGCCTAGCAATTTGTTTTCATGCTGCAAGTCATTTAAGATTTATATAAGCATAACTTTTTGATGGAGTAAGGGGATATCCTCAATCCAAGTATCCCATTATACCTCTATTTTTATGCAAGATCCAGTGCGCTCAGTGTCCAGCTATGTGGTGTCTTCTGCCCCTTAATGTGGTAGAACCTCGGTAGCTGAGGTGCTGCTGTCTCTCTGAGGCAAACACTGCAATATAATTGTAATAATGCTATATAAAGGTGCATTTGTTTCTTTTGTATTTCACTGCAGCAGCAGGGTCATTTCTAAAGATGTTAGCCATACAGGGAGTGAGGCTCCTCTGGAGTCTGGAGAAGGTTTCCATGACCGGAGTGCTGCCGGGGGGAGCGGGGCTGTGGCGTGCAGATGGAGCATGGCCAGGTGAGCAGAGCAGGTCAGGGCGGGTGCGCTGCCAAGGTGCCTCCAGACGCACTGCCCTGGCTCACTGCGTCCTCTGACAGCTCCTCTGGGAGGGTTTTGGTGGAGTCCTTTGGCAGAAGGTGGAAGCTGCTTTTCCTCAGTCAGTGCAGACTGTGGGGAACACCAGAACTGTGTTCCAGGTGCCTCCCCAGACAGTGAGAGGGGAGGTTTGTTCAAGGGGATGCAACCCACAGCTGAGTGCACACTCTGAGTGAACCAGAAATCACTCCCAAACAGTTTCAGATGCATGACTTCTTCAAGTGTCTGTGTTTCCTTACGTTCCAAGGGCCTTTTAATAAAGGACTGCGTATGTTGGCTGAATTAATTTTAGTTTCAAATACAAGCACCATCTTTTTAAAAACAGGGAACATGCTGGTGCTTTAGAGTGCTATTTTTCATTCTATCTAGAGAATAATAGAATCCTGGTAGAGCAGATTGTCCCCAGGTGTACTTCTCACTAAGACTGTTCCTTTCTGTGTCCCTGACTGCCACACAATAGCGTATTGCTGGGGCACTGGCCATCCTCACTGGTGACACATGACAGTTTTTGCAAGGAGAGTTGGAGGACGGTCATATAAGGACTATATTTGCCTTTTTAGTGTGGGCAGGAAGATGGAAAATAATAATTTTAATTTAAAAACAAGACTGAGTTTATCTGCATATGTAACATACATTTGAGAGACCTCAGTCAACTTATCCTTGAGACCAGTGGAATTATTTTTGCAGTGGCATGGAAAAGGCTGTGATGTAGATAGCCTTCAGCTACACAATCAACTCTGTTCGCTTAGAAACAAAGTACTAATTTTAAAATGTAATACGATACCGAATGAAATTTTAATTTAAATTCAAATAGCAATGTTTCTGTGCTCACCATCCAGCTCAAGTCACGACATTAAATCACATTTTGATAAGATCTCATTACTTGTTGTGTTATAAAGTAGCAAGACATGGACATGTTCTGAAGGCTCATTGACCTTATTGCTCTGCTGGCTCTCAGGTTGTACAGGTTGTACAAGATGGGGCTTGTGCTGCTGCAGGGAAGCATCAGTGTTCACACCCTTGTCTCTGGGCCTTTCATGACCATGCATGGGTAAAGCTGACCCTGCATATATATGAGCAAAGATTTTGCAAAGCTCACAATTTTGTTTGTTGGTTTTAATATAATGAGGGCAACAGCTACTGTATTATCTTGTGTATTTGCAGATATAATAAACATTGTACATGATTTGTAATCCTTCTCGAATATGCTTATGTAGGTAGAGATTGTGTCACTGATTTTCCCAAATGATCTAAGCATTCAGTGATTACCTCTCTGATTTGTTTCTGTGCCAAGAATAATGAGTGGGTTAACTGCTCATGATGCAGCTCTGGCTGGGGAACAGAGAGAGGAGGTTTCATGTGAGTTATGGCAATACTATGGTGTTCATGGGGGAAGAGTGCCTCCACCTTCTTTCCTCTTCCATGTAAATCTCTGTCAACCTCTGCTACTGCTTCCAGATTACAGGGCTTTTAAAGAGAAACAATTAATTATCTTCATAATCAATTTGTCAGGGCTATTAAAGCCTATTAGTGCAGCCAGGGCAGTGATACAGTTAGAGAAATGAAAAGGAGTAGGCTGGAAAAAAATTAGTCCATACTGTAAGACAAGCGTACAAAGAAGGTGTTTCTTCTAGTAAAGTAGTTTTGGATACTTTCTCTGGTGACCTAGGGGCTAGGCTTGCTCTTTCTTTTATTTTTTTTTTCCTGGTCTTGACATCCATTATTCAGAAACCAAAGAGATGCCCATTTGTGAAAATAGCATATGGGTACCCTGAGAGAAATATTTAGAAGTAGTATGCAATCTATTTGTCCAGCAGTGCATGTCTAAAAAGCAGCAGTCCATGTATTTGATGTTAAATGTCAGTATGACACACAGCCAGGAGAGACTCATAGGGTTGATTCCAAGCTCTGTATTTGTAACTGGGTCTTAGGGAGGAAAAAAAAAGAAAAAGTCTGTTTTGAAGGCTGCCACTTCTAATGAAAAGCTTTTGAAACATATGGGAAAATAAAAAAAGTTTCTGTAAAAGACCTTCTTTAAAACACTTGTTACATTTACCATAAGAAACCATATAAATCACTTCAGCATCTTGTTGTCAATTATCATATTTACTCATCTTAAAACAGAAGTCAGAGTATTATGTGACTCATGAAAGTTTGCACACTTGGCAAAAATTGGTTTCTCCAGCTTTGAAAAGGCTTTCAGAAATACTTGGTAGTTAAAGAGCAAGTTTTATGGTGAGAAGCTGTATCTTTTATTAGACTAAAGCATAACATTGGAAACGCTCAACACGCTTTCAGGCAAAGGGATCGAGGGGGCTGGAAACAGCCACACTGACTGGACTTCATTGGGAAACTTGCTTTTATGCTTGACCTTGCTTTACCTGCTTGGAGAACGAGAAGAATTTCAGTCCCTAGGCTCTTGCTTTAGCACTTTTCACAAGTATTATAATCTCACACATTTAAAAAAGGATGTGACAGTTACAGTTTTTCAGCTGGCACATAGCACTGAACTGACAGATGTGTAAAGAAAAGATTTTGCTAATGAAATTGATATAATGTGGATTCTGTGAGGCCTAAACACTTGGATGAGAAACAGCCACGCAGTAAATACAGCATTTGCCCTGTTAGCTTTGAGCTTTGCACTGTAAATATTTTTGCTTTGAATCCTTCTGTACTGACTGTATAGGTTTAGCTAGATTAAAGCATTGTTCTGGTTAGAGCTTCTGGGCTTCACTGTAATACAGGTTGTGGAATGTGTGGTCCTATACTAACAGGATGATTTCTCTGGTACTGAGGCAGTCAGGAAAATTTCTGACTGTATTTCTTAGATTTAAAGTTGGAGTTTAAGTAAAGATATACCTGTAGTAATATATGCTTATTTTACCAAATATGCACAACCAGTTTTAGCAGAACAGAGCTGAGCCCTGACAGTCCTGGAGACAGATGCCAGCTGTGAGTTTCTCTGAAGAACTTCTGGTTTGGCAAATGTATATCAGTTTACAGATCTGTTTGCGGTATAAGTGCCTAGAGAACTGGACTGAATCTAATCAACTGAGAGAAATAAGTGAAGTTTGGACTCTGTATCAGTATAGGCAGTGTGATGACTCATAAGAAAATTCTCATTTAGTACTTCACCTTTTTTTGAACCTCTTGTTTACTGTGTTAAGCATACTCAGTAATTATTCTGTGGTCAAAGCTTGATTTTATAAATCTTGAACTAAAATAATATCTATTTTTTTCTAAAAATGTCTTACAGAAAATGCATTACAGGTTGCAGTCAATGGGACCAAGTGTTAAATGCCTACATGCTTTTTGAAGGTTTTGAGTGATTCAGTGACAACTGGTTTCACTGTGCCTTTATACAGCCAATACTATATAAATCTCCAAACTAAAAAATGAGCATCTAAGAATTTCTTGCACATGCACTATGACATATCATACAGGACTACTGGAAAAATGTCATGCAGTTATCCAAGGAGTGAAGCAAGTCATCCTGTCTCAGATGAGGTACAGGTGCCCTAAGGCAGAGGATACCTTTTGCCCGTGGGTTCAGAAATCTGCAGCTGAGGTGATCTCTGTGCTTGAAGCGTAGGTAAATGCTGTGCGAGTGTAGATACATAGCCATGTTACCTTTGCCAGTAAATTCAGCTTTAAAAGTCCCCATCTTTGGCTGCTTATTCCTGCCTCTGTGCTCCAAGGATAATTTTTAAACCAGTATCACTTCAGTTATCCCCATACAGAGTTAGCAGGATGCAGCTATGGAGGGGATGACACGGTGCAAGAGCAGAAACGAGTGGTCAAGTAACGTGAGAAGAATGCAGGGCTTTCATCACATTAGTTTGTGTTGCCCACTGATTTCATGTGCTGTGACACACCAAAGCCTAAAAGCCAGCCCGTGACGTGCTTTTCTTTCCTGACAACAACAGGTCAGGAAATAATGCAATATCCTTCCACACTAAGCACTTTCTGTTCTAGTAGCCTCTCATGTATATTGCCATGTTGAAACTGTTACATACACTGAACACTTTTTAATTTACTTTAAAAACTTGTAGCGACATTTATTTATATAATTAAAAATATTAATATTAACCAAACTGTAACAGTTACAGATGAAATAGGGCATACTGCAAAACATGTTGTCCCTGGGAGCTAAATTTTGCTATTGATTGCAGACACAGCTAAAATAGAATATATAATATCACAGATAACCAGATGTCTACTTAGTTGCTACAGACTAAAAGTAACCGAAAAGCACTCTTAACTTTAAGATGGAAAGTATGTGGTGGTCAACGAACGTGTCTTAAATAAGATCTCTTGAGGGTGTAGTCTGGATTATTGAAATGTGGAGTTGAAACTCATAAAACTATGTTCTGCTGTAGTGTTTTATAACAAAATAATGTTTTATGCACTCATGTCTCAGGCTTAATATATTTTGGAATGATAATGATTTTGAAAGGGAGCCCCAACAAAACCATCTCAGACCAGTGGTGACACCACTGTGTAATATAATCATCCAATAATATATAGTTAAGAAGCCTGCAGGGGGTACAAACAAGGTAACCTGAGTTTCTTCCAGTGACATGGACAGTGATCTTTTTAAAGTACTTTTGTTTTTAAAACTGTTTTTAATATTTGGAGGTAAAAGCAAAAGCAAATACCAAGATGGAAAGGGTGAATAACCCTATGGGCGTGACCATCAGGAACTTACCTTACTTACCTCCTCTAAACCTTACTGAAGTTGCTCTTGTAAAGCAGGTGCTACTAGGACAGAGCTACCAGCTAGGGTAAAGATTACACTGGAATTAACTGGGCGTAATCTGGTGTTCCTACTTTTAAGCACATCATTCGTTCCTTGATTTGATGGATTTGTGCATGTGAATTTTAAAAGAATAGATGGAGTCTTGTACCAGTTGTAATGAGAAAAGGTAGAGGATAAAAATAAATTTGAGACTCTAAAAGACGAAAGCTGAGTGGCGATAAAAATAGATTATAGGTTATAAAGTTCAGTAATCTAAGTTTCTACATTTTTTGCAATTATGCAATAAAGTCTTTTTGGTATGAAGAATTAAGAAGCAGATGAGCTCACACTTTTGCATCATTATCTATAAACATTTTTAGCAGTGTAACGATTGTCAATATATATTTTTGTGTTGAATGTAACAATTTTCAGTACATATTTTCATTTTCTGTATGCATGCCCTTCTCACTAAGAAAAATGAGTCATGATAATTTCCTACAGTACTCATTTCAAGTCTGATATTTGTGCTCAAGAAACTGTAAAAGTGATCTCACCTTTCAAAACTACCTGACTTAGAAAACCACACCTCTGCAGCCTCCTTTCCTCCCCATCTTCCGTCCTCCTTATAGTGGTGATTTCTGTTTGAGTTTCAGAGAATGGTTTTGTCACATTGTATCTTGTGCGAGGGTTCCTGGAAAATTTCTGGGTTTGGATACAGAGTTGTTTGCCAGACAGGTAATTAAATGAATCAATTTTGTTAAGCTGGTCCTGGACTGCCTTTACAAATCACTCAGTGTTTGTAAGTAAAGAAGCCTGTGTGCATTCAGTCTTCTCTTTTACTTTCTAAAGTTGCCTGTGCAGTTAATCTTTGGTGCATGTTGCTTGTTGTCTGGGCAAGCACTTTTTAGGATGAACTGCTAGTCATGCTCTCTAAAAGCTAAATATGAAAAATAAGAATTCTAGATCAGTGGAGCATGCGTGGTGCTGTCTGCAGTGTGACTTTCTGGGCCTGGAATCACATCAGCTCTGAATTTACGCCTGCTGAAGTTTCACAGCTGTCTTTGATTATTTTAACAGTCTCCTCTCTACCAAATAAACCTGGAGAAAGTGGAACAGTTCTGAATATCTGACATTTTGATGTCCAGTGGCTACTTAACAGTGAAGCGTTTTGTAAAATCAGCCTTGATCAGCTGCAGTGCATTGAAGTTTACAGTCCCGTTCATAAAATGAATGAGATGGGAAGTAGAATAGTTACATAACATTTCTGTAATGAATCTCTGTAATAAATTAGCTCTGCTGCCATGAAGCACAACTAAAACTCACAGATAACATTTTCTTCAACAGTAGTCTCAGATTTTGCCACTACACAATTATACAGATGACAAAGATTCTCCAAGACCTGGTCTAAACCAAGGAGATGAGTTTCTTTTTTAAGGACATCCCAAAACAATAACCAAAGAGACTAGATTTCAGCTCTACAGTGATACATTCTTCCAGTATTTTAAGGCTGAAAATAATGTGGCATTGCCACTGCAACCTACTTTTAATTCTATCTGTACATTTCCCATTTGCTTGAAAGTTGAAGTGCTATTCAGGCTGAACAGAAAAAATGCCCTTGCACTGTGTTAAACCTAGTACTATTTTTAAGATGTTAAACAAGAAATAATAATGAGTTTAAACAGCAGGAATTAAGACAGTCTGACTGTATGAAGATGTTTGGTTTATTCCCATTTTGAGCATATCCATCCTCTGGTGTGTACTTGAGATACGTGCTTTAACCCCTTAATGAGAGGTGAAGTACAGATTTTGGGATTTTGTCTTTGTCTAACAGTTCAAATATGTAAGAGGCAGTGAATTACTGGAAGACTCTATTCCCTGTATATTGAGCAGTTATCCACAGTGTTTTCAGAAGAGGCACTGCAGTGGTATACAGTGCTTTAAAGAGTCAGTAGGTATAGGAAGCAAGCTTTAGCTGTGTGGAAGTGGGAGGAAGATAAGAATCATTACTAGGCATCATTACTACATTAATTTTTTCCCTAGGGACTTGATTCATCGAGACACAAGTTCTGTGTAATTTTAATGACATGGATTTCCCACAGCTTTCTGGAAACCATTTTTTACTTCTTGAGGTAGAAACAGATACTTTCTTCTCTTGTGGTTTATATGGTGAACTCTTATTTTCTCTTCCCCTTTTTTCTTTGTTCCTGAAATGCAGAAATCATGTGGCAACTACAAATACAGAATGTCCAATATCAACTAAACTGCATGACATAATTGACAATATATTGGCCTATCTATAGCTAAGCATCCCACGACTACCTCATAGGGCAGCAAAACCGTCTGCTATCTCTGAAAGATCTTATATGAATTGTTCCCTTTCAGAGCCACATGCACCACAAAACCCACAGGAAGTTGTCTCTGTAGTGGCTGTGGTTCTGCAGTTTCCTCCTTCCCCATCTTTAAGTGGTCAAAACATTTCTTAAAAAGTTAAGTCAACACAAAGAAGAGAATAGACTTCCTGTTCTTGCAGTGTAACAGATAGCCGTGCCCTCTGAAAGGATTCACTCGATTGACTGTCCTTTTGTGTCTTTTGAATCAATCTAGGGTTATGGTTTGAACTTATTAAATAATAGTTTTATTTTTAGGTTTCCTACCAAGAAAGTATAACAGTACTTTTTTTAGACATCTCCCAAGAGCAGTTATCGAAAGGATGAGTAAAGCACTGGCTTTTCTTCAGCCCTTGACTTCTAAGACAATTTTCTATCTAAAGATGGGGGTTAAAGATGGTCCTGTTTTCAGTACCTGTAAGAGTAGAATCAGGAATATGCTTTAAAATTCTGATCCCTTAGCTAACAGATGGGACTTGGTATATAACTGTATCTGACTGAATGTACTATGTATATAAGGTGTGTATATATATATATATATATATATATATATAAAAACACACACACATACATCTCTCTCNAATCAGGAATATGCTTTAAAATTCTGATCCCTTAGCTAACAGATGGGACTTGGTATATAACTGTATCTGACTGAATGTACTATGTATATAAGGTGTGTATATATATATATATATATATAAAAACACTAACACATACATCTCTCTTGCTATATATCAATGTGTGTATATAAATATATAGACATCTGCTGTTTCATTAAAGCTTTTTAAAGGGAACACATGAATACACTGGAATCCTAACAGTCTTAACAATATATAACTTGCTCTTTCAGACATGAATTTTGTAATATTTTTTTAAAATAATAAAAAAAACCCCAACAACCCACCAAGGTTAAATAGGAATATAATTCAAAGTTACTGGCACTTAAGATAATAATTTTATGTTGATCTGACCAACATTTGATTTGGCATTTTCAGTACTGTTGATGGTAGATTTGCTTGTGAGCAATTTGTTAATGAAGAGATGCAAAAATTCTCCTGAAGGAAGAATTTCAAAGGACAGCAATGTGATTCTGCTATTGCTTTGTATAAAATCAAGCAAAACATTCATTAAAAATAATTAATATCTACCAAAAAATATATGCGTTTTACCAATGCTAGTAGAATAAGATGGCATTTCTAGCTCATCTAATTTGTATCAAGAGTAGAGATGGAGATTTAAATAATGGTTGGAAGGAAAGAGAAGGACAATGGTGGAGGGAGGGAGGGAAGGAAGGAAAGGGAGGAACAAGTAATAAAAGGAAAAAACGAGAAAGATTAAGAGGAAGGAAGGAAGGAAGGAAGGA
>VZTE01003320.1:766848-809273 GCA_013397775.1 Eulacestoma nigropectus | reverse complement strand
CCCCGCCCGGCCGCCCACCTGTTGGACGTGCGGGCCCCGGGCCCCGGCGGCGGGACGGCTGCGGCAGCCGGGCCCTGCCCCTGGGAGAAGCCCCCGCGCTCCTGCCGGTGCGCTGGCCGTGCCCTTTTGTTCCAGGCTGGAGCCGGGTAGCAATTAGGAAAGGTTCAACCGGGAGAGTCCAGTACTGCAGGATTTTTTCTGTGGCCGCTGAATCAGTCGGGGATGATTGTTGCTGACATACGGTAAACAGCTTTGGGGCGGCAGTAATCCGTCAGAAACTTGTGCCGGTCCTCCACCTGATCCGTAGGTGTTGCCGGTGCAGGTGCACGTTGCGGGGTGTGTACTCTGACCTCCCCCGGCACTGCGCGGCGGTGAGTAATGCCGAGCGGCCCCGAGGGGGAGAGGTGGAGTTAGGAACGCTCAACAGGTTATTTCTCCTTCACGTAAAATTAAAGGTTTGCTTTGAAACTAGTTTGAATTTGAATTTCGAACTAATTTTTAGCTTGTGGCGCCTGAGTAGTTGCTCTGGCTTCAGCGCGGCAAGTTCCCGTCGTGTGTTAGCTGGTGTTGCCGGAGCTCGGCTTAGTGGTGTTTGCCTTCGAGTGAAACTATGTGGTTTCGGTCTGATGTCACTTGCTGGTATGCACTTACTCAGAAGTGATATTCTACAGGCTAAAGTTAAATGTACACCTTACTCTACCGAAGAGCTTCGGTACTTGAGATACTAAGTAACAAACAAACTTAGTTGTAAGATACTCTTAGCTGGCGATTTTGGCAACTCTAAAGTCTTACTTTTGAGGTGTGTTCAAGGCAACCTCAGCTTCCAGAGTGGAATTTTAAAAACTCTAAAGCCAATATTGACTACTGAGTTTCATGCCTCTTTCTAATACCACCTTCGTAGGTATTGTATTAAATTTGAACATATACACAAGCACATTTCAACAATAAATGTTTGTTGTTGGAGGAGTAACTTATCTTGGGTGATAGTTCACACTGGTGGTATCACCTAGCTATGGAGATAGATAAAACATACTTTTTAGCCCTTTTCAAATGCACTTATATTAACAACAAATAGGAGTTGAAGATAAATGTTGTCTTGAATAATGTTATGTTAGAATTCTGCTATGTGAGGCATTGTGAGAAATTGCATCAACTTAAATTTTGCAGATTTTTTTTGTGTAAAATCGGGGTATAAAATTCTCATTTCTAGTTCAAAATGCTCTCTTAAAATATCGCTGTTTTGTGAGGCTATGGACAAGTATTGCCTTCCACACATGCATGAACTGTCTTGAAAGTTTTTTCTATTTTTAAATATGGAAGTGTATTTAAAGTTGTAGAAGCGTACAGAAAGTGTATCTGTTTTGGCTGTAGAGTGGTGTACAGACTGGTGTTAATTGGAAGTTGTATCTTGCCATAGCAGTTACTTGAAACTCCTCCTGCTTGTGGTCATATCACATTGGCCCTTGGAGCTTGCATACATGTATACAGTATCAGCCAAACTAATTATACTGAAAGGTATGTTAATTTAAGAATGTTGCAAAATATAGTCTCACTGGGGTTTAACTCTTCACTGGTATGCTTTCAGATTTATGGAAGTCACGTGTTTGAAATGGCATATCTTTCTCGGGGAAAAAAATTATTTTGTAAGTCCTGTGACTGTCAGTGTAAATTCTTAGTCTGTGGTAGTTTTGTATCAAAATTATTTCTTACTGTTTTATCTTTATCACAGAAATGTCTTTAGACTCTGGTGCGTACAATTCATGTGAGTTTCCTTGTCAAAACAGAGATGCTTTCAGTAGATGGATAGTGTTAATTGTACTTCAGCTATTAGTTCCCGGGCCACTCTCCATGTAGTTTTAATAGTTATAGACAAGGAGATTAAAAAGCATTTTGGAAATTCTAGAATATTCTGGGATTTCTGTGTTCACATTTCACATCTTTTCTCCTTTAGTTACCTCTTTGGACATGGTATCTGGTTTCTTGTTTTGGGGTTGTAATGCATTAAAAAAGCCTCTGTGAATGGTTTTCTCTTAATAGTTACTTAATACACCTTTGAGCTTTGTGTCTGTATCCACAGTTACTTTGGCACACTTGACCAGACAAAACCTTAAAAAAAAAAAAAAAAAAGAAAAAAATTATTTTTGATTACCTGAATATTTCTTATTTGTATGTGAGAGAATCTTGGCTGCTGTGATTGATTGTGTTATGCCCTATTATCAACAGTCTTTAACAAACAGTTTCACTGCCCTTCAGTTTTGATTACGTAGCTTTTCCCCTGCTATGCTGTAAAAGAATGTGGTTTTATTAAGGTGTTACATGCTTGTTGTAGCTGTTGGTAATATATCATAGAAAATGGAGGCGAAATGAAGTCTAGCTTGCATTTTAATCTGGTCATGGCTGTTACTGCAAAATTTAAGAGGCCTAATCTCTTCTGATGTCTTTCTGAACAGTACTGATGGATGCTATGGGAATGACTGTGTCAGGGTCTTAGTAATGGGATGTAAACTTTCTTTCTGCCTTTAAGTTGGAGAGTCAAATATAGTCCACACTGGTAAGAAAAACCGACCAAACAAATAAACAAAGCACCCCGAAAAGCTTTTCAAGTGTAAATGTGGGGACAGGACTTACTGAATCCCTGAGCCTTTTTGAATGCTGAACTCAAGTTCTTGAGACTTCCTTCTCTTTTTAAATACACTCATGAAGACTATTTCAGCCTTTCACCTCAGTCCTGTAATTAATTGAATTTTGGTTATTCTAACTGGCTTTCTAGCTCCAGGCATGTATCTGTTAACTACCCCTTGAATCAGGAGCTGAGAACATGACTGTGTTAATGGTTCAAGACATGCTGATTGCAAGGTCTCCTTGGTTTTGTGTTTTAGAGGGAATGACCTGTGGTTTTCCTAAGTGTGGGTTAGCATTGTACCCAAAATCTTGCTTGGAAACACCAATGGATTTGTTTCTTGTAGAGCATATATGTGCAAATGTTTTTATAGTGGTTTTTAATGCAGTCTGTGAGATAGCTAAGTTTGGAGCAGTAATTTGTTTTTCCCATCTAGGTCTGTATATGAGCACTGTAAAGTTAGATCAGTTCTTCTTTGGTTCTTTGTGAGATTCTTCAACCGTAACAACAAAGAAATAAATACATAGAAAATGTACATGGAAAAGTAAATGAGACTTCAGTTTAACCTAAGAATCTACCTCCTATATGGAAAAAAAGAGCCTTTAAAATACTACATTTAATTTTGATAGTGTTTCTGTAAGTTGTGTTTGGACTTTAGGAAATACTAATTTTAATGTTCTGGTAGGTATTTTTCAAAGAATAATTTATGTGAATAACTTGTATTTTGATCTTGGGTTTTCTTGAATTCATTGTTCCAGTTAGGACTATAAGCAACTTCAACTACCAGATGATACTTCAGGTGCATTTTTCAGTATGACTTGGGCTGCAATGTGAGAAGAGCTGCAAGCTCGACACTCCATAGATCATTATGAAGTGTGTTCTGGAGTTTGCTTCTGGTTCAACGTGCAGCATAAAGATTACTGAAATGTAAACAGAACTTGAAATCTGACTGTGCCTGGCAACTGGCTCCACCTTTATAGAATGGAAAAATCAGTAAGACCTTATCAGTGACCAGCTAGCTAATCTTTGTGTCAAGGAAAACATCTAGAAATGGGTTATTGTATGTCATAGGTATTCTAACATGCACATTGTGCTACTGTTCAGTTTCTATGAGAATAGATACTGGGCTTCTATCTGTGCAAAAAAAAAAGCTCAAAACATAGTATTTTGAATTTGTGCTTGAAGTCAGAAGTGGTTATGGAGCGTGAATATATGTCTGTGTTGACACTGCAATGTACCATTGTTGTCAAAACCTTCTGGGTACTCGTGAAAATACTTGGTTTGAAGTATTTAGCATGAGGTACTGAGTTGGAAACAGAACTGTAACTAGTCAACTACTCAAGCTCTGAATTGTGCTAAATATGTTGGGTTTATTGCTTGAAATGCTATGCAAAAGTATTGTCTATCTCAGGTCAAAGCATTCATCCAAAAGCTTTGTATCAAAGTTGAAGTTCTCACCAAGGACTGAAGTGTTCACCCATTTTGTGTGCCAATAAGCTTTCAGTGTGAAATAGGATCCTCTTTTCTGTTTTCTTCTCCTGTCCTCTATATCCAGAGGAAAGGAGTCTTGTGGGCACATTGGAGTGGTGGGGGAAAATCTGATTAGTCACGGTGTGGGGGGAGTAAAGCCATGTACGTGTCCATGTCAAAATTAATAGTCCCAATATTTGGTTTGTAACACTGTCAAATTCTAAGCGTCAGTTTGAGTTAAGGGATAGTATTTGAAACAAATGCTTTTGTTGTTTTTGTTATGGGTTAAGAAAGACATTGGTCATTTATATCCCCACAAATATTTCCTTGTTATCATGGTATAAATACAACAGAAATTAATATCAAACCATGCCCAGTGTTTTCTCAGGCAAATATGTTGCTAATGACTTCTTCACTGAATGTACTGATTAAGCAAACAGCCGTAGGGAAGTCTTAAAATGCATTCCATGATTCTGTGCAGTGTATTTATGCTGAGTCCAAAAAGTCCTGAAATGAAAACACTGTCGTGTCTTATAATTACGCTATTTTAGGTACAGATTATTCAAATAGGCGCTGTACAATCATAAATAGTAGGGATGCTCTTGTTTCAAGGGGCTGTGACATGCTTGAGTGAAGGATCTGAGAAAATGGAGGGACATGTTCAGCTGAATATTTAAGGTCCCGTGTGGATCCCTTGGAGGCTGCAGAGTAACAAGTGCTGCTGAGGCCATGAGTGTGGTGATTTGTCCAGGGACAATGGTGTCTGCTTGGTTATGCATGGGATTTTCCTGCTGTGGTATGCTCTCAGCTCCTTAAGCCCCAAGCTCTGTGGACTGTTTGGGTTATGTAGATGGGCTACTGCAGCATTGGAGAGCTGCCCCAGTGCATGCAGGACTGGGCACTTGGCTTACATTTACTATTCGTGACTCTGTAGGATCTTCAATAGTTCTTTAGAGGTCTTTCCTGCATTTGCACATCAGGATTTATTTAGACACTTGGAAAAATTAACTGTATTGTTGGTGCTAAAAATTTAAATATTGGCTGTATGTTAAAAAAGTATTTATTTTCTCAAGAGTATTTGGTAATCTCTAATAGGATTCTTGTTTCCTAATCCGTTATAAACAGATGTTCTTCCCTTTTGTGGTGGGGGAGGGCAGCCTAAATTCAGTAAGATGATAGCAGTAGGGAGTATTGCATTGGAGAAGTTCACATTCTTACGAGAAATGGGCAAATGTGACCTTTTTGGCCTACATAACTCATCATAAGGTGTGTGGTTAACTTCCCATAGCAGAGGAAGCAACAACAGAACTTGGTATGGCTCTGATGGCCTTTTTGTCTCCCCACCCCCACATATATGAAGTACTGATATGCTGAAAATAGAAATTGAGCAAAAATAGGCAGTTCGTGTGATTTGTACTTCCCAAGGCTTTTCCCCGTAAGTACTGCACTGTGGAGCAGCCTTGTGTCTTCCTCACAACTGCCTTTTACATTTGACTTCTTCTTAGGAACTTGTAAAATATTCCCCTACCCCTCCTAAAAAGGCAGTAATTAGTTTTCAGCTTGTGATCCTTTGGGATTGTATAGGCGGTTCCTTGCCTAGTTTGAATGGGGTCCAGTAACAGTGTCTTCCCCTCTGCCCCACTGGGTCAGCAATCACTTTAACAGATGGCCCCCTTCTCTGTATCCAGCTTAAAATTTTTCTTGTAAATATGAAATGGACCCGTTCCAGCTATTTGTGCTCTGGGCTGGTGACTGTTTCTTAGGCTGTATCCAGATGGGACATAGAATGAGCAAGGTGTGTCGAGACTTAATGCACTTCAGAACATATGGTCAAGCTCTTGGCCGTGGCTCTATGAGGCGAGTTCGTTCGGCTGAAGTAGCATCCACTGCCCTTTCCTACAAACCTTCTTGGGTCTCTTTCTTTAGACAGCTGTAGTGCTCTTGCAGCAGCATTCATGACTTAGTTATATTCACCATGAATTCAATAACACAAAAATTACTAAAAACTTGTGGCTGAAGAGACACTGGTCAATTTTTCGAGTTAATTAAAAGGAAGTAATAACCTTAAATTATAACTAGAAGCAGTAGCATAATGAAACCAGACAGATTGTGAAATTTGAACACTGATGTCAGGTTTTCTATTACTTAAATTACAGCAGTGGTGACATGACTTTGACAAAGGACTGACCTGGCACACGTTGCTATAAAAAGGTTATAAAAACATATTTAAATTTTTTAAAAAAAAAAGGTTTAAAAAAATATTAAAATACCAAAGCGAAGAATATGTACACAGGTGCTTTCAGCTTCATTGAAGATATAATAGGCGTAAATTATGTAATCTAAAGATTCATTGGTTTTAAGAGAAAGTAACAATTGGAATGATGACTGTAACTATAAAACTCTAGTTAGCAGTGACTTTAAGGTGTTTCTTGACAATGTGGTATCAATGAATTAGTTAGTTGTAATTTGCATGGAATCAGGGTAGTACCTGGGGCTAACTCTGCCAATTATTGTTTATCTGAACAAATTCCAAGACTTGTAATAAATACGTAATTCAAGTTCATTTTGGATGACTGGCTTCCCCAGAATTAAATCTGGGAGAAGGCCAGATCATGTTAACCCTCTCATCACAGGATGTTTGTTTGAAAACTTTTTCATGTCACTTGACCCAATGTTGTTCCTACACGTTATTTGGAAAAAATGTTCCTTTGCCCATGAATTGCCTCCACATGAATTTGTTTCTCAGCACAGTGTTAGGTGACAGGGGTTCAGGCTTTTCCTGTAAACCTGGACTCCCTGAAATCATTTTTCCAGTGGGTATTAAGATCTTGAAGCCAAGCTTGAAGGCATGGCTTTCTGACAAAAGAACTTGTGTTTCCTTCAAAATTGAAATTAAATTGTGGAAAGTGATTTGCCATTGCATACAGGATAAACCTCTCTGTTAATAACCCGGCTATGTAAGAATGGAAATTCCTGGAGGGTAATCTCACATGAGAGAACTAAATGCACTTGCATTTTGATTGGGTTTTGCTCTCTATGGATAATGTAGACTGGATTAATATTCCTAAGCAGGGAGCATTTACTAGGAAGTACGAGAAAGGTATACAGGTTTATAGAAACAATGTTGATGGCTTGAATGAAGAACATGTTTAATCTGAATCAGATACAGTGCTGTAGAAGTATTCTGTGAGGTTATTTTTTTTCCAGTGCTCATGTAGTTTATTGTGGTTTGTTTATTGTTGGTAGTTCAATGGTAAATCCACCCTAGAACTGCCCAGGAAAGTGCTGAGTTTCAAATGAGGGGATATCTTGTTTAAATTGTTTGAATATGAATGCTAACGTAAAAGGTTTTCTTACTTGTGTTTATTTGCAATCAGTAAATGTCTGTATCTTGGGAAGGTGTGTAAGCAATAGCAAGAAGCCAGTGGTTGGGAGTTACTGAGATTGTTTCTTGTTTAGGATGAACAGTGGTGGTGGTGGTGGTTTTTCTTCCTTCCTGCATGATGAGGGTACCTTCTAAGTCAGTTGCATTATTGATAATATTAGGATTGTCTTTTGGCTGTTAGCTTAGTTTGGTTTACAGTAATGTGAGATTTATGTCCTGCACTTGAAGTTGTGCTAACACTGTAGTTTAAACAGGCAGGGATGCCTTTTAGACATAAATGGGATGTTCCTGCAGCATGCATTTCGCTAGCCTGAACTTCTGACTGCATTTATTATCTCCCTTTAAAAGAAACCAACCACGCTTTAAAAGTACTTTAAACAAAAGCAAGCAGTCAGAGAAATATTGCACAGGCTTTTTTCTTTCTTCTCTATGATTGAATTAAAATTGAGATTTTTTGCCTTGTTCTTTGTATTTGGTTTTACTCCCTCCTGTGTGAATGATGAATGCTTGAAATCACCTCTGGAGAAGCAGTAGAAGTAGCTTTGTTCATGGTGTGGTGGCAGTGGAAGCAGACCGTGCTGGTGGTGTGCAGCAAAAGGGCTACACGGGACAGGGTGAGGGGAACTGGGGAGCTGCCAGTACAGGTCCTGTGCCGTGAGCCTTGGGTCGGCTTGGTGAGCTGCGTTCTGTGCCTTGGGACACGACAGAAACACGTCAATCAAATAGTGGGTTGAAATAGTTTTGACTGTTCTTGATTAGGCAGTTGGCAACTAAATGCTACGTTTTTAATCTTCTGAGGTGTGTTGACTGATGGATCTAATTTTGCTTTTCTATTTCTAGAAAAATCTGTTGTTAAAGTCAATGACTGGCCTTGCTTGGCTATGAGTAAATTGCTTGGGATGTTTAGAGCTGGCAACAGTAATTTTTCTTGTCTCTGATAGAAAGTACTGGTTTTCAACTGCAACTAAACCCTTACTCTGAAAATTGCATTTTGCTTGCTCTACCTTTTAACTTCCAGAACAGGACCTTTTAATTTACTCAGGAGTAGTTGCAGTCTTGCTGTATTTAAAAATTAGTTTTAGAGGAAGTAACTTTAAACATTTTGGAACACTTGTTAAGAATTAAAAAAACCCTCAAAGATATTTCTACTTCCTAAACTACTATAGACGGTGTTACAAAACTTTGTTAGTAGTTTTCCCTCTATCAGAAGAGCAGACTTTGATGTTTTAATATTCCTTTTTAAAATTTGTACATTATTTTGACTTTCCTGGATCAGTGTAGAGGTTAGTATGTAGCTGACCAAAACATAATACCTAAAATCTGTCTTTACTGTCCTAGCCCTTCAAGCAATGTAATTATGTTGCTTCCAAGCGATAAGCCAAGGCAATTTACAGATTACTGGAATGCTTGAAAACACTGACCTTTCAGGTCACTCAGAGCACTCCTATTATGCAGAGATTGCTGTGGCACTGTTGTAATGTGCTGGCCTGTCACATGCTGACTAACTTGCAGAAAGCTTTGATGCAGCTGTTTTAAAAATGCTTTTGCTGACTGATAGGCACTTAGGCTACTGCCTGTGAACAAAGCCAGCTCTCATTCCATGCTTTTAGCTCTCATTTTCTATAACAACACTTCTTCCCTGCTGATTACACACACAGTTCTTATCTGGGCCCAGTTGTTGACTTGTCTCCATTTAAATTGCGTTTATGTTAATTTTCACATCAAAAATAGTTGTGCGTTTGAGAGATTCAGTTTGTGTGGTTTATTCAGAGCTGCTGCAAACAAGCAGCCTTAAAAAGTTCATGTGGTGGCTTTAAAGAGTGGGTGGATTAGGGAGAAGAAAGTGTGTGTGACCAGGCAGAGCAGGGGAGGGAAGGGATTAAAAAACAATGGTCCTTTATTGATGACGAATACAGTGGAAAGTAGTTTACTGCAATGTAGCATATATTCTATAGTTTGAGCTCTGAGGTCTTTTCTTGAATTGGTGTGAAGAATAAGAATTTAGCAAATGTTTCCTTTTAGTGTCTAATGCTTAATGGGTATCGTACATGGGAACTGTGCCAGTACCTCCTTCGGTATTAGACACAGGACTAGAACATGAATAAAGATTAAGATGACTTGTGTTTTTTGTTTACTATCTTTACTTTTATTTAGTTTTATTAATAGTTGTTAGATCAGGTAGTGCCTGAATTCCAGAGATCATGGGAAGAGGAGAAATAAGTACAAAAGAATAAAACCTTTAATTCCAGTAGCATGGTGAGACTGTTAGAAGGATAAATTGGGGTTTTTTTCTTCCCCAAAACACAGAGAATCCGTATTCTCACTGAAAATAAGAAGCTGGATGTTTGGGAGAAGTAGATGTCTAATCAAGTAAGACTCCACATAAGAAGCATGATAGCCCATTACCTATGAAGGACAAGTTTAGCAATTCACAATTTAGTCTTTGTTTCCAGGGAATGTGTTTATATTTAATATATTCTATTGGTTGCCTGTACCTCAGATTCTAAGCCTGTTTGAGTTCAATGCATTTGGATCAAAAACTAAGCATCTCTATTCTACTCTGCTGAGAGGTGGAAAACAGAGAGGTAACATCTGATTGATACTGTACATATGTATCATGTATGGCATTTTATATGATTCTAAGACTGAGCTTCTGTTGTACAGCATGGCATCATTGTCCCCTTGTTTGGGGAGTGGGACATCAGGTATTCACCTGTTCACTGCAATTCCAGTAACTGCAAAATATGCACAACCTGTGCCTAAAATCTCTTGAAGCAGTAGCATATATTCAAGGATAAGCACTGGTGTACTTAAAATTGCCTTTGCTCTTTGACCACGTACTATAGAGTGACAATGCACTAAAACATAAATTTCAAGTTGTAAAAGAATGGAATATATTTTTCCTGCTATAACAATGCAGTGAAGAGAATAGAATGAGTAATGATTTTACAGCAGGAAGCTAACTGAACGGTGTAGTTACCTAGTGAGTGTTTTCTTTTTTGGATATAAAGTTGTACTTCTTGTGGTGATTGGTAGGACAAAAATATTTGGGATTTGTATATATTTTTGTACGTACTTTGTAGTTGCACCGTAACTTTCTTAGAAGAAAATATTTTCCGCAGCTCAGTTCAACATGTGGTAATCTGGATCAACTTAAATGGCACAGTGAGGCAAAAGGGATGCATAACTTGCACGTGTTGATAACATTACAGTATCTTTGAGAGGATTACATTTCAGAAGAAATGATGTCTGAAGGTGAACCTACAAAAATGAGTGGAAAAGATGCAACTAAATCAATACATTGCTACAAGAGGTACAGATTTAGATATTGTCACTGCACTTAGTTTTCTCTTGCAAATCATTAGAAGTTGCATGACTGCGAAGGTACGACTATTATCAGTTAAGCTTTGAAAGCATTCTGGCAGTGAGTTATGTTTTGCTGTTCAGTTCTCACTTCAATGATAAAATTGTACTACAGCTATCTTGGCTGGAACTACTCTTTCATGTCTCATCTTTCTGATGAAGTTTTTCACTGTCTTTTATCCTCACTTATTTAGTCTTTAGGATTTTTCTTTCCAAAGAATACTCTGGATTGAATGGTTTCTCTGCAAGCTATGGTCTCCTGGTAGGTTTTTCCATTGAACTGACTCATCAAACAGATTTGTGTGGTGTCCTAAAGCTAAATTCTTGTGGTTTTGTACTCACTTAGGGAGATGCTCCTTTGAAAAAACTATGGCTTGCTGAATTTGCAAGTTTGTAGATAACTCAGTTGCTTTCTTCCCCAATATCTCATTCCTGTTGACAGGTAACTTGATAGGTTTTTGGAGCAACAGTTGAATGAACTGTAGCTGTCATCTAGGATAAACAGGTAATTCACCAAAATTATACAGGCTTTTCAGCTGTTGACCAAGTGCTTACCCAGTTTCTTCTCCAGCTGGTTGGATAAACAGCTAGGATGTCTTTCATACTTTTCCATTTCAAAAAATGTGCTGAGTAAACGAAAAAGACATCTGCCCATTAAGCACAGATGGGAAATACTTGCTAAGAGGTGGATTTGATGGGTAGCATCTCTCAGTAATTATGTATAGACTTCTATTTTTAGTCTTTGTGTTCAGAGTTCCTCTTCTGAAATAGTCTACGTGCTTCTCATCTTCACCATAGCTTGGCTTGCAATCAGGGATTAATCTTGATGAAATGATGATGACCGAGGGAGAGAGCAGAGGTCTGGCTCTGCTTGAGTTACTGCACAGCTGATTTATTTCAGAGTTGAATTGAAGCCATGACATCCACTATTACATTATGGACACATCTTGATGTAGTGATTAGCTTGGGATTCTTCACTTGATGTGTCTTATCTGTGCAAAATAAGAACAGTGTACTTGAACATAATTCATTTTTTTATTTCCCTGTTTCTAAAAGGTACCAAACAGAAAACTATAGAAAATAATTTGTGATGTCTGTATTAGGTACTTAGGGCTGAGAGTGAAGGTAGTTCTTCAGACTTGTACAGACAGAGACACCACCAGCATTTTAACTGTAAAGGCAATTCTAAAAATGCCACGACAATCTTCTTCTATTCAACCTGCTAGGAAAAAGTTTTTGGTGTTGCAGCGCTGGTGTGTCTAGATTTTCATTGTCAGAAATCCATGATGGCTGTCAAACTTCTGCCAATATTTACTGGCGTTTATTTGTAGCTTTCTTTAATACCTCAAAAATTTTTATTTTAGTTAGTGAGTGCTTGTAGAATGTACAAACTTTCTTCTTCCTCTTCTCAGTATTGAAAACAAGTCTATGAAAGTAATGGACACTCATGTAAATAAGAGCATTACTTTTGGTCATGTTGGATGATGTTTTTGTGGACTGGCTTAGGCTAAATGTTCTTTCAGGTTGCGCTGGAGTAGACAAATTTTTTTGGTGGTAGGGAAAACAGCCTCTAAAATGTATTATGGAACAAATGTAAAGTGAACCCCCTAAAAAGTAAAAGTGCTTTGCAATTTAACTTTACCATTCTATCAGCCTTGTTTAGGCTGAGTTCCAGGTGCAAACTTCAGATACTACAATTCTCTCTGTGTTTTGATGCTTATCACTTGCTTACATGAGAAGCTCAGATTTCATCTTGTACAAAGTGTGTACCCAGTGCTAATAGCAGTAGCAAAAGAATAACCGAACTGAAAATATGCTTATACTGTATCCCAAAAATAAAACCTAAA
The DNA here is from genome assembly GCA_013397775.1 of Eulacestoma nigropectus. Classification (NCBI taxonomy): domain Eukaryota; kingdom Metazoa; phylum Chordata; class Aves; order Passeriformes; genus Eulacestoma; species Eulacestoma nigropectus. Next base: position 796,588 of record VZTE01003320.1, on the reverse strand, counting down.
ATACTGCTTTTGAAATTGTTTCAAAGTAATGCTGATGTTTGCGTTTAACTGTACAGATGCAATGATGTGTTTTATGTAGGTGTGTGGGGCTGTGGGTTATCTGAAATAAGGATGTTAATCTATTCTATACCTAATGCTTTACTAACAGCCTTCCCTCCAGTTTGGAGAGAGAAGCTATACTCTGCAGAAACTTTACACTTCTGTGAAGTGTCACTGCCATTGGTCTCAATATTAAAGTCTGTTAAATATGTGCATCAATGATCTGCACTATTGTTATGGTAGAGCATGTGTTGTCTGTCTTTGATCTTTTGAGGGTAAACGTGGCTTGGGAGCACTGACTGCTAAGCTGACAATGCATTGTCAAGGAAAAATGTCACCAATAAGATAAATGCATGCAAACTGATGATTGGTACATGCTTGTGGAACCTTAATGTGTTCAATTTGTCAGTATTGGGCAGCTAAAATCCTTTGTTTACTGTATAGTTGCAAGATGTAAAGCAAAGTTGGAATGGGAAAAGAGCTTTTAAGCCCTTTTTTTCCCTGTATTGTCTTGTAATAACTTAGTTCCTTAAAAAAAGGTCATTAAGCAATCCTAAAAATACGTTGCTGATTTATCCAAGGCCTGTGTTGTCACAAAATTGGCCTTTTGTATCCTTTACTTTCAGATGCCAATATACACCTGTTGGGGTGCTGGTGGTGAGGAGCATCCAAGGGCAAGAGTGTGGTACAAGTGAAGTCCTGTTCTTGAAAGAATTTGTTTAGCTGTGAAATTAAATGACATTGTTTGGATGTGCACCTTCCCCCTCAAGAGTCAAGGTGCTGACTCACATCGGGCAAGAGTGTGGAAGCCCTTCTGCCATTGATTTCCTTTTTTTTTTTTTTGTGGAACAGATTGGAGTTAATGCACAGCAATGTGAACAAATATTTGCAGAGGGGGAAAATACAGCTAAGTGGAATTTCTGTTACCCTTCTTCCTTGCTTCTTTTTGAACTTTGTCACTCTAGAGGTGAATTTGTTTTCTTTTGTCAGTTAAAAGTTGTAACTTGCTTTAGAATGTGAAACTTGGAGATAAGGTAACAGATGGGGCAAGACTTGAAATTTCTACACTAGTTATTTCCCCTGGTCTGTAACCTTTTTGTTATTTTCTTAGAATTTATTGCATTCAGAATGTTGAAGTTCAATAGAGCTGCTTTCTGTAGCAAAGGAGTGCTGGGGTAATCCAGGGATGAGGTGAAGGCTCTGTGAACTTGAGTGTGTTTTCAGGTTGCAAACTGGAGTGTCAGGTTATAGTTTTGCAGTTTTTCTTTCTTGCAGTTTTTAATGTGAAGTATAATCAGAACAACTTTAAAAGCGGAGAAATTTGCTCTTGTTTAAGGGCTTTGGGTTTGCGAACTCCATTTTAAAATATGGTTCCAGGTAGCTAGAAGATGCAGTTCTGTAGAAGCACAATGCATATTTTAAAATAGCCTTGATCATTTCTGCCCACATAGTTTTCTTACATACTTGGGAATGTGCATTCCAGGGTGGTGATGAATGGACATGATGCAGTTTTGGTCAAGAATATAATCCTGTATCGCTGATATGTTTGAAATTGTGGGACTAGAAGTTAAGAGTGTCATGTGGTTAAAGCTGCTGGTGAGGCAGTTTGTTCCACTGAAACGAGTTTATTTTTAATTGCTGATGTGAATACAAAAGTAGCTTTGTGACCATTTTTAAGGTTAACCTTTGGCTTTCTGGTTGTGGCTTTAATTTCCCCTTTGATGGGACTGTGTTTTTAGGTATAGTGGGGCTTTTTGTCACCTTAAAACTGAATTGGGGAAGTAGAAGGTCAAGTTGAAACTGCAAAAGGCAGGCCTTGAAGCTATTTGATCTGAAAGATTGTAATTTTAGGTAATTAAAGCTTTCTAAATTTGCATACTGGGTTTTATGTAAAATTCAGTGTTAGTTCATCCACAATGGTGGAAATAATTGAAAGTCTACCAAATGGATTTTCATTAGAAGAATTGCTTTTGAAGTGTGCTGTTTTGCATGGTATGCATAAGGCAACTTGCTGCTAGGAAGTTCTGATCTGGTCAACAATTATTGGTGTTGAGCATGTTAGTGGATTCCCTTGTTCCATTGCTCTACTTTGATGTGCAAACAGGAAAGAAAGAAATCCTGCCTATGTGTCTGTCTGAATCGATGTGATGATTATGTAAATCTGAATACCTACAGAGGTCAGTTTGAAGCCTGTGTACAGCCTCTTGTCCAGTAATTACTCTGTCATTTTTTTCCAGTGACTGTAGCCAATGTCTCCTGCCCTTGCTTCATGAGGGGAGGCAAGGCGACTGGGTGTTGGCTCCTGACTCAGTGAGTGAGAAAGGCTGGGGTGATTCTTCAGTCTGGGGTTTGTAGGAATTCAGCTATTCGAAATGGGGGTAGGGATGCAGTCTACAAAAGAGAAAATCCAACCCCCCAAAACCAAGAACATGCTGTTTTTAAAAAATGCTTGTTTTTCTGAAGTTAACATAGTGGTTTGTACCCAGCTTTTCTGAAGAGGTCTGGTTGTGAACCACTGGTATAGTGGAAGGCAGTGGTGGGATTGCTGCCAGTAGTAAATCAAAGAGGAGAATTGTGATCAGGGCAGCTGATGGTGCTGGGCGGTATCTCAGGCCTGCTTTTAGTGCCTCTTTTCCAGTCTTGGCTCCCCGATGGAGCTGGTTTCATTGCTGCTCTTTAAGAAGATGTGGAGTCATGATTGAAATAAAAAGATGTTATGGGTGGCAGGGTCACCCCTATTGCTGCTGCGTGTCCTTTTAAGGGAAGGGAAAAGAGTGGACATGTCTTACTGGTTCTCCTTGCTTGCTGATTCTTCTGGAGCTGCTGTTATTTTCTCTTATGCTTGTTAGTGGCCTTGGCTCCTGAAGAGAAGGGAATGAATCACTTAAAAAAAAAAAATGGAAGTATTAATAAATTGGAAGGTAGAAAAATACATGTTTTCTATAAAACATGCTTGTAAGTCTTCCTTTGGCAAAAATGAGTCTTCTTTTGCCTTCTGGAATGAAACATCCATATTTTTCAAATACCTAATACTATAGCCAGGATTAAGAGTAAAAAAAAAAAAAAATCCCACTCTGTAACTGGCTGTGAATAAGCAATTATGTTACCCATGAGAGCAGCAGCAAGGGTTATCAAAGTGTCTGCAGGTATGTTGTTATATGGGCAGTGTTTCTACGTTCGTAGTCAATGAATAACCCACCTGAGAAGTTTCCTGCTTTTATTTTGTTAGCTTCCCTTCTTGGCTGCTCCTTTTCCATCCCAAGAAAGCCATCATCAATGCCAGGCTGATTCCTTGTTTCAGTTCAGAGTAGCTTTGCAAATGAAGGAGAGATCCTCTGTGCTGAGAATGAAAGGAGCCTTAAGCCTTAGGCTTTTGCTGCTCCTTAAGCCTTTGTATTGTCAAGCAGTGGCCTCAAGGTGCTGTTTTAACGAGATACTCGATGGACTCCGATGTGCTGCTTCTGGCAGCAGACTTTGCTCCAAGTCCCCTGGCTGCTGTGCCTTGCCTCGGTTATGTTGTAGGACACCTGTTCACTTGTTTCACACAACTGAATTCCTTTTTCTTAGACCCCATTCGCCCCTTTGCATCACTCTTTGGAAACTGAACCTTCACAATCACTTTGATTTTTCATAGTAGCAGTGGATAAGTTTAATTTATATTGCATAGACACTAAACAAAAAGGGTGTAAAGGACTGATGAAGGTGTTGATTGAGCTGTAGGAAGATGCTCCTTGGAATGTGGGAGTTCATGTGCAGGTCTGTGGGCTGCTGAATGCAATGTATAAAAAAGCAAAGGACTTTTTTCCCCCATCACTTCTCCTGCACTATATTGTTCAGAATTTAAATAGTGGTTTTACTTACTAATACATGTTAGTGGTTTTTTCTTTCTACACCTTCAACTTATTACCTGATTTTGAGTTCTGTCAGAGCTATGTTATTCAGTTTTGAGATTGAATGCAAGGACAATTGCAGCATGCTTTTTTTTTTCTGTAACACCTACTAATCATTAATGTGTTAGGTTTAGAAAGAGTTTTTTCAGCAGGAAAATCCCAGAATAGACTGATATGCATATAAACAAGGAGAGACTGACACTTTACTTCACAACTGTCTCTCAAAGTGTAGTGGATTGTACCTGCTTAAACAGATACTTTTTCAAGGTAGGTGTTTTTGAAAAATAGGAAAATCCATTTCATGGTGAAGTAATTTGGAAGTTAGATGTTAATAGGATGGGGAATAGTCCTTTTTGCTGAGAAAAAATGAGGTGTTTTCTGCTTTCCACACTTGCCTGATAGGAAAGTTTAGGAATGTTTACCTTGCAGATAGCTGAATAAGCCTTTTGAGTGCTGTAGTGGTGTTTGTTACCTTGTCCTCCCATCCAAGTCTTATGTCCATCTCTTGCTGGGGGGTATGGCAGTGCTGCTCTAGTTCTCATTCTCTTCTCTCCCAGTGACTTCTTGGACTTGTTTCTCTTCCTCCCTCAATTCACAAGTACTGCATTTGAAAGTAAAACAGAACCCTGCTGTGTTCCCTGTAATGTGCTTTTTAAACCAAACTGTTGCCGTTGTCTCCTTTCTCCAAAGTCACTAAAAACTTTCTAACCCAAGAAGCTAACTCTTTTTCAAGGAGCTGTAAGACTTAACATTATTCACCATCTCTTTCTCTTTGATCTCCTATATTTCTGTATCCTTGATTTGAGACTTGCTTTCTTTGAATGTGTGAAGGTAATGTGAGCTCAGAGTTGTACTGTGTTCTGAAGATGCTCTAGCAGCCATGTGACTGCTAAAATTGAATCTTCTTAACTGACAGTTACCCAAGTTGAGGGTGGGAAGATGCCATCTGTGTGTGTGGTTGTTCAGGGTAGGGAAGGACACTTTTCCTTAAATTTCTTACTAAGAGTGGTTGGTTGAGACTCAGAGGAAGAAATTTTGTACCTACGAGCAGGGCAGGGCTGAAAGTCTTACTGCCCAGTGACATATTTCTTCATACTGAGATTCAAGGGGTAAAATATAAGGGAAACGCACTCCCACTCCCCCCTAATCCTGCTACTACAAAAGTAGTTGTCAACTGCTTCTATGAAGCAAAATGTAGTGTGTGTGTGTGTGTGTTCAGAACACTGGCATCTCAAATCTTAATTTTAGAAGAATGAGGTAAATTAACTATAGAATGTATAGTTTTGCTGTGGCTATGTGGGCTGTAAAAAGCAAAACCAAAACAAGCAACACCTTCCCCCCACCCTCAAAATTTTACAGAAATTAACCGATGTAGGCTACTATTTTATTGTCAAGATGGAAGATGTCAAGGCCATTCTTGTGCACCTGTAACTGGAATTATTCATACTTGGAAGTTCTGAGTAGTATCTTGGAAAATCAACCCAGCTCTGTCTTAGTGGGATACTGTGGCCTATCCTGAGACTCTCATTTGACAGATCTTCAGAGTATAATGATCTAAAATTTATATGGAGCAGCACTTATTAACTAGGTTATGATTCTCTTGATTAGAAACAAGGTGAGAAGCAGTCTGTCTTCAGGTGAAGTGCTTGAAAGCTTTGATTGCTGCACTGATATGTATATTCGTGTTGGTAATTTCTCAGTGCACATATCTGTTACTTGTGTTTATTTTGGCTTTGTATTTTTAAATAAAAAGCCGTAGATACAGAAGATTTATTTAGGCTTCTTATATAAAGCTAATACAGTATAATTTTGCTTTCTTTGGTACTAATACTGTGCTCTTCTCCTTCCCCAAGGGAAAAACCAACTGGAATAACTCTAGCTGATGTTCTTTGAGTGATAAAACACTAATGCCGAGCTGTGTATAAGAGTAGAGATGGAGGTTGTGTCTGCAGTTGGAAGATTGGATTTGGTTTCAGAAATGTGCTGGAAATGTGACTTATGTAGAATCACAGAGTAATTAAGGTTGGAAGGGACTCTAGGGATCGGCTAGTCCAAGTCTGTGCTCAAAGCAGTTCTCACTAAATCTGATTTACAGAGTAATTGCAGAACAGTGAGGTCAGATCATCTAGAGCTCATCGGAGCTCTGGAGTTCATCTAGTCCAGCCCCATACTCAGAGCAGGATCAGCTACAGGAGTGCCCAGGAGCTTGTCCACATGAGTTCTGAGCACCTCCAAGGATGATGCTCCATGACCTTCCTGGGCAGTCTGCACCACCATTTGACCACCACAGTGGTTTTAAAACAAACCCACCAGGCAGGTATGTGACTGGAATTTGCTGTTCTGAGCTGTGTCAGTTGCTGTGAAACTGGTCACGGCTGTGTGCACTTCTGAGCTCCACTGGTGCACTTCAATAGGACTTACTTTACTTTGGTGGGAGGCTGTAGTTTGAGCTTTTACATTCCCAGGACTGCCTGACAAACTGTACCAGGAGCAGATGCTGTCTTTGGAGTTGAGATGAACTGGTGGAGATACGGGTAGCAATGACCACATAACTGTGTGTAACACTTGCACAAGATATGAGGGAGGGGATATTTTTGAGGATAGAAACTAGTAGGAGGGCAGTGTGTGCTGCTTAAGCAGGTACTTGTGGTAAAAATAACTGCTTTTCAAGTTGCATCCTGAGATTTAAACAATTGAAATATTACACAAGTTCCTTGAAGATCTTGGTTTTGAAATGTTACCCCAAAAAAATTGAATTTGAGGTAAATAATGAGAGGATAAATCCTTTCAGCTACGTGTTAAAATTTATACTCTAAATTAGGACTCTTTAGGTCCTGATAATACTGACATAGGTCAGTATGGTAGAGAAATGATTAAAGCAAAAGCAAAGTGCGAGTTGTCAGTGCTTCTGTGTGGCAACATCCCTTGCTGGGGGGAGAAACGTGGCTTGCCACTTTGCTTTTTGAGCCTCTCGGTTCTGTGTGATTTTGCTGTCTTTTGCTAGTGTACTGGCCTGGAGTAGTGGTCTGTGAAACACTACTGCCAGCACTTTGGAGTTTGTGATCCTACGTGGTTTCACTGCCAGCTGGAAGGCAAAATGGAAAGAAGCAAAACAGACAAGGACCCGAACTCTGAAGCACAGTTTTCCCACGCCTTAGTGATCAGGAGCTAGTAAGCTTTGCTTAGCTGCTGGTGATACTGTTACCAGGGTGTTTGAGTGGTGTTCTTCATCTGAAGTAACTTGACCTGAGATCATTTGAGATGTATCTGCATGTGGGTCTTGCACTCTGGTTTGCTTTGCCTTATTCCTGAGTGTCAGCCTTCTGCCTTTCATGGATAATGTGATTTACTAGGCCTGTGTCATAAACACTTCTATAAATACTCAGATTTAACTGGACCTGTAGTCCAGTATTTAATTATTTAACTAAAATGCAGCATCCCTCCAAATTTGTGCATACCATTCTTGATTAGGGCTTTTTTGGAAGAGGAGTCTTAACATTTTTTGCATTGAGCAGCAGTACCACCACCAGCAAGGTTTTATGATCCTGTCTGTGATGTGTGAAGCTTGGAGTTGAGAGGCCATTCTGGAAAAGTGAGTCATGCTAAAGAAGCTGGGTATTACATGGATGTGGTGAGTTAAATACTGAGCTACTTCTTTAGCTTGGAGAGAACAGCGCCCAGAAGTCAGAGCAAAAATGTCTCTTGTAGAAAAATTCATCGAGAAAGCTTGCGGTTAGGGATGTTTTTAGATACATGCAATATCTATATATTCAAAAGGTAGCCACTAACCTTTGGAATTTTAGATCAGGAAGCTGTGGAAATTGTTTAGTAAGGTAGTGTCTTGCAGAATGGGATGTGGTTTTGGAAGCACACAGAACTGAAATGGTTAAACAACCGAGTTATTGTTAAAACATACACATATGTATTTAGTCCTAGTTTTTCCTCTCAAGGTTGTTCTTTATGATGTAAAGATGACTTGTACTGTTAAAACTGTCCATGTGTGCTATTGTAGAGACTTTGTACTTCCAGAGTGATCTAAATCAAAGTAAGTTCATTTTATTAACATGCAGTGTTGAAAATTCTGTATTTTTTCTGACTTGGATTGTGCATTGTCATCTGAAGAGCAGCTTTAATCATGGTTTTCCTCATATAGAGTTTTCATGAGGTGGGCTGTTTAACATAGGTGAAGGTTTGGGAGGAGTGGGACTCTTGACTAGAGCTTGGAACCCATACAATGTATCAAATCGAAAAAAATTGCAATGAGCACTGCTTTACTTTTAGATGGTTAGTACATCTGCTTCAGAGAATAAGGTTATGATTTCTGTTTCAAGAGATGGTTGATGTCACTTCTGTGGATGTACGCTCAGACAGAAGGTGAGACTAAAGACTGGCTTCTCAGCTTCAGTGATTCTGTGAAGTTTTTTTATACGTATCTCAAGAGAGTCCTTTAGTGGGTGTTTTCTCTTCCATTTAGCACTGCTGTGTAAAAGATAATCAAATAGACAAACATGCACCTCTGCTCTGTGGCAGTCCCCGAGCTGCTCTGTCTGATCTCTCTTGATTCTTCTCACCCTGTTCAGGGAAACAGTCCTTCTCCTTGGAAGGAGTGATGATCAAATAAAAAACTAAGATACAGGCTGTTTGCAGAGTGTAGGAAAGAGAGAACAGGGCTGTGGGTGGGAATGTAGCTGCAGCAGTGTGCAGTTTGCTATGGTGACCCTGCCTCAGTGCTCTCCTCCTCCTGACTGCTTGCATTTGCTCCAGGAGTTGGCTGCCAGAATTTGAAATACCTCAAGTAACTCTGAGGTTCCCTGTAGAGAGGCTGTGGTGCATTGTGTATGTGTGAGACTATGGAAGACAAAGCTCTCCTTTCAGCTGATAAAATCAGTCAGATAATGGGATTCTGACCTCATTGCACTAATTGCAGGGGAACAACTGTTAAAAAATGGGTCCCCTGCCCCCAGTCAGCTGAAGGCTTTTATGATAAGACAATTGGAGGGAATCTGTTGGAAGTTAAGGTGGCTGTAGTTTAACTAGGCAAGGACAAAGGTGAGTGTCTGTAGGAAGTCATGGAAACAACACCGTGCTGCAGCTGAGTGCTGAAAGATGCTGTGTGTAGGGAAATGACCTCCTCATTCCTTGTTTTGGGCTGGCTGAGGAAGATTCTGTTTTCTTTTCTTTATACTTCCTCAGGAAGCTGTGTGTTTTGGATATTGACTGCGTTGGTTTTTTTAAGTGAATGATAAGTATCACCCCCTAGATACCTAACAAATTGCAGAAATTCTTGTAAGAGTTTCAAATTCTGATCGTTCTGATAAGCACTTTTAATTCTTGTTCCCACAAGTGCAGTCGAAATGTATTGATTCTGCATTTAACCTTTAGAACTTGGAAGTTCAATAGCATCCTCCTGCTGAACTGGACTTCCCCAAGAATAATGGAAAATTAATTTTAGAAGCCAAATTGAAATGCAGCAAGATGGGTGAGACATATGTATGTCTGGTGTGTCCTTCTGAAGTGGGACTCTCACTCTAAATATATTATAGATAATACTATATATAACACAGGATTATATAGTAGAGTGTATGGAGAGTAAAGATAGTATTTTTTTTCCCTTTTTTTGACACAACCCAATACTGGTTCTTTCTTCTCTTTTTTGTGTCTTGAATAAGAACACTGTCACAGTTACGATTTTTTTCAGGATAAATAGGAATGTTTTTTTGACATGAGCATTTTCTTGTAAGTATGGTGTACACAACATGAGACTGCAAGCTTGAAGCAAAGCTGGTGTTCTTTACGTGGTTGAGTTTGTGATCTGACCATTCACTTCCTGTGGTTTGCTTGCTGTGGTTGAAAGAGCTCACAGCTGTCAGATACCTCTCCTCTGCCCACTGTGTTCTGTGGAGAATAGGAGCAATGTGCCCCCTGAGGTAGCAGAAGCAGTTGCTTCATTTTATTGTCTGTAGGACAGCTGTCAATGCTGATCTGCAAAACCAGGCTGGTAAAGATGCTAAATGCAACTTAGTGCTTCTCACAGTAGATTCCTCTTGTGTAGTCCAGAGGAAAATCTGTTTTAGGTAGATACCTAGATATTGTTTTCTCTGAAAATGTAATAGTCTCTTTGTCCTTAGTGAGGAATGTATGGAAGTGGATGGCAACTGTAGATATTTAGCACTTATATTTATTTATCGAAAATTACTGTTAAATTTTACTAAGAAATAACATGGTTGAAAACTCATCTGACCTCAAAATTTGATCACAACTGAGGAAACAATTCTTTGAAATCTATCTTGTCATTCAGAACACAATTCACTTCCAATGAAAAGCAGTTGAGTTAAAAAGGGAACAATAATTCCTCTAGGAAATCCCCCTAGACTTGGAAAGAAACATTGGGAAAGTATTCTGGCTTGGATTTCAAGAATATGTAGGAGCTCTGCCCTTAGTCTGAGCTGAGGTGTAGAACTCTAAGAAGTGTTAATCGGCAAGAAACCTCCCCTCGGGAAACTTGCATTATTTTAAGGTAGAATACTAATTTCTGATGCTGTTGTTTGAAGCTTTCCAAATGTGAACTGGAAGTGTCTTCTCAAGCCCGTGGGTGGTTTCAGTGCTGCTGCTGGCAACAGCTGTTTCACCTGCAGTACAGGTAAACTGGTCAATGCTATTTGCAACATGACTGCATTGCTCAGTTCAGTAGCCAGTGTTTGGTTGGATTGGGTTTTTTCCTTCAGGATGCTTGGAAGAAAAGCACGTTGTTTGTGAAGGTAAAAGTTGTATGAGAAAAGGCATGGGTTTTTAAAAAAAAAAAAAAAACACAACAAAACAAAACCCCAACCCTTGAGAAGAAGGAAAGAAATATGTTGAGAAGGGGAACAAAAAATGTTCGTTGTTGTTTGAAGTACCCTTAGAAGCCCACAAAGGGAGCTTTCTGAAAAGATGTTTACTTTGATGTGTTTATTTCTCAGGGCAATTCCAAAGATGAAAGAGTTGAACAAGATTTGATGTTTCCAAGATTCTGAGCAAATGATAAGTTTCATAACTTCCATATTGATGAATTGCAACATCATGTATGACTCTATCCTTTAAATAATAATAAAAAACCCAACCCATAAACACATCCACTTGCCATATACAGAGCCAGGAATACTAATTGTCTATGTAAAGGTATTCAAGATGAGCTTAAGGAAACTTTTCATTTTAATAAATCAAAAGCATAAAATAAATCACTAAAGTCATGATACCATCATTCTTTCTTTTATTTTTATTCTTAATATATGTGCTCAGTTCTGGGCTCCTCAGTACAAGAAGGACAAGGAGCTGCTGGAGAGGGCCTGGCAGAGGCCACAAAGATGATGAAGGGTCTGGAGCATCTCTTATGAGGAAAAACTGGACCTGTTTATTCTGGAGAAGAATGAGAGGGGATCTCATTAATGCATACAAATACCTCCAGGATGGGTGCCAAGAGGATGGTGCCAGACTCTTCAGTGGTGCCCAGTGACAGGATGAGGAGCAATGGCCATAAACTAAAACATAAGAAATTTCACCTCAGCATGAGGAAGAGCATCTTTCTGTGGAGGGTGGCAGAGCAGTGGAACAGCTGCTCAGGGAGGTCGTGGAGTCTCCCTCTCTGGAGACACTCCAAACCCACCTGGATGCGTTCCTGCGTCACCTGCAGGTGACCCTGCCTTGGCAGGGGAGTTGGACTGGATGATCTCCAGAGGTCCCTTCCAGTCTCAAAAATTATGTGATTCTGTGATGTAGAGTCATTGGTAATACAGACATAGGAGTTTGCAAAGTTGTCCACTTGTATTTCAAAGGTATTAAAGGGTCTCTGTTAAATTATTATAACTCTAGACTGGGGCATCTTAGTATTCTCCTATATTCCTAGTTTCTGGATGTTAGGCTGTATATATTTCTCAGTTCCTGCTGAGTCACCTTGATTTCCCCTAAATTAGTGGTGAATAGCATGAAAAATAGAAGACTTTGAGTACGGCCTAAGAGCAGCATCACAACAGGCACCTCAGCTGATGGTAGCACAGGCTCATTCTTCTGCCTCAGTTGTCAGTGCTAAGTGGGGGTGAGTACCTTCACAGGTCTTCTTCAAACTTCCCTTGGTCTCTTGTGGGTGAATGCAGTTCTTTACAGATCAGAAACTAACTCAAGTAAGCAGTTTGTGTCAAAGCCAATATTCACCTCAGACTGCCTTTGAACTGTTTTCACTGTTCTTGATTGGACTGTTTGGGCATGCAGAAAGAATGAAAATAACTTATTACTTGCTTTGCTGTGTAACTAATGGATATTTGATGTTTCCAAGTCTTGTGCATTTGAAATGGATGTATTAGTAAAATCTAAGAGAGGTGATAGCAATAGTGTGAGCGAAAAATGGATAATAAAGTGGAAAGACTGAGCTTCTACAGAAAGGAGAAAGGCCTTAAAAATGGCAGCCTCCATCCGACTGAGCAGTGAGTGCCCTGGCCCTGTCCAGGTTTAGAAAGGCTGGTGAGTTTGAGGTTAATGGGTTTTTTTTACATTTGTCTTGTGTTTGAGGTTAATGGTTTTTTTTGTGAAGTAGTGTGTTCTCGCAGTTCTCAGAAGCATGTTACATAGGTAATTTCTGTTTTTCTTAGGCATGGCTTAGCTGTTTGTTATCTTGCTCTGCTCCAACTCTGGGTTTGCCAGTTCTTCCAGACCCAGTGGGAGCAGTGCTGAGCTGGTTAAACTGGGTTTTATCAGTTCGTGCCATATCCAGAGCCAGTTGGTGTTGTTTGCGCTGTGCCCTGCGTACCGAGCTCCAGCAGTGAGGCACAAGGGCACAGAGCCGTGGAAATCAGGCACCTTGTCAGCCAAGGAGCTCGAACTGTGCTGGCTGAGGGGGCCTCTGCTGCTGACACAGGGCTGCACCTGCAGAGCGCTGCCAGAACAAGTGCAGTAAATGATCAGGCGGGTTGTCTTCTCTCCTCATAATTGCAGGTAGAAATGAGGCAGCCTATTTCAATTATAATGTGAATTACAACTTTTGCAGTCCCTTATTGAATTTCTGTTGCACCTTCTTCTGAACAGGAGCTTAAAGCTTTTTGCTTTAGAAGTTTACTTGCAGCGATAATTCTTCACTTGTTGATGAGATGTTTAGCCTGAGAAGCTCTTGCCAAAACTAAGACAGAATGAGAACATCAGAAATAACGGCGAAAATCAGTATTCCTTGACCGTTTAGCAAGCAAAACGTTCTGTTTTGTTTCAAAGTTGGCTTTGTGTGTGTAAATTGTTACTGTTTTAGTATATATATGGTCTGAGTTTAAAAAGCTGGAGAGAAATAATCTAATTCTGGGATAGAGTTGAATCAATTTGTAATGCAAAGGAGCAACATTTGGTACTGAATTGAGGAGAATTACAGCTGTTTGAATGAAATACATCCCAATTATGTCACAACAGTACTTTCAAGAGAAGTGAACCCTGAAAGAGAAACAAGCAGTAATGTGGCACATCCTAACCCTTGAAATTCAAGCACAAAATGCAGAGGGAAAAATGCAGAGCTTTTAGGCATTATGAGAAGAACTCGCTTTTTGAACCCAGTTGCAAATTCTGATGTTCTGAAATTGGAAAAAGTTTTCAGAGGTATTGTGAGAGTAAACACTCCTCCTGCTGTTCCCTGTGATACAGGACTGGATTAAAAAATCTGAGTACTTTTTGTTGTAGTGACTGAGTTACTGTAACTGAAACAAGTTGAGAGCAAAGTAGATTTTCAAAAAACCAGCACTGCCGTGTTGCAGAGATGTTTGTGTTCTGATTCTGTTCTTTAATTAGTGGATTGTGTGCTTAAGAGAGGGGTGGGTATGGAGCAAAGCACTGACACTCCCCCTGGAAAGGTAGAAATGTAGCAGCAGGATGTTCGCTGTGCATTTGCTGCTGCCTTCCTGCCTGTTTTCAGGCCTTGGGCTTTGCTAGGTTTTCATCCCTCATGCTATTTTCCCCTTTCCGAATGTTTGCTTGTCGTGGCACACTAAGTAGTGCTCTTTTAAGCAGAAATGCAGGTATGTCAATATTGTCATAATGTTACTGTTTAATCTAGTTACCTTAGAGAGGACCTAGTAATTTCTGCAGTGCTACTGTTCACCAAAATAATTAGCCTACACTAAACTGCAGTCCATTAAATGTGACCTGTGTGCATAATACAGTAGCACAGGTACTATAATCTGTAGCTGGGTGTTGGTGAATTAGTGGTAATCTGCACACAGTTAAAACAAGCAAAAGGAGACTGTAAGTATAAACGTTAGAATATAAATACAACTGATTGGACTGCTGCAAGCTTAATGAGCAACCAAGAGAGCCTGTATCACAAATGCTGCTTGTAGTCCTTCCCTTGAAACGTCTTTATAACTTGTAACTCTGTAATCTATTTTGCCTATTCTTCCCCCCGCCCCCTTCCACAGGAGCACGGGAAGTTCAGATGTGACATATAAAGGCAGGAAATGTGTAATGAATGAACCAGGCCAACTTCTTCTGTAGCTATTCTATATGAATATTAATATTACTTTTGAATGTAAGTTTCTGTTTGTAGTGTTATACAGCTATTGAAAGTGAAGTCTAATCTTTGGGGTTTTTTTTTTCCTTAGAGCACAACAATGGAAGAAACAGCTATATGGGAACAACACACAGTGACTCTTCACAGGGTAAGTTCATACAATTGGCTGTGAGTGCCTAACGCAGGATACTGGTAGTTTTTGAAAACAATAGGAAAAAGCCAGATGTCAGGAAGTAAAAGGAAAGGAAACTGTCATATTCCTTTGTTTAAATTTAGAAGTGTTGTAAAAGCTCCGTGTGATAGCTCTGTTTGTTTGTTGGGTTTCAGAGATAAGCCTGCCTACGAATAACCATGCCAGAAACAAAGCTTTAGATTACATCTGTACTTTAATGAGGGGAGGTAGAAATCTGTGTTCATTCATGGTTGTGCTTGAAAGTTTTAGAACTTTATTTACAGGGACATAAAACAATGTAGTTGCATATAAATAATTGTATTCTAAACTGTCTTATATGCTTGCCACTTTCTTAAACCAGTGGCTGGAAGTAGTGATTCTGGGTGGTCAGAATGTGTACCCTGCACAAAGGAATGTGTGCTGGGAATCAGTGAATAGCAAGACTGCTTTTGCATTTAGACTGACTTCTCTTGTTTGAGTTACTCCTAAATTAAATTGAGTTCTGATGCAGCTATCATGAAGCTGTACAAGAGAGTCAATAAGGAATTAATTGCTTAGTGAAAGCCAGAGCAGGGTGGGATGCTATTTCTGGCAGCAACTTACTATTAAAGTGACCATGGAATCATGGTCCATATAGCTGTATTCATTCCAAAACCGGGGAGATGTGAAAGTGTTTTCTAAAGGAAGCAAATTCTACCATTTGCCTTCTCTTCATCATTGAATAAAGGCATTTTAAAATTGTAGCTTTGGTGGGATGAATGGACCTTGGACAAAAAGTGCGTATATGTAGGTCAGCTGGTCAGATAAAATGTTAATTCTCTGTCAGACCTGTTAGCTGTTGATTCTAAAGGCTTTAATGTTGTTGATTCAAAATAACTGTTTGGGTAGGTGCCCTTTTTGTGAAGGGAACAGTTACACTCAGTTTGACCAGAAGGCTGACAAAGTATCCTGTCTTTGACTGCAGCCACGTGAAAGAAAAGTTTAAGTGAAAATGAAAATGTGTAGTGCTGTTTATCTAGGCTACTCTTTAGGCTTCCAACAATCTTTAGGTCAACAAGTTTTTGAGCAAGAAGTGTTATTTCTGTGTATAATTAATTGCCCTTTATGTTTTCATCTTGAAGCTGTCCAGTCATCCCTGAAATTTCTGTAAACTTCAATTTTTTTACTCATATTAGTGATTAAATCTGTACTGCTTTATAGTCAAAACCAAACAAAAAATGCCATAGTGATACAAGATTGGCTCGTAGGCTTGGTGATAGCTCATTTTCTCTTGAAGGGGAACTTTTCCTGGTCAATTGGAGCAGTAATTTCAGTGACACCAGAAGTGAGGAGTTTAGTCAATGCACAAAAAGATAATGAAGTGCTGCAATATGGTGTTACCTTGAACAAATTTTTAAATAATTGGTAGGAACTGGAGATCTCATGTTTGGTTGCACTTGCAGCATAGTCAGAAGTTTTTATAGCATTGAGGTGAAAGTATGATTTGATTATAATTTTGGTTATGATCTTTTATGTGCCAAAATGCTGCTGACTGTTCTGGTATAACTGTTTTGTTAGCTGATCAAGTAGCTCTTTCTTAGGTATTGAAAGCTGATATGTACTGTTAATAACTTTGATAGCATTAATTTAATCAATTAAAAGCAAACAGTTATTTCCATCTGCCAGATAACAAAACCAATACCCTTATGCTAATATTAAAGAAATACGTGCTTAGAATTTATCCTTAACATTGGGAAGGGTTTACTGGTGAATTCCAGCACTACTGTCAAAAGACTCATTAGAAAGTTTTTTGGGAAGGAGAGGCTGGAATTTCTCAGCGGTTTTTGTTCCCTTTCTTTACCACCCTTCCAACTTCC
Source organism: Eulacestoma nigropectus (assembly GCA_013397775.1). Lineage (NCBI taxonomy): Eukaryota > Metazoa > Chordata > Aves > Passeriformes > Eulacestoma > Eulacestoma nigropectus. Next base: position 780,118 of record VZTE01003320.1, on the reverse strand, counting down.
TGCACTGGACTGCTACTTAACTCTTAATGGATTGAGCCAGTCTCAAATTCAGTTAAAGCTTATCAGTTAGCTACAGTTACTTTTACTGAGAGATCCTCTGGGTTTATATACTTAAGACTGCAAAGGACTTGAAGAAGGAACCATGCACTTTGTATATCATGTGGTTTTTCTCCTACTTGGAACTCAGTTCTGTGTGTCTGTGGTAGCTGTGCATCCTTCCCCCAAAGCATAGAAACCAGGTATGTACCTCCCTTTTTGCCTGCCCCACACTGCATTACTGTGGGAAAGTAGAATAGTACAGCTCTTTTTTTGGTGTTTATTCTACAACATCTGACAGGTGAAGTTGTGATACAAGAGATTTTTCTTAATGCAGTTTTACGTAAGATACGTGTTAGTATCTTGTATAATCTTTAGCGATCAACATCTTGCTATTTCCAGACATGTCTAGGAGCTAGGCTCAGTTTTCAGAGAGCAGTTCTGATAATCAGTTGTCTCTCAACATGATGATAGGCAGCAGGATAAAATGAAAAGTAGGTAGGCTGATTTTTACTGGAAGGTTTCTTATGTGACCTCTTAAATTTTCAGAAGGATTTAGGATTTGATTTTTTAATTGGGAGTGTTTCTGAAGACCTTGATTTATCTTACTAGAAACTCTTTATCTGACTTGTAGGCTCTTTTAAGTGCTGTCTGTATATGAGACTGCATTGTTTCAGGGCTTCTGGAAGGGAACATCAAAGTATGAAACGTAGTCATCTTCATACTGGTGATTTGATTTGCAAATCTACTTTTAAAAAGTAGTATGGCAAGCAGCAAGATAAGGTTTACAGTGAGCTTCTGCTGACCTTAGCCTGATGATTGTATTTCTTACCGTGAGTGGCGAATTTTAAAAATATTTTTGTTTATGGTGAAGGAAAGATAGAGAATATCTGAATGAAGTTTGGCATAAATGTCTTTATTATTTCTTTTCTCCTTTTCCTTCCCCACCCAAATACAGTGCAAACTAAGTTCTGTTTCTTAGAGTAATGGAAAACTAAAAGGAGGAATGTCGTGAGAGGGGAAATACTACTGTTTTGAAAGGGGTTTTATGTAAAATATTTGTGTAGCCTATTATATATTCTCTTTGACTTTAAAAAATAAAACAGAAAAAAACTCCTCAACTCTGGTCATGAGTGGACATTGAGATCCTCCTTCATGGCACCAAGCTTCACTTAATTCTTGCATCCCAGCCATGATTTCTGGTTGATCTAGCTGGGATGTATTTTGTAAAGAAGTCCATTCATCCTCTAAGGAATTAAAATGGATGTAAAAGAAGCAGTAAGGTGTACCCTTCCCCAGTCCCCCACACGTAGACCAGCTTCCTTCTTGGCAACAGTATGGATTAACTGCTCAACTCCATTTCTGAACAGTGAATCTCCAAGTCTGTATTTTAGTACTGTATGTTGCTATTCACTGCTTACAGGCAAATCTGAAACATGTTTTTATGACCTCTGTTTTGGGAGCAAATAGGAAACAGGTTGGTTTTGGGCAGTAATTAACGTCCAAAGAACTGAATGTCATGTGTCTTGCAGCCAGATGCAGACTGCCATGTTGCCTCTGCTGTCACTGGAAGGTTATGAAACTCCTTGCTAAAGCTGGGTCATGTTTGTTGAAAAGTCTGAAAAAGAGAAGGTGAAGTCTGCCAGCACGAAGTGTGTGCTCTGTGAAATGGAGGGGTGGGATTGACCTAAACCTGATCTTTTCCATCCAGTGACTGCATTTTGCATAGTTGAAAATCGCAGAATAAATTCTTGAGTAAAATACAGCATTTAAATGGTAATATCCTCAAAATATTTTCTGGGCAATGATGAAAGAGCTAGATGGTTTGCAGATCAGTTATATTTAGAAAGCTTATTTCCCACCCTCTCTGCTTCCAGGCAGAAATGTAAGCATCATTGTTGTATCTTGAAATATCTAACAGGAATAACTTTTCAGAGGCACTGACCTTGCTGTAGTGGCAGGTCACCCTAGAGGGAAAAGATTGAAGCAAATTACTTTTGTTAAGATGCAGATGATTTGCAAGTGCTGACAAGGTTTTGATGTATTTAATGGTACAAGTGATCTTGGTATTATTCGTAAGAACTGAGCCTGCAGTCATACTACTGTGTGCTGCAATCCTGTCAGTTCCTGAGCTAAGTGAGGTCAAGCTGGGTAAATACCATAATGTGAAACCTCAAAGAAAGTGTTGCAGGAAGTGATATAGGGGTTTGAGTCAGTGTTGCAGCTCAGTAGAATGGTTTGTTTTGCTTACTGACGATTGAGGTCTTGCTGATGACCACCTGAGGTCTAGGCCATAAAAATGCAAATGAGAACTCTAATCTCTTGGAAAAGACTGGATAGTTACTCCAAAACTCTCTGCCTTCTAAAAGTGTTTATTTTCAATCTGTCTCCTGTTACTGGATTGCATAGCATTGATTGGTTCATTGGTTCTGCTTTCTTTCAAAAACTTTTTTATTCATCTCATAGGACCTTTCTGTGTTTGGCATGGGAATGCAAATTGTGACCATTAGATATTGGAAAGTAAAAAGATTTCTCTTGTTACATTATAGGCCCCTGGATTTGGATTTGGTATTGCAATATCTGGAGGAAGAGATAATCCTCACTTTCAGAGTGGTGAGACATCAATAGTTATTTCTGATGTGCTGAAAGGAGGCCCAGCAGAAGGACTGCTACAGTAAGTGCCAAACTGTACCTGGGTTCTGATTTGGGGGCATTCATCTTTGTCAGTAGTAGCTTAACCTCCAAATTGTTTTGCTCTCAAGTTGTCTGTCTGTAACTGTTGGTGTAGTAGGTTTGTAATACAGGCACTTTGCTCAGGGGCACTTATTCACCAATATTTTTTTCATGGCATAAAGTATTTATACTGTACGTTGTGATGTTTTTCATGTAGAGAAAATGACCGTGTTGCAATGGTTAATGGAGTTTCAATGGATAATGTCGAGCATGCATTTGCTGTTCAGCAGCTGAGGAAAAGTGGGAAGAATGCCAAAATTGTAAGTGAATATCTTGAAGACTTAAAATTCCATAGTTATAGAGTAAAAGTGAAATAGTGTAATGTCTGCTACAAAATACAGGCATGATGCAAGGTACTTGAATTGTGATGCTTCAGGTTTGAGTGGTGATCACGACATCTTTATCAAGCGGGTCACTCAAAATGTTTTTTTTTTTAAATGTGAATGATGGTTGTATAGTGTGGCACTGGATAATTCACCTTTTCTTTATGGTAAAGTTCTTCACAGATTGCCAAATTGCGGCAAATAAACGTTGTTTAATGTTTGTTTACTTTGTTGGATGCACTTTTACTGAGTTTTTCAAAGGCTGGTGTATGCTAAAGGACAAGCTGTTCAGGCACTAACAGTTCTTTTTGTGCTCAGTAAACAGTTTGCCAAAATAAAGTATAATTACCTTAATTCCTATAATTTTGTAGGCTTATTCTAAGTGGTTGGTTTTTGAACTTTTGCAAAACAGAACAGGTCATCACCAAAGGGTAGTAATCCAGCTTTCTGTAGAAGGTTGGAGGCTTGTTACAAAAAAATGGAACAAAAAATGCACAATGTTAAGAGGTTTCTTAATTAATGAAAACAGACTTTTAGGGCTTGTAGAAAAGCTTTTGTGCAGACAGATTTTTAGTGCATTCATGTGCTTTAATGCTGTTGCAAAAAAGTGCAATGTTTTGCATTTGTAGATTTGGCAGCAGTTCTTTAAAGCTTACGGAAAGCAAAGAGTGGCAAGCTGTGCAGGGCTTTCAGTATCTTAAATATTTGGTGTGTAGATTTATATAAGAATAAAAGTAATAAAAACTTTATGGTAGAACTTGGTTTGGTTCTGTAATACATAGCAAATAAATCTGAACAGGGCTGGCTCATATTCTGGAACCAGCTGTCTATGTTAGTACAAACCAACTTTGAACTTCCAAAGGGACTGCTCCCCTTCCTCCATGTCTTGCATAAACATTTCTTTGGAAGACTGGGAGGCTTCAGAGTTGAGGAGAATTACTGTCAATAACATACTGAGTATACACTAGATTACATGTTAGCAAAAAAGGTTTCTAGCAGTGCCAGTAACTGATTTTGTGGTTTTAAGCAAAGAGAGGGCATTCAAATACGCAGCTCTGAAGATAGAATGTTGTGTTGTGCAGCAAAGGCTGTTGTTATCCTTTTGCCACTTCCTCAAAAGTATTGAAAAGGACTAAAAGAACTGTAAAAACAGGTTTCTAGTAATCTGTATTGATAAGTCTCCTGTATTAATTGGATATAATTTTATAATGAGGATGCAACAATTCAGAGCATTCACAAATACCTCTGCATGTTTAGAATTCTGGGATTAGCCTGGCTTCTGACATTTAGCAACACCATTAGCATTACACAGCCAGAGGCTGATATCTGCTGTTGGGTTGTAGACTATCCGAAGGATGAAGAAAATTCAGATTCCGGTGACTCGACCAGACCCTGAACCAGTGTCTGAAAACGAAGATGACAGCTATGATGAAGAAATCCGGGATCCAAGGAGCAGCCGTGGCGGCCCCAGTGCCAGCAGGAGGCACGAGAAGAGCTGGGTCAGAGATCGCAGCGCGAGCAGGGAGAGGAGCTTATCTCCGAGGTCAGACAGGAGGTCTGTCACCTCCAGCCAGCCCGCAAAACCCACCAAAGTCACGCTGGTGAAATCCAGGAAAAATGAAGGTAACTTGTCTGTGCATCTCTTGCTAAAACTCTTGCTGGTTTTAAAGGCCGACTGCCTCACTCAGTGTTGTGTTTAAGGGCTCTGTGAACAGTGCTGTTTGTTACCAGTTTGCTCATTTTACCAGTAGCTGGCTCAAAACTTAAAAAGTGCTGTTGTGCTTCTAGTATGTTTTGTATTCCAAAATCTGTGTGTTTAGTTAAGGGTAAAGTATTATACAGTGTAAGCAAATCCCAGTTGTGCAGCTGACATCTGGTAGTCAGCAGCTACATACCTACACTTCAGCTGGGTCTTTAGGGGCTGTCTTGTTGGGAAGAGGAGAAATTGTAGGTAGCATCTAACTAAAGCTATTGAACAGCAGCCCTGATTATAGGCAGAGTTAGGAAAAGAGACTGATAAAATGGTAAAGCCATAACACAGTTCTGCTACGGCCCATTGTGTGCCGAGTTCGCTCTCCTCTTCGTGCTGCCTGTGTAAATACTGTATAAAGCAGTGTTGTCAATCTCCAGATACCTCTTTTTTTTTTTCTACCTACTGTAACTTCATCCGTTTTCTTTTTTTTTGTATTATAAAGAGTATGGTCTGCGGTTGGCAAGTCACATATTTGTGAAAGAAATATCACAAGATAGCCTGGCAGCAAGAGATGGCAATATCCAGGAAGGAGATGTTGTACTGAAGGTACAGTATGTGGTGGTGGTGGTTGTTCAAAGGCAAAACTCATTGATACAACTCTGCTTAGAATTGGCTTTGTCAATAACATGATTATAGTTAATAGAAGGTGTGTCACTTTTCATTAAATTATTTCAAAGATCAGATTTAATATGAATCAACCTCTCTTAGGAAAGGAAAATTACTAAGCCTTTTTGGTATTATTTCCTAACCTTTAGTCAGACAAATAATGCCCACTGTAAATACATAATAAAGACTATTTTTAAAAGTATGAAGCTTTGCTTAGTTATGAGTAAAATGTTGTGGATTCATTTTTTGTGCCCCATCCCCGGCAGTGTCCAAGGCAAGTGGATGGGGCTTTAAGCAACCTGGTCTAGTGGGAGGTGTCTCTGCCCATGGTAAGGTGGTTGGAACTGGATGATCTTTGAGGTCCCTTCCAACTGAGGCCGTCCTATGATTTTTAATTCATACTAACAATTTTTATTTTAAGATAGTGCTGTGGATGTGTTGGTGCAGAAAAATGGACCATTCCTTGCTTTGTTGAGTATAGCAGTGCTGGTTCAAAAAACATGACTGATTTTTACAGGTTTTGTATTAGTGGTAGAAGCTTTGACTTTGACAGTTGAAAATAATTTTCTATATTATGCAATTTTTTGGATGAGGCCAATGGTCTTCCATTGTATTATGGTAATTTGATAAATATTTTAACTATTTCTAAATATTATCAGACAGAACACCACTATTTTTGCTGGAGATTCACTGGGGTTTTTTTAGTAAGTTTATATCTGTTCTTTTTTCCTGCTCTATTCCAGATAAACGGCACAGTGACGGAAAATATGTCCTTAGCAGATGCCAAAACATTAATAGAAAGGTCAAAAGGCAAATTGAAGATGGTTGTTCAGCGAGATGAACGAGCCACGCTGTTGAATGTCCCTGATCTTTCTGACAGTATTCATTCTGCTAATGCTTCAGAAAGAGATGGTGAGTATAAAAACTTGATTTCTAAAGAGGAAAGAATTCCTTGTGTTGTCAAGATGTGAGCTACTTAAGTGGGATGAGAGGGTGGGGAGGAGAAGAGTTAGGAGTAAGATTGTAATACGGGTAAATTTTTGTTTGAATGTGAATGAAATCCACACCTCCAAAAACCGTGGAGAAAAAGATACAGTCCCTATTCTTGTGGCTGTTCTTTCAGGAATATTAAGTTTTGGTTTTGTGTAATAATAAGCATAGATTTAACATCTTCATAAAAATTCTCTGCAAAAGCTTATTCCCATTTGAGCAGGTCACACCACCATTTAAATTACAATCATTTCATGAAAAAACAACTTTTATTTAACAGACATTTCAGAAATTCAGTCGCTGGCATCAGATCATTCCAACCGATCACATGACAGGCCCCGCCGCAGTCGTTCACGATCTCCTGACCAGAGGTCAGAGCCTTCAGACCATTCCAGACATTCTCCACAGCAGCCCAGCAACGGCAGGTGATGGCAGCATTGTATTATTTTTAAATCAACTATTTAATGTGACATATAAGCTGTAGGAGTGCTTGGATTTATATGGTGTAACAAATGTGAAGCAGAGCTCTGGAAGCAGTAATATGACATTCTTTGTCTCAAGAGATGCAGGTGATAATGATCCAAATATTTTAGACTTGAGGAGAAGCTGAACCTTTTTTTAGTGTTACACCTTTTTTTAAACATAGTCATAGAGCATGGTTGTATGAATGATACTGTAAGTTTGATAGCAGTATTTGTTATTGAATAATGTGCAGTTGTATTTTGGTTTTAGAAAGCAGTTAGCTGCAAGGAGATTTGAGATGACCTGTAGCACAATTCCTGTTGCATGTCCAGCCGGGGTAAACTTGTTGAAATCTTGCTTTGTTTAGGCACAGGGATTATCTTATGTTTCTTAATTCATTTAGTTCCTACAAAACAAGGTGTATTGCACAGCAGGTTTAGCTTTTACACTCTAGCTTTTAGTATTTGAACTTGGTAAGGGAACATTGATTATAATTCTTCAGTATGTAAGTCTAATTTTATTTGAATTCAGAGGCAAGTAACATACTGTATGGTTTGGAATTTTTTCTCCTGCCGTATGAAACTTTAGTCCTGAATAACAAATCTGCCCAGTTTTGCATTTCTGCAGTTTGGAAATAGACATTCTAATTTACTGAAACAGCATTTCAGTGTTGGATTTCAGATTCTGCTAAATATTTGTAAGAGAAAAGTTTATCTTCTGACTGCTCGTATATGATAGAGCAGAAGTTAGAATTGGTCTGTGCAAATTCCAAATTCAGAGCCTCCATCTGAAGATTTTTAGATGCTGCTCAAAAACACTGAAAAAAACAAATTGCAGCTGGCTGTTTCACAAAAGGTATGCCTGATTGCTTATTAATAAAATTTTATTTGCCCAAAGGGAAAATAACACACCTTCAAGGCTTTCAGAGTCTTTTAAAGATCAGTAAAACTGCAAGAGAGATTGTACCTGCATGTACACTGCTTGGGGTTATGGGTTACAGACATTTTTGCTTCTCTTTCCTGTACATTGTTTGGAGGGACCACAAGGCATGAGAGCTTGTTTTCCAGTAGGAACCACGTTAATGGGAAAAACTTGAAAGCACGTTCCCAGAGGGAGGGCTTTGATTGTGGAGGTTGTGAGGTCTCTGTCATATTTAAAAGGTGTATGTCTTGACGTGCATTTCTAGTGCAGTTGGATAGGGTTTGTGAGGGAGGAACAAAAAAATCTATCAGAACTGTAGCTACGACTGACTTAGCTTAGTGTTAATGCTTTCCTGTCCTATTGCAGTGGCTTAGGTAGATGGTCAGTTCCTCCCTGTAGACCAAACTGTTGGAAGAATTAAATCCTCCCCGAGAGGGAACTTTGAAGTTATCTCAACTCTGAACGCATCCGTTATATCTTCTTTATGAGCAAGAGCTACTTTGGCATGACTTGACTTCCTGTGCAACATGTCCCTTTCAAGATCAGAAAATCTGGGCCCTGAGCCACATAAAGAAAAACATGTTGAGAGCAACTTCTCTTTGTAGTGCTTGTTTGTGCAAGTTTAAATCTACTGTAAGATCAAATTAGTTGTTAACTAGTTACTCTTTTTTTAATTTGGTGGAAAATCTGGAGGAAGAAAAAGGCTTGAGAACAAGCTGAGGAAGAGATGTGCAAAAAGTCTTCCAACTAAGCTTAAGGAGGATGTTAAAAATGTATTGAAGATCATGAGTCTTTATTTAGACACTGTTCTGCCAAGTGTTTGTATGTTAATGAGGAGGGAAATTCCAGGGGAATCCTCTTAGTCCTTTCCTACAAACTTAAGTACAGTCTGACATTTCTGGGTGAGTACTAGAGTACAGAAATCTGCTAACAGATCTGCTTCAGTATTGCTTTGGGGTCTGACAGGGTCTTTAATGTTGTCCACCTTTCAGTATTCCACACTGGTATGTACATCAGGCTGCTTGCAATGCTCCTGGATATAGAGTTTCTATAACAATTACTGTTTGATCATTCTGTCAAAGCATTAAATAGCACTTTAGTTTCCTATAGTCTAAAGAAAATTCACAGTTCTCTCTTGAACAGTCTTTTTAAAACTCAAATTCTAAAACATTTTTCTTAACTTACTAACAGAAAGGGCTAATTGTGCTTTGTATAACCTATGAAGAGTTATAGTTAAAAAGTTTGAATGACTGAAAGAGGTCTCTGCACCTAAGCTGGAGAGTACCTCAGGACAAGTATCCCATGTCCTTTCTAAGCTATCTGGTCTTACTGCTGGCACTAAAAAGTTGTTGAGCTAGGTAAGCTTTTTGACCCATCCTAAAGACTGGGATTTAAAGCCAGGTGCTGCCAAACCTGCCAGACTGTATCTCTGGGCTGCCCTTTACTAACTGAAAGAGCTCCTGCTTGGAAGCTCTGTCTCCTAGGCTGACTTCCTCACCTAGATATTGGAACAGCAAAAGCATCATCTGATATGCTTAACACTTCAGCCTCAGCAAGAAAGCTGTGGTAGCTTGAAGAAACCACCATAGAGGTCATCATTATTTCTGGAAGGATGAGGCTGACTTCTGTAATACCATTGTCAATTTATATGTGGCACGAGAGATTGATTGTTCTGTCCATTTTCAAAACAAGCTGAAAAGCTAGAATATAAGATAAAAATCAGCCCTATTTTGAATGTCTTTAGGAAGATGGTACTTTGCTCTTACTCTTTTCATGGTAAACAGTTTGAGATGTGCTCAAAACACATTTGGGAAGAGCCTACAAGTTCATATTTTTCTGTAACTTTCTGTAGAGACAAACATTGCGTGTTGCAGGTCATCTCTTGTTCTGCAGTAATAGCCACAGTGGATGGCACTAACGTGTAGCTGATTGCTTTTTGTAATTTAAAAATGTTTCTGTTAAGCACACTTTAGAAAAATGTCGGGGAGAGGAAGTGAGGTAAAGGGGTCCCTGACACAGCACAGATGTTAAACAATAGTGTCACAGTGCACACAGGGAACAACACTTTGTCTCTTGGGAAGTGCAGCTGTCAATTTTTAACCAGTTTCCCTCACCTGGAACCAGTGGTGGCATCAAGTTGTTTCCTGTATCATCTTCAGATGATAATATTCAAAACTTATATTCAAAGCTTACTGGACAGTTTAAGCAAAGTCAAGGGAAAAATCTACTCCCCTGCTTTTCTGATGTTTCCTTTTTGTTCTAACAGTTTTTTCTCATTTAAACTTCCATCTCTTAGGTAGAGTAGACCTGACCTTTTGCAGGCATTTGAGTTGGTAGAGTGTATTTGCCTATACACATAGCAGCAGCCCAGGAGCCTGTTGCTTCAGATACTCACCTGACTATTTTGTGCTGTGCCCTCAGTTACTGTTCTTGAGAGCTTCCACATTTACGTGGTCTTGATGTATGCAGGAATCAAAGCAGCATAAAATTACACTGAGTTTGGACTGTGTAGAGGAAACGTAAAATGAAGTTTGTCTTTGTGTAGTAACTGTAGTATTTTTTTGCCTTATTTCTAAAGCAAAACAGATATTATTACTTTGGAATAATGGTGCTTTGAAATGTTAGGAGATGCTTGGAAGCAGGTAGAGAGGGCTCATGGGGAAATTTACTGTCATATCTCATTAACGAGTGCTCATTACCTAGAAATCTTTGGGGAGTAGAATGAGTTGTAGCTTACAGCATTACAGAACTTTTCTCGTTCTAGGACACTTAGCATGCATTTAAATAGCTAAATATGTGTGTCTGTTTTTAACAAGCCAGGAACTCTTTTCAAGGGAATGAGCAGTGCAGTCATGTTTTAGTCTGGTGCTGTCCAGCTTACGCACCTAAACTGGAAATCCAAAAGAGGAATAAGAAAACTTCTATCAGTGGTATTTAGGAATGAAGTAGAAGGATAAATGCTTACTTTTCATTTTGTTACATGTAGTTTTAGCATCCTTTTAATCAACTGTGGAAGCCTCCAAAAGGGACTTTATCTGAATAAAAAAGGCATAAATACGGATTTTTGAAATTAAACTACTGTGCTTGTTTTTATCAATGACTTACAACAAGATGGTTGTTTATAATGCAAGAATGCTTCTGTCTTCACAGTTTGTTGTGGTGATTGGAGTACTTTTCTGTATTCTATTTTGTTTAGCTGCCTTCAGGCACATGGTTTTAAAACTGGCAGAGGAATGCACAGAGAAGTTGTAGTATGTCTTGGCTGAATAGCTAAGCTTTGTTTCTTATATTTTAAACTTCATCTTGCTTCAGGAAAGCACATTCTGCTTCTGTTTCGATTTTTTGTAATTTCTTTTATTCTTTACTGCACATCTTGGATGAGCGGACTTGCAGGAATTTGTTTTCTGAAGTCGTATTTCCAACTTTTGAGGTATCATTTCCGATTAGGATCTTAACAATCCTTCCTCTGGATGATGGGGTTTTGATCCATTTGTACTTTATGGGCCATGGTGTTCATTATTGCCCAGTAGCACCATCTAGCTGTTGATAGTGCAGAACTTTTCTCTCTTTCTCTGCAGTACAGACCTCTCCTTTATGACAGCAGATGGGCTTGCACCTACTAACCAAGCCATTGTTATCCTTGAGAAAACACCTTTTTCCCCCCTTCTTGGCAATTCAGTCCGGTATTATATAAAAGGCTGGTATTTGTGTCTGTTTTATTTCAAATATTCTTTATATCCTTGCTTATTTGCTAACTCCCAGGAAGAAAACTTTCTTTTTCTAGCTCATTATTAATATTAATCTGTTCCAACCCTATTAAATTATTTACTGTTCATCAGATAGCAGTGTAGTGGTTAACATTTCAACATGCAGCACATGTTCAGTTCTGCTGTGGTACAGCTGGTAGCTGTAGCTCAATACAACAGTATAAGAATACCTGATCTTTTGAACTCAAGGAATAGAAATTATGTTCTTTAGAATTTTCCTTGCTTTCATCATTTAAAAAGAACTTACTTTAACTTGTCCTAAATTCCTTCAATTTATACACCAAGTGTGTGCAAGAAATGCATAAGAAGCAGCAAACTGTCTTTTGACTAAAATGCATGGAAGAGAAGCACTCCCATCTTGTAATAGCTGTAGACTGAAGACCTCATCCTCTCTGAGAAGATGAGAAATGAGGGCCTTGGCAGGGCTTTGCAAAGGTAAAAGGTGCCACACCAGCAGCACTTGTGTTTCAGGCAGCTGACGCACAAAGGAGCAGATAAATTACCTTGGTCACAACAAAACCTAAGAATTAAGTCTAAAAATCCATGATATCTATAGGAAGGGGTGAGAAAGAGACAGTTGTAATGGATTCTTCTTCCTTTCTTCCCTTTGCTTCTCAATTCCTTTATATATCAATATACAGCACGTGTGTGACTTGTGTGCTCAAAGCAGAGAGTAGTCTGTCACCGTGTGCTGCTGCTTTCTTAACAGCCGTATCTAGGGAAGTCCTTTGTTAATGTGAAATTAGGGACAAAACACTTGGATTTAGAAATGGTAAAAATTATTAATAATGTGAGAGTCTAAGAACAAAACTGTCTTAAATAGTAATGGTGATACCTTACCTTCAACTGAATGAATGAAAGTATTTATTCTTTAGTCTTAGTAGACTGAGATCGTAGAAGCAGTTCTGTATGCAGAGTGGAATCTTTTTTTCTAATATAGTCATCGAAGCAGAGAAGATGAGAGAATAACTAAACCAGGAGCTGTCTCTACACCTGTAAAGAATGCAGATGATATTTCTAAAACTGTGGAAGAGGTGACAGTTGAAAGAACTGAAAAACAAACTCCACCACTCCCAGGTAAAAATATTAAAATATATAAATTATGCATGTTGTTGAGGGGGGATGGCCAGTAAAGACTTAATGCATATTTGTGGAATGACTTTCGAGTCTTAAAACATACCAAGTCCTAATTATTTTTATTTCTGAATACAGTCTTTGTAACCGTAATGCCATTTATATCTTAAGAGTTTTGGTCCTGAAAACCTAAGTTGTGAGGTCTGTCATTATATAGGGGTCAGATTTCAGTGTTTAGGGTTGTAGTTATAAGTGATGGTTGTAAAGAGTTTTGTACTGATTTCTCAGGAAAGGTTAAAATCTGTCATTTCTTTTTGGAGTGTTCAGCAGTAAATGTGTTCTTATGGGTTACTATAGCAGACTATATTTATAGCAAGGATGTAGTTAAGCCTGTTCAGAACTACTGTTCCCAAGATACAACTCAAAACAATCCAAAATGCTTTGTTCATGTAGCACTTAGCTACAGTCATGGACCAAGAAGGCAGGTTAACAAATGCAGTACAGCTAATAAAACCAGAACAAAATCTCATTCCTTTTTCCCAAAAGGGAATGATAAGCTAAATGGCAGCAGATAAAAGCCAGATGGTGTAAAAAAAAAAAAAAAA
>VZTE01003320.1:717383-766840 GCA_013397775.1 Eulacestoma nigropectus | reverse complement strand
GAAAAAAAAAAAACACACACAACAAAAAAAAAACCCAAAAAACCCCCAAAAGATGATACAGGACACTGTTCCGGCCAGGCTGGCACTTACAAGATTTTTGTTTACAGAATGAGGCACTTGAGTGAAATTACAAGTGGAGAAAGGAGCTGTGCAGATGGTTTAGAGGGAGCTGTTCTTGAAAGGCTGGGTGCAATGAGAGAAAGCATATTCAAGCTTGAAAATATTTGAGGACCTAAGGGATGAGCAGTGACACTTCTGCATGTAGTAGTCAGTAGATTAGTGAAGAACTGGAAGGGTTATGATGTTGATAGACTCTGAAAGATCTTGAAAATAAGAACAGTAGGGTTTCTGATACAGCAGCCATTATTAAAAAGATTGTCATAGGAGGTGACCTTTTACAGCAGTGTTATGGAGAGAGGCAAATGAAGTAATTTATATTTGCCAAGATGGAAAAGGATGTAGTAATGAGATTAGAAAGATGAACTCTGCATTTCTCTAAGATACTGAAGATTAGTGATTGGCATAATAGAAATCCAGCCAGATAGGAGGCCCTTAAGATGGTTCTTAATCCAAAATAATGTGCTGGTAACTGTTCTGAGGGACTAGCAAGCAAGTGATGAATAGTGTGGGGATTTTGTTGGTTGGTGGCAAAGGAGAAATGTTTTATTCCTTCATGGATGGGAAGAGGCATGTGGAAATACTTAGTCTGGATGGAAGGAGTTGTAGGCCAGTACATAAAGCTAATATTTAAATTAATGTCTGCAGGTAAAATTAACTTGCCATAATATATAGCCCGAGATAAAAAAGTGTAGCAAAGGGCATAAACCTTTAACAGCCTCACAGAAAGCTCTGGGGAAAAGAGGATCTTTCTGAGATTGTAATGAAAATGTTAAGAGAAGTCATTGGCAGAATCTGTGACAGTTTGCTGCTTAGACTAAGGGCAAGGGCAAGATGACTGTCATAGCTGATTGTGTCAAAGAAGGGTGGGAGTAGAGTATTTGTTTGGAGGGATCATCAGAGGCTTAGCCAAGGAAAGGTTCATTAAAGACTTAAAGGAAAATACTGTGTTACTCTATGGGAAGGACCAAAGTCACATTAGAAAAAGGCATAATTACCCAATGGTTTCCTGAAATTCCCAATTTCAAACTAGTCTGTTCAGTGATTTGAAAGGAAGAAGGCACAGTTGTTGGTAAGATCAGGAATATTAGACTAGTTCAAAGTCAGCCTTGTTTGAAATCAAATGTTTTCCAGTGTGCAAAGATAAGCCTTACATACAAGTTCTTGTCACATGACCAAGCCTGTGTCAGAGAAGAGCCCCTACTAGCGCTCCTTGCTGAGGGAAGCCTGCAGTGGCAGTTTCCTCACAGGAACTCCAGAGAAGCTCTGCAGCAAAGCCATAGTAAGTGCATAGCTCTAAGAACCGCCAGCTGGACCTCAAGGAATGTATAGTAGATTGAGGTTTTATGGTATTTTCCTTTCAAAAATCAAATTCTTGAGTGGAGAGAGCCAATGGAAAATGAAGAAGTTAGGTCAGAGAAATCAAGGTTAGAAACAGGAAAACAGTTTCTACTTGATTGAAAGTGATCTTGGGAGCGTGAAGCCTTTTAGTTCTCGTAGTTTTGTGGTGTTCAGAGTACTTAATGAAGTACAAAGGAAGTTTGGGAATCTTCACTGAAGTAGTAATTAGGCCAGTAATCACACTCCCCTGAATGGCATGATGAGAGTATCTTCTGTTGTTGTAAGTTTTCTAGTATTTCATTTTAAGTGGGTCTAAGTGGGGTAGAGGAAGGCTACTGAAGAAGTCATTAACTAAACCTTAGCTAAGTTAAACTTCACATTCTCATCTTTAAATGACCAAATGGACATTGGAAATCTTTTGGTATTTTAATAGAACCAAAGCCAGTGTATGCACAAGGAGGTCAGCCAGATGTGGATTTACCAGTCAGTCCATCTGATGGTCCTTTACCCAATTCAACCCATGAAGATGGCATGCTTCGGTAATGTATCTCTGAACTCTATTTGAACCTGCCTGGTCCTTGAGCAAACCAAACTTTTATCCAGGGTGGTCAGTAACCTCTGTATGTGCTCTGATGTCATGTCCAGTATCCTGTCCTCACCCTTCTGTTCACAAATAGTAGGATGAAGACATGAGATTTATTCCTGAGCCTTGTTGGCACTTAAATTGTGTAATATACCATTTTAAAGTCTATTCATTTCTGTGGAAATTAGCACTTAGAATAATCAGCAGGTGAAAAGGATTTGCTGGGTTTCTCTCTCCCTGGGCACTCTCACCCTTCCTTTCCTGTCCCCATCTCCAAAGAGAGAAAAGCTACTGTAGTATATTCTTTACCTTTCATAATAATTGGAGAGCAGTGAATAAAAGTTACTGCAGAAATGTGCAATGTCCCAGTATGGAAATAAGTCTACTTCAACTGGGATCTCAACTATGGACATTAGTGTACATGAGAATAGATTCTAGTTTGGTTTGACCTCAAATTCATCTTGATCTCTTCAGAGCTAAAATAGATCTCTGTGCCAGCACAGCTCTTTAAAAGGAAGAGTGTTTTTGGAAGAGTGTGTCAGTGTCTCACATAAACACTGTGAATGTAAGACAAACAAACCATACTAAACATGCACATGCGGGTGGGTTATTTTGGAGTGCTGCTATTAAGCATGTTGTAGTGCTGCAGCTGATGAGCAGATAATGGTGTATATATAGCAAAATATCCACTAATTGACTAATGGACAGATTACTTCTTTGCATGTTTCAAATTTACTAGGATATTTTATGCTATTACACCTGTAAGTGGAATATTTTCTAAATTTCTAGGCCAAGCATGAAACTGGTAAAATTCAGAAAAGGAGATAGTGTGGGCTTGCGACTAGCAGGTGGCAATGACGTTGGCATATTTGTAGCTGGTGTTCTGGAAGACAGCCCTGCAGCAAAAGAAGGATTAGAGGAAGGGGACCAGATTCTCAGGGTATGTCAAAACCATTAACATTACAAATGTTTTGTTGTACCAAAGTAGGTTTTCTTTCCATAGGATTGAATATATTGCCTTTGTAGCTCATACACTTTTTTTCTGTATGTATTTATCTGATGACTTACTAGGAGCAAAATCTTTTTACTGTACTGTTGCTAGGAAGGTTTGTAAGTTTTTAGCATCAAATTATGTAGACTAATTCAGTTGATAAAGTTGTTTGATTTCATGCTGGGTGGCTGAGTTGTCAGAGGGCTCTGTGGGCTACTGATGTATATAGGTGCTCCATAATGAGTATAAAAGGAACAGCTACCTATTATCCTGGAAGCTGTGCTTTTATTGAGAAATAAAGTGGGACTTCAGCGGTACAAGAGGCATCTTGAGATACGTGCACTTGGTATGTATGAATTGAGTAAGAAAAAAACGTAGCAATAGATTCAGATTTCCTATTGTATAATTAAATCTCTGTAATAATGTCATATGCTAAATCAAACTGATTGCTTCATTGATACCAGGTAAATAATGTAGACTTCACAAATATCATCAGAGAAGAAGCTGTCCTTTTTTTGCTCGATCTTCCTAAAGGCGAAGAAGTAACCATTTTGGCACAGAAGAAAAAAGATGGTAAATATTTGTGTATTGGAAGTGATGTAATAGACTGCTTAGAACAGCATAAAAAGTCTAGTGAACAATAATTAACTGCTGGCTTGCAGGAAATTGACACCTTACACTATTAAGTTCTTTTAGCTTTGGGATAGGTGGCTACTACAAATATAGTAGAGACTGATATGGTGCCAGTATACACACACCCACACCCCCCTAAACAAACAAACAAAATCCCAAATAAAAAACACCTCTTCAGAAATAACCCCTACTCTAAGTAGAGTCTTAGCATTATCCTTGGAGGAAGTAGAAGAGTCAGTTGTAGTTACACCATTGAAAATGATTGATTATGCTGATGTGTTTGTACATGTAAACTCTTCTGAAGATTAATTCCTTCCGGGGCGAATGAATTAAGCTTGCACTGGGATCAAATTTTTGTCTATAAAAGTTGAATTTATGTTAGTAGAGTTTGCTATAAATAGTTATGCTGCTTAAAATAGAGCAGCTCTGAGATATTAAGGCTTCTTGAAGTAATGTTGCATGTTTAGAACTAGGAGAATTAAGGTGAGGCATTGCTTTTTGTAATTCTTGTGAGCGTTATAACATCACTTGAACTTGTGTAACACTTGTTATTTTGGAATTTCGTTTCCTTTTTTCAGTTTATCGTCGCATTGTTGAGTCTGATGTAGGGGATTCTTTCTATATCAGAACTCATTTTGAATACGAGAAGGAATCTCCTTATGGACTAAGTTTCAATAAAGGTGAAGTGTTCCGGGTGGTGGACACGCTATACAATGGCAAACTGGGTTCGTGGCTGGCCATTCGAATTGGGAAGAATCATAAGGAAGTGGAAAGAGGTATCATACCTAACAAAAACAGGTAAGATCTTGCAATACTTAAATTGCTGATTCAAACCCACAATTTTAAATTGTATCTGTATAATGAAGGATTGGACTTCCCTGCAGGACACAAGTTTATAGAACTGGTTCAATAAAAAAAAGTGACACAGTGTTAAAACATACTGAAGTAAAATATCTGATATGTGGATTTGCTTTTGACTCTGCACAGTCCATGAATAAACTTTCTTTTCAATACAAGAGACAAGGATATAATAAGTTTTAGAAATGTGACACCAGGCTCAGTAGTTGTCTTGTAGTTCATACTCCAGAAGCAACAGAAGCTTGGTTCAGGCAGTGGTAGTGGTTTTTTGAGGGTGTAAGCTTGCAAGTCAGGCGTTACTTCAGAAGCTGACTTCTTGGTAACTGGCGTTTGTTGTCACCTTAGAGCTGAGCAGCTGGCTAGTGTACAGTACACGCTTCCAAAGACAGCGGGAGGAGATAGAGCAGACTTTTGGAGATTCCGAGGCTTGCGGAGCTCAAAAAGAAATCTCCGGAAAAGCAGAGAAGATCTTTCTGCCCAGCCTGTTCAGACGAAGTTTCCTGCCTATGAGAGAGTTGTTCTTCGGGAAGGTATGGCTTTACTCTTACTGGTGCACATTACGGGTTTGTGTGGTTTGATTTGGAAAGGCCAATTTAGTTAAGAGTATTTTGCATTTGGTTTAATCAATCGATATATCTTGACTTTTCTTTTTTCCTTTAATTCTAGCTGGGTTTCTCAGACCTGTAACCATTTTTGGTCCAATAGCTGATGTTGCACGGGAGAAACTTGCTAGAGAAGAACCAGATATCTTTCAAATTGCAAGTAAGTGTGAGATCAGATATTTCTGCAGCTAGGAAATAGCTTTCTTTGGCGAGATTGTTTCTACATTATTACTTTGGATAACGTATTTAACAAGACATTGACAATATAAAGGAAGAGACTAAATGTGAAGTTCTTCCACTACATTGCTGCTGATAATTCTCTGAAGAAATATTAGTTCTATTTATAGCTACCTCAGATTTCGTTTTAATTCTGTACCTTATCCTGTTTCTAAGTGCTTTTGTAAAGATGTGATTTTTATGGACAAAACGGTGGGTAGACTTTCATGTATTACATGTAATCAGAAGTGTCTTCAAGCTGAATTGACAACTCGAACTATGAAATGGTTTGCTTTATCTTAATAAGGGAATGTAGACTATGTTGTAAGCTTACAATAGATTTTTACTGTGTCCTCTTTACCAGAAAGTGAACCAAGAGATGCTGGTACTGACCAACGTAGTTCTGGCATCATTCGTCTCCACACTATAAAGCAGATAATTGATCGAGTAAGTCTTTTATTGTCGCTGGGCTTTTAACACAAGGACAGTAAAACTTATAACATGAAGTAAAGTGTTGGGTGTTTTAAATGTAGAATGATAACTTACTGTGTTTGCTTTAAAAAGAGCTTTCTCATCTCTCCATTGGTTAATAGAAAAAAACCCCACCACCCCTCTCCTTCTCCACATTAATAACTGCAGCCTGGATGTACTTCTAGGCTTTGTTCCAGAGGCTGTTGTCCTCTCTCCATTAAGGCTGTTTTAAGCTGTTTCCTCTTTCATTTAAAGCCATGGTGTGACATTATAGCTAGAAATGGTTGCTTTATTTATGGAGTTGTTAGTTTTCCCCCACCCCAGTGTACAAATTGATCACTTGACATAGTTCTTTTGTGTTGGGACTAAGAGAAAGGGTTCTTCCATCTCCCTCCCTTAATATCCTTAAAACTTCTAATATTAGTTCATTATATGAGGCTCACCTTTTTATTTCCTTACTTAAAAACAAACTGGAAGCCTTTCAGATGCTTAAGTATGAGGGGGCAAAAAAGCTATTATAGCAGCAAAGTCAGTGTACTTCATGCTGTGTGCTTGATTGCACTGAATGAAAGCTGGCCAAGTTCTACATTCAGGGTGTTTTTTTTTTTTTTTTTAAGGTAGAGGAGTGTAATGGGACTACATCTTGTGTTTCAGTCTTTGGTTTTTTCCTATTTACAGAATTCTAATAGGAAACTGCTTATTTTTAGTTCAATGTTGCTTACTTTGAGGAATTTTTTTAAAAATAGAGTTGAATATTAAAAATCCTAGAGTTATACGCTTTGTCCTACAGTTCAAAATGTATATGCCTATTTAGGCTGGTATTGGAATTGGTTTGGTTTTTATTATTCTGTTAATTCAAATAGGAGAAGGATTTAAATCAATACTTTGAAACAATTAATTCTGTAAAGGTAATACAAAATCTGTTTGTGGAATATGTTTTAAAAATTCCATTTAATACATAAATGATTCACTTTCTTGCCTCTGTCCTTTTTGTCACAACAGGACAAACATGCTTTATTAGATGTCACTCCTAATGCAGTCGACCGTCTGAATTATGCCCAGTGGTATCCTATTGTAGTGTTCCTAAATCCTGATTCTAAGCAGGGAGTAAAGACCATGAGAATGAGATTGTGCCCAGAATCACGAAAAAGTGCCAGAAAGCTGTATGAAAGAGCTCACAAGCTCCGCAAAAATAATCACCATCTCTTCACAAGTAAGTAATTAGACAGACTGGATTAGAATTTCTAAGAGGGAGGGGGAGGCAAGATGAGAGAAGCTTCTACCTCCAGAATTTTCTGCAAATGGACCAAGTCAAGCAGTGATGGACTTGCTCAGGCTTCCCCATTCAATAACCAGTAGTTAATTGGTGTGTGCATCATTTGCACATGACTGCACAAATGTAAAGCAATCTGAAACATCAGAATGACATTTCTAATAGATCTTGTGGCTTTGCAGGATCATCAGCCAAAATCAAAACTTGAACAAATAGGAAAATTATGTAACTTTATTGTTTTAGTCTGGCTATACTCAAGCCTCTCTTTATTCTAAGCTGCTGTTTAATTCAGTGCTTCCTGTGGGATAAAACGTCCCAAACGACATCAGGCCTTAAGGTTGCTTTGGATACTAATGTTTACATTACTATTTAAATCTCATAGTTTTAACCTACCAATTTATATTGCTTTTATTACTCATGGTACAGATCCTTCTTTTAGTTCTGCAGAAATCATAAGTCAAACTAATCTACTGTACTTCTAGCTACCATTAACTTGAATTCAATGAATGAAGGATGGTATGGAGCTCTTAAGGAAGCAATTCAGCAACAACAGAACCAACTAGTGTGGGTTTCAGAAGGAAAGGTAAGAAATAATGTTTGGGGGGGAAATGGCAAAACAGTATTCATGAGAGGTTTTCTGTGAAGATCTAAAGCAGTAATGCCTCCTGGCAGTGTGAGCTGCTCAGAGCTGATTTGTCACTATATTAGAGCACTTACTCTGTTAATGAGAGCTGTATGGCTGTCCTTATGCATGCAGCAGTGTAGTAAGGGAGCATTTGCTCATTGGCACTGTTAACCGGAGGATATATTAATGCTGTGAAGATTTTGCGGGGATTGGATGGGTTTTCATTCAAGAACTTCTGGGTATTTCACTACATGGGTACTCAGGGCTGGGATTGCCTGATGATGGAATGTGTTTTTCACTATTATAAAAGTAAGTGGCATATTCATGTTCTTACCTTTCTGAGAACAGTTGTGAGAAAAGAGATGTGAAATCACAAGTTAGTATTCCATGTTCCCCACTAAAACTCCACTTACCTTCTCAAGCTGCATGTTACACTGTGCACATTAGATCCATCCTCCTGAAGAACTATTATCAAGTGAAGTGCCAACTACAAGTAAGCAAATTATGAAGCAGCTATTGCTGTGGGTTTCGTAATTAGCTCTAAATTAGACCTTAGCTCCTTAGATGTATCTGCAAAGTAATGATTCCGATATCATAATACCACTTTAAAGTGCAGCTCTGTATTTTTCCAAACACTTTGATATCTGTGGACACTGCACTATCCCCCCCTACCTTACACTGACAGTCATCTGGCCCCTTAGTAAAATGATTCAAAGAGCTAGGCTGCAGATAAGTCTTTTAGGTCTAAGCTTACCATATTTAGTGATGGCATCTGATCTCTTTTCCCATGTGAGGATATTGATACCAAATTTGATAAAACTCGCACGTTTTACATTGCAATTGAAAGGGTATTCTCTAAAAGGTATTTCAATAAATGTGTACCCTAATTTTGTTTGCCACAGGCAGATGGTGCTACAAGTGATGATCTTGATTTACACGATGACCGCCTTTCTTACCTCTCCGCTCCTGGCAGCGAGTATTCCATGTACAGCACAGACAGCAGACACACATCTGACTATGAAGACACAGACACAGAAGGGGGTGCTTATACTGATCAAGAACTGGATGAAACTCTGAATGATGAGGTTGGGACTCCTCCTGAATCTGCTATTACACGCTCTTCTGAACCTGTTCGAGAGGATTCTTCTGGAATGCATCATGAGACTCAGACTTACTCTGCTTATGCATCTCAAGCTCAGCCACAGCCAAATCTCAGAATAGAGTCTTCAGGATTTAAAACTACTACTACTCAGCCGGTAAGAAAGTCATTTTATACACTGACCACTATACACTTCAGGTTGCAAGTTCGCTTGAGCAAGAAATGTCCATTTATGTTCTGCTTACCAGTGTTGTGTGTGCATACGAGATTCTATCAACAGCAATAATACAATACAATGAATTGGAAAATCAGCTTGCCCTGCCTGTTCTAGTGACTCATTGACAGGACGGGGATTGAAGTGCCATTCTACTTTGATTAAATGTTTTGTTTTTATAATCCTCAACCTAATGAATTTCTGGAAGTGCTAGTGCATGATACTTTCAGTACATTTCATTCTACATCTAGCCTCATTGGTCAGAGCATCACTGAAATTATTTTAATAGAAATCAAAAAGTCATACATTGATTCAATAGCAGTATATTTAAAATATTTTAAACACTTCACAGAAAGCAGAAGCCTCACCTGCAGTCCCTTACCTTTCCCCGTCGCCTGAATCAAACCCTGCAACCTCATCAGCCTCTGCAGTAAATGCTAATGTAAACCTAACTAATGTCAGACTGGAGGAGCCTACTGCTGCTCCTTACAACTCTTACCAGCCACAAGCGGGCCCCTTAAGAACACCGAGTGCTGAGGGAGCTCATGTAGTACTAAGAGACCAAGAGCCATCATCCTTATCGCCGCATATAGATCCAGCAAAGGTACCTGTGCCACACTGTTATGCTGATTTCCTGCTATACATCAAGCTAGCACATGATCTTTGTTTTGCCCTTATTTGAAGAATTCCTTCTAATTTTTTTTTTCTTCTAAGAGAATCATGCAGGTTACAAAAAACAGTTCATCTGAATTGCTAAGCATCATGTAATGTTTTGTGTGCATGGCTTCAAACTCTATCCTTTTCACTTCTCAAAAACATGACTTTTTTTATAAAGGCTGCATTCTGTATTTTGATTTTACTTCACGTATGACTTTCTTAGCTTGTCAACATTCTCCCGTTAAAGAGGCCTCGAGAAAAATCTTATTTCCCTAAAATTTAAATCATGCCAAATCATTGATCATGGAGTCCAGTTTGTTGAGTGACTTTATATACCTCTTCAGCAATGCTAGAACTATCTTAGCGTATTTATGTATTTCACTTCCACTCTTTCCACATTCTGAAAAAAAAGTGTGTGTGCCCCCCTGAATACCAAACCCCAGACATGAGGCTATTACCTTTGTCTTTCTCTTCTAATCTCCTTATATGTTTTTTCTTAAAAGTATGACTAAAATGGATCTCTTGAATCACCAAGTTCAGCTTCCTCTGGTTGCAAACATCTGCATCAAATTGTTCTGCTTTTAAACAAAATTAAAGCCAGTATTTAAGACTTGGGTTTGTTTAAAATAATACCTTTCAAATGCAGCTGAAGTTACTCTTCATTTTAGCTGAGAAGTGTCTTTCTCTCTGACAGGTGTACCGAAAGGATCCATACATTAATGAAGAAGCATCCAGACAAAGCTACGTCTTAAAGCAGCCAGCAATTAATCACCCAGTACAGAGACAGGAAAGAGACCCAAATCTGATCTATGAATCCCAGGCTCAGTATGCAGAAAAACAACCGAGTAGGGATTATGAACAGTCAACATATAGGTATGACTCTACAAACTATGTAGATCAATTTTCCCGTGGTTATGACCCTCGCCTACATTATGATGACCGTGTGCCTCCCTATGAGGAGCACTGGACATATTATGAGGAGAAACAGCCCTATAACCAAACAAGAACAGCTTATGAAAACCAGCCTCCTAGGGATCTTGATTCCAGACAAAATGTAGAAGAGAGCACAGAACGCAGCTATTACCCAGCACAACCTCGTTTTGAGGAACCCCCGGCAATGAGCTATGACGGCAGGCCTCGCTATGAGCATGCACCCAAAAACTTCAGCTTACCACAAGTGCGATACGAAGATCAACACACGGTTGGATACGACACCCATGGTAGATACAAACCAGAAGCTCAGCCATACCAGTCAGCCATATCTCGATCTCCTGAACCCAAGCAGTATTTTGATCCACACATAAGGGGCTATGAACAAGGTCCTCCTCAAGCTTATAATGCTAAAGCTGGACAATATGAGCCTTCTCATAGCACTTCAGGTGTTTCTCTTCCTCCTCCCCCTTCATCACAAACCAAACCAGAAGTTTTGCCTTCTAACAGTAAACCACTGCCTACACCACCATCTCTAGCTGAGGAAGAAGAAGATCCAGCCATGAAACCACAGTCTGTGCGAAGTAGGGTTAAGATATTTGAAAGGA
Source organism: Eulacestoma nigropectus (assembly GCA_013397775.1). NCBI lineage: Eukaryota > Metazoa > Chordata > Aves > Passeriformes > Eulacestoma > Eulacestoma nigropectus. The sequence continues at coordinate 755,622 of VZTE01003320.1, read as the reverse complement.
GAAGATCCCCTTCTTTGGAAAAAATGAAGGATACGAGTGATACATCAACTGTCAAGGTAAGTCATTTAAGTTTTTTAGTTCTTGCTTTTTTGCTAATGAGATTGCATTGCAAGAGGTAAAATATTGTCTCAGAAACGAAGCTTTACTGCTTGTGAAATATTGCCTTTTAGCAACCTAAATGTGGTATGCTTTAAGAGCAGAAGTTGAACACTTCTTGTGAAAACACTGCCAGGGGTCTTGCTATACTGGAAACTCCTCTAATTCTTCTTTTGCTAGTATTTGTTTTTTCTTTTGGGGTAAGGGAAGGTAGTCTTAGTTTTCTTAATCATAAAGTGCTTTATCTTTCTAAATGTTAGAAAGTTAAGAGAATATGCTGTGCTTTTCTTTACAGCCTCCAGAGCTAGCACCTAAGCCTGCACTCACAAGTGTGAGTGGTCCAAAACCAACTTCTCAAAGCCAGTATGAGCACGAGAAAACAACCTACAGGTAGATGCACAACTGATTAAATTTAGTTTTCAGTATGAGTTTAGAGTATTCAGAAACACGTCTTAGTGCTTCAAATTGGAAACTGCAGAGAGGAGTTGGAGTGTGTCAGTATGGTTTGTGTGTCAGTAGTAAAGCAGGGCATCAAGTCAGTTCTCATGGATGTGCTTGCTGGGAGGTGGGGGAAAGATATAATGATTTCTCAGCATTTTTGAGGAAGAAACTTATTAAGTATCTCTGTTCTACTTTTTTCTATCTTTAATTGAGATAATTAGAAAGCAAAGCAAAAGGGAAAAGGTAAGGTATAAGGGAAATAAGGGTTTTCTTTCCTTATGGTATGTCACAGCTGTCTAATTTCCATGCAATATAGGTAAAAAGGCAGGGTGTGTAATTTTAAGGCTTACCTGTTCATTGCTTTGTTACTAGCTAGGTTATGAAATAGCATTGTAATTTGGGTACTTATGCTTATTCAACTGGGCAAGGCAACTGTATATTATTATTCTTGGTTAGGGCCCCAGAACCACAGAGACCTCAAGCGAAGCCACCTGAAGATATTGTGCGTTCCAATCATTATGATCCTGAGGAGGATGAGGAGTATTATCGGAAGCAGCTCTCCTACTTCGATCGCAGGAGTTTTGAAAATAAGCCATCGGCGCAGGTTCCTGCCAGCCATCACTCTGAGCCCACCAAACCAATACATTCACAGAATCAGCTGAATTTCAGTAATTATTCTAAGTAAGTTTGGGTTGTTGTTGTTTTTTTTATTTGAAAAAAGAGGGGGGGCATATAGGACTAAAACAGAAATTCTGCCTGTGCTCAGTGGAGTTCCAGGGACTTGTGGTAGTGAAATGAAATTTTGCATTCATGAAGTCTGTTTCTCTTTAGGTGTAGCTTTAGTTTAAAAACACATACCATGATGTTTAGTTTTAAACACCCCATACCATACATGTGGTGTTTAAAACCACCACAATTTTACTTTTTATTTTGGTAAATTAATAATTTTTGCAGGTATCAGGGCCTCCAACATGTTACTTTAACTTACTACTTACTAGCATGCAGTCATATAACTGTTTAGGTTGGAAAAGACCACTAAGATCAAGTCCAACCATAACCCAGCACTGCCAGGTCCACTACTTAAATCAATCCCCAAGTGCCACATCTACACATCTTTTCACCTGCAGGGATGGTGACTCCTCCACTTCCCTGGGCAGCCTGTTCCAATGTCTGATAACCCTTTCAGTAAAGAAATATTTCCTAATATCCAACCTAAACTGCCCCAGCACAATTTGAGGTCACTTTCTCTTGTCCTGTCACTTCCTACCCAGAAGAAGAGGCTGACCCCCACCTGGCTACAGTCTCCTTTTAGCGAGTTGCAGACTGATAATGTCTCTCCTGAGCCTCCTTCACGCTGAGCCCCCCAAGCTCCCTCAGCTGCAACTCACAAGACTTGCTCCAGACCCTTCCCCAGCTCTGTTGCCCTTCTCTAGACCTGCTTCAGCACCTCGGTGTCCTTCTTGCAGGGAGGGGCCCAGAACTGGACACAGCACTGGAGGTGTGGCCTCACTGGGCCCAGTACTGCGGGACAATCACTGCCCTGGTCCTGCTGGACACACCATGGCTGGTACAGACCAGGTGCCACTGGCCTTCTTGGCCACCTGGGCAAACCTGGCTCACGTTCAGCTGCTGTTGACCAGCACTCCCAGGGCCTTTTAAAGCTTTCCAGCCCCTCTGCCCCAGCCTGTGGCACTGCAGGGCTTGGTGTGAGCCAAGGGCAGGACCTGGCACCTGGCCTTGTTGAACCTCATGCAGTTGGCATTGGCCCACTGATCCAGCCTGTCCTGATCCCTCTGCAGAGCTGTCCTACCCTCCAGCAAATCAACACCCCCACTTAATTTGGAGTCACCCATGAATTTACCGAGGGGAGTGCACTCAATCCCCTCATCAAGATCATTGATTGTGTTCTGTTTATGATCACAAACAGGACATAACAAAGTATTTTCTTAGTTTAATATGGTAGTGCTTATACAACTTTCAAAGCAAAGGTTTTAGTTTATTCCAGTTCTTCATGCATTTGTTCTTGTGCACGTTAGCCATGTTTGACATTAGGAACTGAGCCTTTAGGGAATATTGCTGAGGCCAGGATTTAATCTGTTGATGGAAACATCTGTTTCCTGTATTGTTTTGCTTCCTTGATTTGGAACATTTTGATACAGAAATTGTGTGAAAGTTCATACACAGATTTTGCTCAGGTAAAGAGCTTTCTATTTTGGAGAATACTTACAGAAACTTTTTGAATACTCTCCACAGTTACCTAAATTTGTTTTGATTCAAACTGTAGCAAGATGTTTGTAGCTGTTACTGTGAAAAGCTATCTTGGCTTGCTGCATGCAGCCTGAAGATTGGGCGGTTTTGAAGGCTTTGGTTGTATTCCTGCTTGAAACATGGGCTGTTCAGGTGAAGCTGAAAATCTGGCAGCCTTAATGTAAATGAGGTCTTTAGAATGAATTCATAAACTAGTTAGCTGAAGTTTTATAATGTTAGGTATACGTGCAAGGTGTCTTTCATGTACTTGAATACACCATGTTCCAGTGCTTGTCTTAAAGGATTTGAGCTTGTACTTGGGAATCCAGTTCTTATTTGTTGATCATTGTCTGTGATCTTCCAGTGTCTGTGTTTGTGAACTGCGAATATTGGAGTATTTCAAAAAGCTTGATAGGTTTTAAAGGTTTCACTTTTTTTTTTTCCTAATGAGGTCTGTATTGGGTATCTGTAACCAGTTCTCATTCTCAGGCAAGGATGCTTCTTATGCTTCCTTTTCACTTGCCCAGTGTCTTCTGGTGGAAAGATGAGAGTTTAGCTGTTCTGCTCTCCGGGCATCATAGGCACAGACCTAAGAAAACTGTCCTGACTGGCCTCATTGCAGTGATTTTGAAAATTCTAGTCTCACATACAAAATCCATTGTTACCCATGGATGATCCATTCTGGTCTGTAGGCATGAACTATGTTGCCATTGAAAATGCAAGTTGTGCTTTGGGAGAAGTGTTGTGAGCTTTCATCAAGTAATTGTAAGGATTGTAAAATTCTTCAGATGGAGAGTGTTGTAAGCTTTCATTGTACATTTGTCATTCTGCAGTGTTGTCGTGGTGAAAAGCATGAGAGAGACACAACTATTGAATTTTTGCTGCAGAACAGCTCATGGTTGAGAGTGTTCCCTGTTTCTACCTACTGCTTCTGTCTGCTGTGACACTTGTATTCTTTGGCTGCTCAGTTGCAGTTTTGTTTTGGTTGTGAGTTAGCGTATAACTTCAGGGCTTTTACTTAGGGGAAGGTGACCTTACTGCCACAGGAGGAGTAAGATAATACTGGTTTTAAGGCTGACAGTTTTGTGTGTTGTGTGGGACAAACATGTGTTGTGTTTTTGCTTTTTGAAAGAATGTAACCCTTAACAGGAAGGGACAGACATGGGAAAGAAAATTTACCCAGGGTAGTCCAGTACAAATAGACAAATACTAAAATATTAATGTAAGTGGAAAGAGATAAACAAGAACACTGCTCAGTTGAACAGTGCTGCCTCTAGTGCGCTGCAGTGTCCTTGTGTGGAAACACAAACCAACTGCTGTCTTGAGAAAGCATTCATATTTAGGACTGTCCTTTCACCAGCTTCCACATTGTTCCTGTTACTTGCTCAGTATTAATCTTTTTTTCCCAGTGAATTTCTATGGTAATTGCTATTCTGTGAATAAACTCTCCTAAAAATAAACAGGACTAAATTTGGCTTATACAGCAACTGTTGATTATGCAATCTCTTGCTTCTGAATAATCCGTATAATGTATTCTGGGTACAGAGGACAGATTTTATTTATTCATGAGTAATAGCTACAACTTTCTTAGTGTTAAATATTAATGTGAAACATCAAATTATGTAAAGTTCTTTGCCACTGAGGAAGTATGGTGACAGTACATATTTCTGCCATTACAAATTATTTTATTCTTTTATTTTGTTGAGGGTTTATTTTCGTAATTTAGGAAACAGTACAATACAAAACTACTGTCATTCTGTGAATGTTGTGACTGAAGAAGTTGTTTCAGACAACTGCGAGATTGTTAGAATATGGGATTTATACTCTGTCCACTTCTTTCAATGTATTGAATAACTTTGTTTATACAGATTGTAACAAATGGCTTAGGGTAATCTCATTCTTACTTTTAGTATCTGCCAATACAAGATCTTGACTACCTCCTAATTCACTGACCAAATCTCATATTGAATATAGTATGTGATCATTGTACATATGCATATGGTAAAGGTATTGTCAGAAACCTCTCTGTGAACAGTGTCTCTTTGTTTCAACAACCTTGTCATATGGAAGCTGCTAGGACTAACATAAAAAGTGTGAAGAAATAATATGCTCAAGATAGAATGACTGTTTTCTTTCATTCTTCTATTGCTGTTTGCTTTGCCATCACCTAGATTTCTTGGCTCTTACACTAGCTATGACTACTTGAAAAGGAACATCAAGTGGTAAGACTGTTGTTGATGTGAGGATGTTTTCAGGTGTCCTCTCACTGTTACATTTCATCACAGGCATTATGTGCACTTAAAATTTGAAACACACAAATTCTGGAAGTAAGTGCAATAAATATATTGCAGTCCAAAAGTACAGGTGCTTGTGAAATCAATCACTTTCTGAAATAAGCTTGTGGCTAAATATTTCTAGCATAAGAAAAATGCTTTGAAAATAAGATTTTAAAGTTACATACTCTATGCACATAAAGCTAGTGACGCTTAAGCTGATTACATTTCTAATTAAGATGGCATTGTTCAAATACAAGGTGTATTTAAAGAAGTTATACTGGAATCCATTATCCTGTTGGCTAATTATGCTTTCCAAAAACAACCCCAAAAAGAAGTGGATTTATCTTTTTACTTTGAAGACCCATGAAATTAGAGAACACTTTCATTGAAATTACTCCAAATAAAGTTGAAAAATTAAGATCTAGTAGGCAGTTGTGCAAATACACCTGAAATGTCATCTGCCTTTTGTTTGCCTTGGTTTGTGTTACTAATTTTCTAAAGGTCAATGTTGTCTGAATCTCTTGTGCTTATCAATAAATGTTTTTATACTTGAGACAGCCTATTCAAGAAAATAATGTTTCAATGTTTATAGGAAGAGATGGAAATCAGGTGATCATAGAAGACAAAAAATAGCAGTGAATGCGGGAGCCATAAGGAAACCAAACAGTCAAATGTTTGTTTTTTAATTCTATTTCAACAGGGGGAAACCAACTGATACTGAATCAATGGATAGACCTGTTGGTGAAAAACGCTATGAGCCAATCCCTCAAGTTACAACTCCTCCTCCTGCTCCTTCAGTCCAGTACACACAGCCACAGTCAATTAATAGTCCTGTCCTGTCTCTCCCAGCCCACCACAAGCCTGCACTTTCTGAAGGTGAGCAGTTACAAAGCTGACCTTTACAGGAACAGCTGTTGCTTTATAGGAAGCTGTTGCTTCAGCGTGTCTGCACGGGTAACTATGTTGTTCTCTAACTGGAACTAGGAATAATTATTATTGAAAATAGTTTTTTACTGTAGTGAGATTGAGTTTTATGAAAGTATTTTGTGATTCTGTCTGAAACCAGGTAGCTTCCAGGTATTAGCAGTACCTATAACTCTCTCAGTTGTGTCAGCAAAGATGAAGTAAAACTCCCTGTGCTTTGGAATGCTACCAGAATTCTTTTGACATGAGTAGTATTTGTAGGCTTCTAAAAACTAAAGAAAAAGTTGTTTTCACTTTCACATTGAGGGGATTGCCCAGTTCAATTGAATTTTCTTGTTTGTGCAAGTACACAATGGTATTTCAGTACTGGTTTTCTGGGGGTTTGATCATGGTATAAATTAGTCTAACCTTTTTATTGAAAGGTCATACCATTGTCTCCAACATGTTTAATGAAATGTTAGATAACTTGCCTGGGTGTACAAAACGCAATAGGAGGACAGATGGTCTAAGAGAGCTAAGCTGAACCTGTATATATTTTATACTGAAGATTAAGAATAGGCTAAAATGTGTTCTTATGCCACAGGGTATGTGACTAGACATTTCTGGTGGTTACTGACAAGTTCTGGTATTTTCATTTTCATTGCAGTTAACTCTGTGTCTGACCCTCCTCCACCTCAGAATAAGCCAGCAATTTTCAGATCCTCTAGAGAGGACACGGTGCAGTTCACTTTTCATCCTCAGAACAGCTTCCCTGACAAAGGCCCTGTTAATGGAACTGAGCAGATTCAGAAAACAGTCACTCCTTCCTACAACCGCTTCACAACCAAACCTTACACGAGTGCTGCAAGGCCCTTTGAGCGCAAGTTTGAAAGTCCGAAATTCAACCATAATCTCTTGCCAAATGAAGCTCAGCATAAACCAGAGTTGCCATCAAAATCTTCAAATTCTCCTCAACCAATTTTGAAAGCACACAGCTCATCGCAGCCTCCTGACTTTGAGAGCGGAATGGACACCTATGCTGTACAGGTCGATAAGCCTAAATATCAACCAAATAACGTTAATGCTGTGCCTAAAGCCATTCCTGTAAGGTAAGCTGCTGCTCCTTCTCTTTCCACTTGTACATCTATAGATCATCTGTGAAACCTGTGAAAAAGACAGCTTTTTTATTCAGGTTCCAATTTGTTGATGTTATAGTTGAAAGATTGATACTACGATTCTAAATTCTGCCAAAGGATAGATACTTAAAATGTGTCCTATGTCCCTGTACTGTCTTGCATTCTGTTATTAGAACGTGGCATGGCTTTTGTTTCCTGTTTGTCATACTAAGTTATAAATTTTCTGGTAGATAGTAATCATTTGTCCTTGCAATTTATTTCCTGAAGATGAAATTAATTTCTAAGGATAGCTATTGCACCAAACTGTATTCATTGTGTGCTTAGAGAGACCTCATGGTACGCAAGCATAAGGGATGCTTCAAAAATACTTGTGAAAAGAGGAAGTAACTTTTGCAGTTTCATATTGGTGCTCTTTACTGTGAGATAAACCATCAGCTATTTAATTGCAGCTCATGCTTGCCTAATATGCTTTAACTTACAAGAGCTATGTCAAGAGCAACAGATACTGTTACAATCTTAAGCTATTTGCTGACTTACTAAATTCCTTTCACTAATATTTGGAGAATAGTGTTTTATTAATATTTTATTTCAAGATAATAATGCATGAACCAGACTTGAAATTTTGCTGTTTGTCTTATTTGTTCTGAAGCACCTGAGAAATGTTTTATGCTATGTAGTTCTACATTTTGGAATTACTGGTTCTTTGAGTGAAATTCTTTAGAAACTGTTCTGAAAACTTCATCAAGATAACTTGAAGTTACAAGTTTCTCTTTAGTTATAGCCTGGCAACCTGGAAAAATCTGTGTAAATTTTTTTTTTTACAAGCTTTGTTGTATGTATATAAAAATATAAAGATTCAGTGTGACTTGAATAAGAATTACTAGTTCTTATGATACTGAAGTCAGAATGGGATTTGAGGACAAAAAAAAACTTCAATGTTAATTGCATTTATTTTTACGAAGCTGAAGTGTGTAGCTGGGGTAAGCTCTTTCCATATAATGCCAGAAGCAGGCAGTTGGAAACAGAAGATTCAGGTGGTCTGAATTCTCGCTTTAACTACTGGCTGAATGTTTTCAGAATTTGTGACATTTGATGGTTTGTTGTTTGTTTGTGGTTGCTCGTTTGTGGGATTTCTTTATTTGTTTTGGGTTTTTGTTGGGTGGAGTTGGGTTTTTTTGCCACAAAGTTTCAGGAAGGAAATATTGATAAAACTGCTAGGCTTTCTGTCTTTTCAGCCCTACAGCACTTGAGGATGAGGAGGAGGAAGATGGACACACTGTTGTAGCCACAGCAAGAGGCGTATTTAACAGCAATGGTGGTGTATTGAGCTCCATAGAGACCGGAGTTAGTATTATTATACCACAAGGAGCCATTCCAGAGGGAATAGAGCAAGAAATATATTTCAAAGTCTGCAGAGACAACAGTATCCTTCCACCTTTGGATAAAGAGAAAGGTAACAGCTGGCATTGTACACTGTTCTGTTATTTAATACAGTTATTTTCTAACAAGAAAAAAACAGAATATGAAAATACCCTTATTTAGTCAATATTTTTCATTTTGAGATTGTAGTGTGTTCTACTGAGAAGTCGCTTGAGTGAGAAACAGTCTTGTGCTTTTCTTTACTGACAGGTCTAAAAGTTCATCTTTCTCTCTAGATTGAGTTACGAGTAGCTCTCCAGTGTAATTGTATAATATTTTGAACATATTTCAAGAAAGATCAGTAACAGATTTTTCTTTCTCTTAACTCTAGGTGAAACACTTCTTAGCCCCTTGGTAATGTGTGGGCCTCATGGACTAAAATTCCTGAAGCCAGTGGAGCTGCGCCTACCACACTGTGCGTCTATGACCCCTGATGGTTGGTCTTTTGCTCTAAAATCCTCCGACTCCTCGTCGGGTATGCTGTCCTCCCTCTGTCCTTTTGGGGCTTTTGGGTGCTATCGTATAATTTAAGTTATTTTGGCTAAAGGTGATGCTGTGTAATATAAAAACTCAATCATTGTATTTGTGTCAAACTCTCCCATTTCACTTTCATTACAAATGTCTTTCTTACATTTACTCATGGTGCAAATTCATAGCTAGAACCATGATAGCAGAAAAAGAGTAATATCTCTAGTCTATTAAATATTACCGTATTTTTCTATTCTGTCTTCTTTCTTGAGGACTGCTACAGCTGAATACACTTGAAATGATAGTCGCACTAAAATTGAGAGGAAATGAATATGTACCTCTGATTGGCCTTTGTAACATAACTGGTGTTTGTCTGTTGCTTAATTAACCATATAGGACTCTGTCAAATCTTAACAATCTGCATGCTCATAAATCATGATTTAACGCTTGTTAACTGTTTCCATGTGTGCAAGTTGATGCTAACAATTGGGTCATTTAAGAAAACTATAGTGTTCAGTAAAAGCATTTACAATTTATTCTAATGTAGCTGGTTTTCCAAAAGACTTTTCTTGCTTGCTCCTGCCTATCTCTCCTCTACTGCCTTTATCCAGAAGTCTCTGGTTGATAGTAAAAGTTGCAACTAGGTTGCAATTTTATTTACCTGTTCATTTTTACCTCATTGTGGCTTTCTGGGATGAGGGAGAGAATGTATTGGCTGAAATTGTCAGTGAGGAGCCTAATTGAGAATTCTGGGCAAGTTTCAAGCAATTTCATGAAACGGCTATGAGGTTACAGAGATTTAAAAAGGAATGTTTGCACATCTGGGGAGAAAGTCTTAAGGTTTTATTCAGCTACTTTCAAAATTTATGGTGGAAGGTTCAAGCCATTAATGTGCACATGTGATCTGAGTACTGAGTGAAAACTGTATTTCTGTATACAGCATTTAAGTCACCATGTATGCATATCTTTTGTCACTAATGTATGTATCACTGTCAACACCAAAGCACTGATGCTTTGAAAGATCGAAGCATCAATCCTCTTCATGGGGAATCAATAATCTAGAGGTATTAATGGCAATAATTTTTAGTTGTTTTTTATAAGCTATTCTATGCATGTGTTGCATGCATCTATTTAACAACGTGTGTATACATGGCAGTGTTAAAACACGGGCTCATAAACGATAGGGTCCCAAAAGATATGACAACTATGTACAAAATCAACACAGCACTTCCTTTGTAACTAATAGCACCTGTTCATGAACTTACTTGAAGTGAAGGGAGAGGACTCAAATGATCTAAACAATAACTGAAGTTACTGAGACATTTTCCTCCCTTTCCAAAGTGGGATGTGTGTGTGCGCGCATGTGTGGGTGAAAGCAAGAGCGTGTATATTTAAACCCTAACACTTTCTGTACTGTAAATATAACACCACATTCTGTTAATCTGAAATGGGATGTATATCATAACATTGCTCTTTTGAGACAAACTTAAAAATTAGGCAATTCTGTCTTATGATATGTAAGTAGACCATACTGTGTCTTAAATAAATAATTGTTTTCTCTCTTTCTAAATTAGTTGGTTATGGGACTCTGATTCTTGGGGTGGCTTTATTATAACAACTTATACAATTCTGGGGTTTTTCTATCTTAAGTCGTCTGCTCTACCTCATCTTTTCTCAATGTATCCATGTTCTGTCCTAAAAGTGACATTCATTTGCACTTACTAACATCCTTTCTGCCACATTTAAGCCTCATACATTGGTATTTTACTGTTCAACCCCTTCAAAAGCTTAACTGATTCTGGTATTAAGGCTGACTGGGAAAAAAAGTTACCTTTTATGGCCACACTGATTAGAACATAAAAAAATACTGAGTGATCTCTTTATTTTCCTTTTTGAAGCAGTTGTATGGGAAAATACGGGAAAAACATCCTCAATAGCTATGTATTTAGAAGGAAAGGTTGGAAACAAGTCTGCCTGTCTCATGTGCAAGACTAGGACCCGACCATCTTACAGTCCTGTTCTATTCTTCTAATGCATTTGGTCATATGAGTTTTGAATGGAATTTCCTGAATCTAGAAAAGGAAAAATTCTCCCACATTATTGAGGTTTTTGACTGAAATAAGCAGTCTCATCTGGTTGCAGTAAATTTGTTTGTATTCTCTGACTCTACACCGGCCACTTCTATTCTTTGTCACTATGTTAGATGTTGCCATCACTCAGTGCATTGTGTACTTCATTTTGTTTTCATGAGTTCTTCAAGAAAATTACATGGAATTTGTATAATTCTCACTTAATACAGAGGTCTCAGGTGTTTGCTCAGGTGTGTGACTGGGTTCTTTCTTTAGCTCATTACACATTTCTCACGGCAGATTTATTTGGCCAAGCTATTTAATGTCATTTATCTGAAAGACTTAGGAGAACTTCAGTGCATTTTTCACTTTCTACCATAGTGGGATGCTCACACCTTTTGTGTAGTGACACTTGGTAGTGATTTTAGGTGGGTAAATGAAGAATACTGTCTCCACTTAAGAAACAATTGACTGTGCAGATGGAATGTAACCTTTGGTCTGGTGAGGTGGCAGCTGATGACATTCTGTTGTAACAGATTGTTACCCAGAACCTTTGACTATGAGTAGATAAGATCTGTTGTAAAGATTTTTATGTACCAGTTAACTGGAATCCCTTTTAGTATTTCGTGCTTTTAAACACATATACTGGATGTAGCTGCAAAATGACTACAATCCTGTCTACAATCTTTTTCATCATAGAAAATAAAACTACCAATGTGTCATAGTGCTTAGTTACAACATGACTTCTGATTTGCCTCATCTGTGTTCAGAACTATTCCAAGGCACTTCAAATGCATCTTACCCACATTAGCTTTTAAAATGTCTTATTTTTTTGTCACTGGCAGTTTAGGAAGGAGCTAGTGAACACCTGATTCCCTGTTAACAAGTCTCAAATGGAAAGCACTATGTTGGTGCTGTAGAGTAGTATGAGTTATATTTAACAGTTCCTGAGTGCCACAGCATCTGTTTTGAATAACTGACCTATCCTATGTTATGTGAAAATGAAGGGATATTTTTGTATTAATAATGTGCAAACTGCAGGGGTTTTTTAACCATCAAACAAAACAGCAACAAAGGAAAAAAAAGCCAAAAGAGGTGTTGCTTCAGAACTTAAAAGCTCCTGTCCAAAAGCTTGGTTGTTTCAAGATGTACACTGTGTGACAGCAGATACTAAACACCAGCATTGTGTTTTCCTCCCACAGGTGACCCCAAAACCTGGCAGAACAAGTCTCTTCCCGGGGATCCAAACTATCTTGTTGGAGCAAACTGTGTCTCAGTCCTAATTGACCACTTCTAAATATAGTTAGCTGACTGAGTAAATAATGTGAAACTGAGATGGACCTTACATATAAACTGAACCACTCTATCAAGTATTAACTGTTCTATAAGTGATAATGGATCTTAGTGTTTAAGCATCTTGCTTTAACTAACAATGAATTAGCAAGTACACTCTTTGAACCATGGTCACAATACATGCCACAGCAGGGAGTGTACAGGGAGAACAAGGTGGGGGTTTTGCAGGTTCTGTATGCTTTGGTTTGGTTGTTCTTGTGTGTTGGGTTTTTTGTTTCTTTTCTTTTTTTTTTTTTCTTTTTTTTCTCTTAAAGGACACTACTAGTATTTTGTTGTTATCTGAAAGTACCAATGAAACTATACACAGAGGAACTAAATTTATTTCATACTCCTGTGTCGAAAACACAGATTTTGGGCTGCGTTTTTGCGACTGGGTGTTTTTAACTCACAAGACTACCTTCTGGTCTCTGGTTTTTAAGTGACTTTTGGTGTACATGTCCAATGCAATGGCAGTCAGCTGAGGGTAGCACAGTTTAGATGTTTTCCTCTGCTGAGAGGTAATGCAAACACCTCTACTTGCTGTATATGGAAGCGTTGTCCTGAGAACAGGGGGGAGGGGGAAAAGCATGTGGGATGACTATGGTTCAGTTGCCTCTGTGGATTTGTAAATTAACCACATTATTACAGACCTATTAACCAGCAGGGATGCCTTACCCTCATGTTTTTAATAGTCTTAGCTCTCATAGTTCTCTGTATTAAGTTTGTATGGCTTTTGTGCTTACTTAGATATTATATCATGAGAGACTGGGGTGGGGGGAACAACATCAAAAAATTGTGAATTTGGTTTAGAGAACGAGCATTGTTTGTGTTCATCAGCCAGAAGAGAACCAGAAGAAAATGATGGTATGTTTTCTGCTATGCATTTGAAAATTTATAGATGTTATAGACCGCTTGTATATAACGCGTGCATACCACTTTTGTTTTTGGTTTGTAAATTAACTTTTATAAGCTTTACCTTTTTATATATATAAATATATATAAAAACAAACGAAGTTTCTTAAGGATATCTTTGTATTCTCATACCTTTTGAGCCTTGAACTTTGACATCTGCAGCAATAAAGCAGCATTTCTACAATATACGAACGAGGACATTTTTTAAAAATGCACAAAGTTGTTACCTTTTAAAGTGCTGCATTTAAAGAATATAACTCGGAATTCTCTACTTTGATTAAATTCTTGAAAAGTATCCCTACTGTAATTTGTCATAAGGATGCTGTACTATGTGCCCTGAAATGTATTTTTTTACTAATAGACAATTTATTATGGCACAATGGCACTACTACTGTTTAGATAATATACCACTGCATTCTGTTAATGAGTTATTAGCTATTCAGGTGTGGCTGATTTTTTTTTCTCTGCAGTTATTAAAATTACACGTTTCTAAATATACAGAATAAAACTGTTTTTAAAATAATAAAGATGATTGTAGTACCTTATTGTTTCTGAAATGCATTAATGTGTACATAACACAATTTTGATTTTATTTTTTCTATGTAAATAGACAGCTGGATTGTGCCATATGTTCATACATGTAGCAGAACTCTTTTGGGGAGTCAGTTGGAGTTGTCTAGATCAGGGCTTCTGAAATGATGAACTCCAGTGTGGATCCATTGGAATTACTCGCTACAAGTAGGAGTGGCAGACTCATCTCTAGGATCATTATGTTGGGCTGGTTTACTTGGTACACCTGTTCTTCCAAAAACTGTGGTAGTGTTCTAGCATGTAGATTTACACATAGTATATCTGTAAAATTTTAAAGTTATTCCTACAGAATCCCATTATCTGTTTGGAGTATTCCATGGCTAACTAGTATTATTCTATCAGGGAAAATAAATTCTAAAAGATTTTTTTTTAAATACCAAGAAACCCTGATGTTTCCTTTCTGTACTTCTGCTTACAAGTAAGTTTTGTTTCTCAGGCATGACTTAGCCCAGAAGATGCATTCACTACTGTTCTCTCTCCTCCTCATGGCTTATCACTCACTAGCAGAGCATGAGACACTGAAAAGTCCTTGACCTAGGGTAAGCACTGCTTGACAAAACTAAAACGTCAGTATTAACAACAGTAATGTAATGAAGTTCAAAGCAGAGCACAGCACCACCTACTAAGAAGAAAATTAGGTCTATCCCAGCCAAAACCAGGACGATGTGAAACACTACAAAAGGAGTCGGTCAGTCAGACTTGAGGCACCCTGGCATTACACTGCATGGACTATTTGCAGTGGTGTTATTTTGTGTCTTGGGCATCCTGAGTCCAGTGTGCTGGAAGGTGTAACTGTCCTGTGTTGATTTTACTGTAGTGATCCAGATAACATCTTTCTGCTCTTCTGCCTTTAAACAGTGTAGGGTTATGCCTTTCTATCAAAATGAAAAAAAAAATGACAGCTTTTGCTCTGTTGTAGTTTCATAAATGAAATGAGAAAACTGATGCTGTTCAAAAATGTCACAATTCTCTACTGCGAAGCAGCTTGTTGGAGAAATTGTCTTTTGCTGTCTGCCTGTAGGAATGCTTGTCAAGGTATCTAATGCAAGCCACATGCATGCCTTCTTTCTTGTTAAATCCCAATGCTTTCGGGTTAAAACATGGCCAGTGAGAACAACTAGGCTAAAATAACACATTTATTTTAAAATAATAGTGGTTTTGAAATTTTTATCCTTGCAAGAGGTTTCATTCCTTACATATTTTATATAGGCTAGGCTCTGCAGGAGGTAAGTTCACCTGTAACATTTTCATATTGTTTCTCTTTGCTGTCTAATGTGAAGTTCAAAAACTGCATCTCTCAAGTCTTCCTATTTCTCTCAGTGATGTCCTCGTCAGCTTTGGCTCTGCAAATTGTACAGAAGTGTTAAAAATTTAAATCTCAGATCTTGTGTTCATTTTTAACAAGGGCCTTCAGTGTTGGAAACAGACAGTGGATACAGAATTACTGTTTCTTTCTGATTCAGGTTTTTGGTAAAATCCTTTTTTAGTATTGTTTTTTATTTTTTCAAGAAACGTAGCAGTAAGTATTCAGTGATACCTACACAAACAGTTACAGTTGTAAATGTAATCCATTCCTGCCAGCCTGGGTTAGGTGAAGCAAATCACCTAACGTTACGGTGTGGTTGAAGATTCTCTGCTGCAGTGTAACCTGGTGATGGAAACTAAAGCCACACAGGTTTGGAGAATAGATGTTGGTAAGCATATCTGAAAAATGTGTTCTAAGTCACTTGAGGAAAGCATTTGAAGAAGCCTTGCTGAGTGCCATGGTGTTCTGGGTATGTATGGACTTCACTGGCTACTGGCTTCATCCATTGGCAAGATCAAATGATTGGGTGAAAATATTTTTCACTATATCCAAGCTGTGCATTATGATCTTGTAAGCAAGGATCTGAGAATGAATACACTTAGTATTACATTATCTTTGCAGTATTCTGCACCACTTGCCCATTTTATCTGAAAATTGATGAGCACAGTAGATAGGCTGTGAAAATAAATTACAGTCTGTTAAGGTAAGTGCTGGTTGAAAACACATTGTTTAAGGTATTAGTTTCTAATTATATTAAAAATAAGCAATATTTTCTGAGAAAAATTATGGCCTACTTCCCTTTCAGTTTTGGGGCTTGGAATCTGGGGGAAGATCTAAGAGAAACAGGCTGTAGAATTTAAGGAAAATGAGATTGGGTATTAAGTCTGGTAGGTTCTTTTATGTCTTTGCATTAGATTACTGATGGTGATACTAAATCTACATAGATTTAAAAGCCTTGCAAAGATTTAGATAATTTTGAGGTAATCTTGCCAGAGTGAAACCTGGCATTGAAAATTATTCCTTGCAGAAAGAAGATGAGAAGAAACTTCTTTGCTAGAAGGATCATTCATAATACAGAGCCTGATAGAGAACTTCCAGTATAGATGGTGTAACAGTGAAACTGGCTGCAGTGATTTCCCTCATAATTATACTTCTGTCCTTCCTGAATCAATGACCAAATATTTCACATTGCAAAATAAAAAGGTAAGGTAGAATTAACTACATTGATGAAACAGAAATTTACGTATTTGTTTACTGAAGTAGCATGTTAGTAAAGCAGTACATGGGGGAAGTCAGCTTCGTGCTCAAGAAATAGTTGCTTAAGGTTTGTGCTAATTGCTTTCAGCTTGTCTTGGGTAAAAGCTGTGTATAGGCACAAGATATATGCAGATGCAAACCCTACAGTGTAGAAAACAATGCTATGAAATGAGCTACATAAGATAACCTGCTGCCCCTGTGGAACAGCCAGAGCCTGTGGCAGAAGGAAGAGTTGCAGCCCTTTTCCCTGAACAGTGGCAATCCCACTGGTGCTGCCAGTATTGGCACCAGTTGTTTTATTTCTATCAGCAACACACTGAAGGGTTTTATAGCCCTTCACATGTCTGCTGAGAATGCAGGAGTGCTGAGACTGGGCTTGCCTGTCTTTCAGATACATTTCATATACAGACTTTGATTTTTTTTCTTAAAAATTGACATCTTCCTGGTTCTAGGCAGTTTTGAAAAGGCAATTCAGACATAAGCTATTGCTGTAATATTATTGCTGTATCTCTGCAGCTGTGTCAGTCTCATTGAAATAAAGCTTACTTGTCTGGTGCCCCAGTCCCTCATCCTTATGTGGGACTCTGCTGGTATAGAAGCCTGTGGGGTTTGTTTGGTTTCAAGAGACTGGAGACTTTTGTTTTCTGGTTTGGTGGCATTTAAATGTAATTTCCATTATTTAATGGGCATAAATAGCATGGAGTCTTGGCCTGTGATAGTAACAGCTGCCCAATTTTAAACCATGCCAGTAAGAGGAGAGAGCAGTTTTCCACAAATGCTGAAAACTGTTACTGAGCAGGAAGAGTTTCCTGACAGCCCATAAAGCTGATGCTGCTGCAGTGCTGTTTAACAGCACCCCCAACCCCAAAAAACACTAGCAAAGTTCCCTGAGGATGTGTTTTCTGATGAATTTGTGTATAGGATGCAAAAATGTCTACCTCTAGTGAAGGTGAGGGAGGCTGGCATTGCTCTGGGAGCAAGGAGCTCAGAATTCGCCTTTCTGCAGTGTGAGAGTAGGTGATGAGCAAGCACTGTTGTGACATACCCATAACTTTTGACGTGTTTTCTGTTTCTCCTTTCTTTTGATGGGATAGTTAGAAGTTTGCCAACAAACTTGCTCCTCTGGTCTGTAGGCAGTAGCTTTCTAAAGTGTAGCATGGCAGGTAGTGAGCTGGGAGGCCAGCCTGCTTTGTACTGCTCTCTGCGTGTGGCTTTCAAACACTTAACGATTCTGAAGGAATTAAGTGCCACTCTTCATTTCTGGATGTGATCCTTGGGGTTTTTTAGTATCAAAAATAAAAAGCAACTAACTCCGGCTTTCTAGTGATCAAGCCATGTAGAGAATATAAACCATAATGTCATGCAAAAATGCCTGCATGGAGTTCAGGCCAAAATGTGACAGAAATGGAGATAGAGGAGTGCAAGTCCTTGTTGTGTGCATTGGTGCTTCAATTTAATCCTATTTAAAGAGAAAAAGGTCTTGTTTTATCATAGGCAAGTAGTTTTACAGTGGTCGAAACTGTCAGTAAGGACCACTCTGAAAACCCCTCAAGGAAATAGAAAATGTATCCGAATATAAATAAGTGAAAACTAGAAAACTATTCTACCTGTCCAGTGTATCCTTTCAGTCTGGTTTTATGTATATACACATACACACTTGCCACTATGGCAAAGTCTGACCTTTGCAGGTAACAGGGGAGGTGTGCTTGTGTATCTAAGTCTTGTTCACCTGCCATAGGATCCATTGGACATCCTGAGGTGGTCAGAATGTGTATCTACCACAGAACTTGGTAAGCTTCAAACTTTTACTGGATTTTCATAGAAATTAGGAATAGTTTTACCATATGGTCCTGAGGGTTGTTGATCACGTTATAGTAATAATGTGTATGTAATTGGACTAGTCTTGGCAAACAGGAAAAACAAAGGTAATCACCTGTTTGTGAACAAAAAAGCACTTCTTAAAATAAGAAGTTTGCTTTTTCATGCCATGAAAGAAAGAAAATTAATATCTAATTAAAAAATACTTCAATTAAAAAGGAGCAGTGCAGATCAGCAGTTTGTGTTAGATTCCCTTTGTGCAGGCTTCTGCACAGTGAGAACTCAATCAGAGCTCCTGTGCAGTGTATACGTAACACAGATTGGTTAATACAAAATCACACTTCTGACAGCCTCTTACCAATCCTTTTGATTTATCAGGCTAAATACTGGCAAGTGCTACAGGTTTTTTTCTGCAGGCTGAAGAGCTGCAGCAGCCTTTGAGCCCACATGTGAGTGAAAATCACAACCACTGGGGGGGAGTCTTACCTAAGAAACAGCAAACAGCTTTAGAGCAGGGGAGATGTCGGGAAAGGCAGCAGGTTTATATTGAGTGCCGAAAGATGCTGCTTAAATGTGGTGGCCCTTTCTTTTTATTCATTCTCCAGGCATTTTCACATCAGACTGTACCAGTCTCATATATTCAAACTTAACAACAAAGAGTTAATTGTATAATTGGTCTTTTCAAACTTGTCTGGCCACTGTTAGAATGCTGCAATCCTGCCCAAATTTGCCTTCTCTAAGCCTCAGGAATCAGTTAGAGGTCCAGTGTCAAGCACTGACTGTCCAAGCCTGGGACTGGGCTGTGAGTCCAGCTGTGCACAGATGTGTGGCAGCTGTGCTGATGCTGTGCCCGCCGTGTGTGCCCAGCCCCGAGTGCCCAGAGCTGCAGGCAGCTGTGCCCTGCACATGCACGGCCACGGCCACGCTCCAGAGCACTGAGCTCCAAAACTTCTGTTTTACAGGAAAAGTGACATTAACACAGAGCCTCAAATGTCTTGGCTGTCATTTAAAACTGGTGTCAGAGCTCGTAAGCAAGGGGCATGTTCTTACAGAAGGTAGCCAAGGGGAAGATGTTCAGAGTATTAATTCAGTCATCAGAAAGCCTGGCATGGCCTTCAGTGGTGTGGGAATAGGGAGCCCAGAGCTGCTCATACAGCTAAAAGATGTCCCTGTTCCCTTCAGTGTAAAGGGCACTTGCAGAAATGGTCCTTTATCACGTTCCTTCTGCAAAGTGGGGGTTGGCTTAATTTTTTTGAGACTTGCTGCCTCCTTCAGAAAACAGTGGTTGCTTGAAGGCTGCTTTGGTAGTTACATAACAGATGTTCTTATTTAGAAAGCTATGAAAGCAAAGAGTGCAACAGCAATCTCAAACTCACTGTGGTGAGTTGTGTTTGTGCTATCTCACCTCACTACAGCACAGTATTTTCTGCCTTCGTCATTTTCCCAGGACTGTGGGTTTTCTTTATGGACTAATAAACTGACAGGGGCAATGCCTGAAGGATGCTCTGATGTAATATACCCAGCAAGAGATTATGAAATTTTATAGACTTTTTTAGTCTGCAGTTAATTCATTTTTCATGTTCTCTTTGCATAAACTTATCTCTTTCAAACCAAATTGCAAACAAGCCTTAGGAAAGAATTCAGTGTAGCACAGAGTAATTTCCTGAAGAACAGTCTATGTAAACTGTACTGCTAGGTTTTTTTACTATCTCAAGATGGTTTTTTCATAACAGTATGATGTCAGTATAACAGTTTGAATGGTGTAATCTGGATCAAATTCTAAAATAAAAGGATTTTCTAGGTTTTGGGGTTTTTTGCAAACCTTTTTTCTTCAGGAGAAGGAGATGACTTTTTGTGCCTTGGGAATATCAACAAAATTCATGTTTGGACTGTTGGGTAATTATGTATATGGAGTTAAGAAAATAAAATTGTTAAAGGCCTTCTCAGTATTTGAGATTTTAGCTTTAAAGGGATGATTCATTATTAAACCCTTTTTAACTCCTTGTTTTCTTAATTGGAAATAGTTATTTGGAGTATAGATGATAATTTTTCTATTAACAAAATAGAAGTTAAATGCCAAATGTTCTATGAATACCTTCATGTAACTTCATAGACTTTGGAAAATCTACATGAAATTTAAAAGAAAATAGTAATAATATCCTGGTTTTGAAGAAAGACTATTTTAATCCAAGAAGATCAAAGATTTACTTATCTCTAATTTTCTGTCAAATTGTACTAATTTTGGGTGATGAGATCAGATATTTCTTGCAGCAATCACAGCTGAGTAAGAAATCTTTCTGTTAAGTAAAAAAAATGATGTTCCAAAAATGTTTCTGCTCTTGACTAGAATGAACAGATATTTTAAGTGTTTAGTGAGGCAATGAAATCCAGGGATCCATCTGTGCATCGTTTTATTCTTAGCGAATGTGAAGTTCTAAAAATATATGGGAAAGGATGCTGGGGTTCTGGTGCAGAGTTATGTAAGGATAAATATAACCATGAAGAATAGTATCTGCTTATGGTATGTGCAGAATTCCAGAATGTTATGCCCCTGTGTTTATGGGCCTGGCATTTGCTAAGTAGTTTTGTTTGGGTGTTTATTTTGCATTAACAACAGCCATTTTGGGACCAGTGAGTAAGTAGAGATGCCCAAAACAAAGGTGTGGTGTAAATAATTTCTTTCATTCTGTATGTCTTGATAAATAATGAACATAAATCAAGGTCACTCTTCATAGCGAAACTTTAAATTTGTGGACAAGTTTTTTTAGGTGAATCACTTGACATACAACTAAAGGTAATTAAGGAGAAGAAAACAATAATTCCACAGCAAAGTTACCTCCAAAACCTCCACAATAGTCCAGGTCTCGCATGTAGTAGCTGCTCAGGGCTTTTCCTCTTCAGTGTCAGTTCAAATATACTTCAAGGAATCTTCTCAATGTATTTGGGAAAGGAAAGGCAAATTGAAAAGAGGTGGATCAAAAGTGAATCTTGTACAGTCATAACTCTTGTGGAGCAGTAGTGCTGCTCAGCTGCAGCGTAGCTGAATGCAGAGCTGACGGAGTTGAGTGCAGAAGTGAAACCAGGCGCATTTTCAATCCCAGTAATAGGAGTTGCAATACATACCTTTAGTCAACGTCTTGATTTTTTTTTTTTTTAGTGCACAGTGTTTGTGATTCTGATGTAGAAATGATGTTTTCCTCAGCACTAAGAGAAGGCAAATTGCTGTGGTAAGAAAAAGTTGCGCTGTGGGTACATGGCCTCACAAAATGCCTCTGTCTCTTCACTCTTTGGTGCTTTACTCTGGCATATGGAAACCTCCCTGCCCTGCTCTGTGGTGCCATCAGAGCACCTTGTGAAGGTCTTGGCAGGAAGCACTGTGATTCACTGAGATTCAGCTCCCATTCTGGCAGTGTACCCTTGCAGCAAAGGCATCTGCAGTGCTCTCCTGGGCTGCATTAGGCAAACTATTGCCAGCTGCTCCAGGAGGGGATCCTTCCCCTTGGCTCAGCACTTCTGGAGCCATGGCTGGAGGTATCTGTTCAGTCCTGGCTCCTCAGTACAGGAGAGACATAGATGTGTTGGAGAGAGTGGAGCCAAGAGCCACAGAAATGGGGAAGGGAGTGGGGCAGCTCTCCTGTGAGTAAAAGCTGAGAAAAATGGGGCAGTTCAGCCTGCAGGGGAGAAGGCTTGGGAGGATTTTTATTTTTCAATGTATGTAGAAACCAGCTACCACAAGGGAGGGTGCAATGAAGGTGGAGCGGGGCTTTTTTCAGTGGTGTCCAGAGGCACAACTAGAGAGACAGTGGGCACAGAATGGAACCCAGAGAGTTCCTTCTGAACATCACAAACCACATACTTGCTATAAGGTTGCCCTTGGAGGTCATAGACTCTCTATCCTTGGAATTATTCAAAAGCCACCTGGCTCTGGGTGACCCTGCTTGAGCAGTGAGGGCTGGACAGGGCGACCTCTGGAGGTTCCTTCCAACCTTAACCATCCTATGATTCTTCTGTCCAGACAGCATAACTTTGATGCCAACCCCAGTGAAGCTGTTCTCTCATTTTTAAGAGTCGAGGTGGGTTCTAATCTATGAACTGCTCTGGCCTGCTAATTGATGGAGAATCTGATTGTGTCCGAAGAAATGTGGTGATAAAAATACCACTTCATAAAGGCCCTTCTCTAAGACACCAGTGTGGTTTAAAAATTGGTTAAGGAAATTGCTCAGTTGCTGTTACTCCTTCTCTGCTCAGCTGTCATACTGTTTATTGAAGAAGATTGGAAGCAAATAAATGTAACAGTTCTACCTCAAAATCCCTATTTGTGGGTTACATATTTTTGCTGTTAATTGAACAAAATGTACTTGTAGCTGTCCAGAGCTCTGCTTTAATCTAGCTAAATTGTTTATGTTCAGTGAGGCTTCCTGAATGAAATTGCTGCAAAGTTGCCACAGTATGGATGTTGCTGGTAGTGCATTTATCCTATAATGTGATCTTATCATGTAATACTTTGAAATTTTCACTCTGCAGACTTAATTAATGCTGTAAAGCTTTCCTTATTTATACAGTGTTTACCATATTTAGAAGGTAAATTAGCTCATCTATATTTGGTGCCCAATGTCAGGAAGTATTAAAAGCTTCTAATACTAAAAGTGATCTGTTTTCTGCAGCAGTAGTAGCCCTGCTGCCTAATCCATTGTTTTCAGCTGGATAATGCTGTAGTTACCTCTGTCTGCCTTGGAAATCATTGTGTTTGGTGCCTGTAAGCAGCAAGGGCACTGTGACATGCCGTGGGTTGGGGGACAGGCACAAACAGAGCACTGTGGGTCATGCAGGCCTTCAGCTGCTCAGCTCTCTGTAAGTTCAAGGTTCAAGCTACAGCTCCGTTCTCTGTGTTCCATTGTTCTTTTCTCACCTGAATAGTTCCTCACTAAACATTCCCTGGAAGGTTTCAGATTTGACAATAAAATCTGTTCTTGCCACCCAATGAACCTTGGAATACCTCTGAAAATAGAATGAGGCTAATGGAGAAAGTAACACTTTATTCTTACTAGAATCTAGAGCCTCCTTTGTCTCCGTTAAATATTTACAGCTCATGTTCTATAATTCAGCAGGAAAAGGATAGAGAATTCAGACATTAGAGTGTTTTGCTGTAGTACTTCCAAGATTCAGCACATGACAAAAATTATTTTAGCTTCTAGAATATTGCTTTATTTATGAGCTGTCCCTGTCAGGGACGTTAATTCGCACTTTGCTCGCAGTGCAAAAGCTGCCAGGCCAGCTGTTGGATGCTGAAGCAACCTATTTATACATAGACCTCCAGAGCAGAAACTTTTCCCTGTGGTACACAGTTAAGGTTTAATTTGCCTCTTCAGTTTTTGTGTGGGATCACAGTTGTGGACTGTTCGTCTTCAAGTGATGACTAAAGTTGGATTTTATTTGCATTTCTTTAAGAAATAATTTTCATTCTGATTTAGGAAGTGATTTGTGTTTTCATTGTAACTGTTCCCCAGCACTTCGGGTGACAGCTTAGAGCTAATAAATGCCATAGATGTGTTTGTAGCCATCACTCCATTTAAATGACAGATCTTTCCTAACATGTAATAGGCTGCCTACTGTGTCTGACTAATAATTGTTTGTGTGATCCTCTGTTGAAGCAGAGAAAGGCTGCAGCCAGCAATTTGAAATGTGTGTGCACATACTGCTAATCCAGCCTTTGTGTACTGGTGCTAAGAGTGGTGTAAAATTTACATGATGTGTAAGGAGTCATGGTTTCAGTAAAAGAAAGGAAAACCAGGCTTTGGGTTTTTTCTAGTGATCACAGGAGGATTTTGTTATGAACATAATATAGATGCTGGGATGCTATCAGAAGTGACTACAGTAAGAGACTAGAAGTAATAGTATTGTCAACATAATAAGTCAAAATAGTACTTTATCAGCTGGATATGCCAAAAAAAATTATACTTCTCTTCTACCCTTTCCAGCCTCAGGTTTCTAACAGGTGTCCAAAACCTACAGCAGAAACTAGCTTTACTTCACTCAGAGATGACAACAAAGCCTATTGTGGACCTGGAGTATACATTAGGAACAGGTGGGAAACAATAGCTGTATCACCTGAATGTGGCAACTTTTTACTTGTCTGGCTTCTACTTAAACTTTTTAAAATCTACTCTTAATTTGACATTGCAGTTGGTGAAATTTTCAGCAATTTTAAAACTACAGACTTCTTTGGAAATACCACAGATGAGCCACACTTACTCAAAAGACAAGGACAGTGAAGGCAACAGACCATAAAATGCCAGACTGACACGGATAAAAGTTTTATCATACATTGCATGTGTGAATGAAGCTGTTCTGAAATGCCGTGTTACGGGCACATATGGCGTGAGCTGTGTAATCAAGTCGTTATGCCTGGGTAGAGATTGCTTAGGAGAGGAATGATGGATGGTTGCAAATATGCTATTGCCTAATAATCCATGCAGTTGGTGAAGTATTTGTGCTGCTCTCACTTGTGCCTGGCACACACAGCCCCACCTCCCAGCACTCCTCTGTCACTGCTGCTCTGGCTACTCACTGCGGAATGCTGTGGGAAATAGCAAATCATGCTTAGAACTTCAGTTGGCTGTAAGATACCACAGGAGGGGAGCTATAAATGGCTATGGTAAATATCAGTGGTGAAGCACTTCTATTTATTGTTTGTTTGTTTTAATCATTGCTTCAAAGGGGTTTCAAACAACATTTTTTTGCTGAATCTTCCTTTCCATGGAGAATTATGAAGACACCAAATCTGAAAATAGCAACTTCTGGGAGAGAATAATGGTTCTTTATGTGCCATTTAATATGTATAGGAATGTCAGCAGTTGACTCTCCAAAGGGATAATTACTTCATTACCAAATGTAAAAACTGTAAACAGGAAATTGGTTAAACTGTCTGTCAAGGAACTCCAATGCCCAGTAGTCTGTGTAGAGCCCATTAACTCTGCAAACCTGCTGTGTCTAATAACTGCTGTATCTGAAGGGCATATAGGGAAACAGACCTCAGTAACAAAGACCAGCAAATCTGCACTTTGTTTGTGGTAGTGATTAATTTGGCTTTAAGTCCTTCATTAGAGTATCTTTGAATATACCCTTTCATGTGGAGACGATCAGGAGACTGCTCTGTTGGAAACTTTGCCATTGTGAACAAGAGTTCCTAAGAGGTCCTGAAATTGGGTTGAGGAGGACTAGAGGGGCTGTGCTTTACTGAAATGAGATTGCTCTATGTTGCTGGCCAAGAAGATTTGTTCATATAGCTTATGCAGTTGGGTAAGCTTTTGTGTATGTTGTCTTCACCAGGCAGTGTACTTTGTAAGCCAGCTGCTACCTCCTAACAGACTAAATAGAGTTAGAAACAGTTCAGATTAAGGAGGGGTAACTTACTGGGTAGCATAGTAAGATCAGTTCCTAGGATATTAAAAATACTGGTTTGCGCTGTGTTTTGGTTAGTGGCAGCCCAAAGCTGTATTATGGGGTTAAGTTTGCTCATCTTCCACCTTTCTCTAATATCAGGGTCTTCTCAAAATGCAGGAAACGGGGGAGTTGAGAGTCATTCCAATATATATGGCTTTGGTCCACTGTGTTAACTGGTTTTTACCCTATGCAGTCCCATTCTGTATGGGGCAATCATTCATTTGTTGGTTTTTTTGAATGACGTATCATTCATTTGTGGATATTTTTAATTCCAGGGTTTAAATATCCAGGCTTATTTCCAAACTCCCAGCACCACCCTTCCCAGTTCCCTGGATGTCATCTCCCAGTGACATGATCTCAGGCTATGGTAGAGACACAGCTTCTCTCCTGTTTTGTGTGTGCCAGGGTGAAGGCTGCAGATGTGCTCTGGATTCAGCCTCATAATTCTTCCCACTTCATGCAACAGCTCAGATCTTTCACCTCTGTTTTTTTCTTGGTCCCTTGTAGTCTTTCCCTAAATAATTAAAATAATGATCAGTCCATCTCCTGTTATAGAATGGAGATTACCATTTCAGAGAACCTGTTTCAGTGTTTGACTACCCTCATAGTAAAAATAAAAGATTTGGAAAAAAAATGCTGAGAAGGTCATACACTCACTGTTGACCAATAATACACACACTGAATATTCACTTTATCCTCTTCTATATCCCTATTTTGGTAAAGCAAAATTACCCTCATTCCTTGAAAGCTTTTTTCTTCAGTTACAGCATTTCCTCTTGCATAGATGCCTGCAGTGCTGCCTGTGCTGTGCTAATTACTATTGTTCCTCAATGGTTGTAATGTCCTAAGATTTGGAAAAAGAATCACAGCAGGTGAGGGAATGGAAGCTGTCAGGCCATGAGCCCAGTAATGTAAAGGCTACCAATCATAACATTTTACATTGTGAATCAAAAAATCAAGTCCTACTTTTGTTGGATTATAAAATTTCATTTTTATGGGATAGAAAATAATAAAAACCACAGGTTGTTTAGTATATCAAACCTGTTTGTACTAATGACTCTTCTGTCTGTATCTTTAATATTGCTATTAAAAGGGACTTAATAGAATAAAATAAAATGCTCTGTGATTTATTGAAATAGCCTGTAATAGCTCAATGTGCTTATACCTTCTTCTTGAAATTCCCAAACCACATTGTGCTAAGGCAGCTAATGGCAAGTCCATCATTGCACCACCTGTCTATTTGTGATTTGCAAGGCCTATTAGGTCTATTTATCATTGAGCTGATATGAGGCAGAGAAGAAAGAATGAGGTTAGAATAATTTTCATAGAGGAAGATGGCAAGAGGAAGTGGGCAATGTGAAGTAATTCTTTAGAAGAGTGCAAAACTCGTTAAGTCACAGTTCTCAAGTTCTTTAAATTAGAATGTTTCCTGAGAGTTTGATCAAAGCAGCAATTTTAATGGGTTTCTGAAGAAAAAACACTGTAGTAGGCTCTTTGAGAGTAACCTGACAGACATCCTTCCCTTTGCAGTCGGATAACCAAAGGGAAGACTTGGAATTTCCTCAAGTTCTGAATTACACAGAGTAGGTATCTGTTTTGGATAACTTTTGTCTCCCCAAAAGTGTGACTCTAGTGTAGGTTTTAGTTTAATTCAGAGCTTTTTTTCCTCCACGATAGCACTTGAGACTTATAAGCAATTTCCACAGTGGTGTAGGCTACATATTTAATGCTATACTTACCAGCAATCAACTGAAAATATAAATATAAAAAATAGATTTGTATATACACACAGAGAAGAAAGCGGAGTTGCTAGTAATATACAGAGGTAAGAAGAAATTACAGATGTTATAAAACCTCATTAAAAATGATATATTGTTCCAGTAGCTTTATCTGGGAGAAAGAGTGGGAAGCTAAAATTGTCCTTCAGTTGCACAGATCATATTGGAAACATTATTTAATATTTATATTCCAGAATGGTTTTATTTCAGTCCTGCCTTATGTGAACAATGTTATTTTATCAGCTTCTGTCTCTACATTGAAAGTAACAATATTCCTTATCTTTAAAAGCAGCAGAACACTTACAGTAATGCTTTTCTTAAGAACAAACAAAAAACCCTAAAGATTGAGCATAGCCATAGCCCCCCCGACAGGAAGCACATTAGACACAATCTGAGGACACCAAGTGTGGTGACCAGAGCAGCAAAATGCCTGGGGATACTAAAATGTCTGTGTACTCTGTTGCCAGTTTTTGCAAGTCCTGTGTGAACCAAGGGGATGACTTTCCAACAGGTGTCAACCTCCTTAGCTGGTAATGTAAAACATCACTAAAGAAAAAGGATTGAAAAGTACCTGTAGCCTTCAGAACTCTGTTTGAATGGCTGTAAGAATTCATCAGGGGAAGGAGCACAAGCAGAAAAGCGGATTTCCCCCCATTGTTTCTCAATTATTGAAGCTTTTAAAGTTACTTTTCCAACCCCAGGAACATTTCACCCTCGTAATTTGAGATTGTGATACCAGTCAGAAACTGTTCAGGCAGTAATGTGAGGAGAACAGGGAGCATTAAACGGTTGTTAGGTTGAAACAAAATTGTCTGAACTACTAAGAGATAATTAGGCTTTCAGTGGGGAAAGAAAAATATAATTTAAAGGCCCTTACTAAACTTGGTTTTTCCTGAAGTGTTTACCTAACAGCTGTTCTCCTAAGGGACTCCCTTCTGAACTACTCAGTTCCACAGTACAACATAGACTCCTACCCAGGGGCCTGAAATACTCTGAGGAAAAACTTGAAATAATAATCCAACTGTCTCATACTCTGTGTAATGGAGCAACTGCCTCCAAATTGCTCTTGCTGCCTCAGGCCCTGGTGCCCTTCAGCTGCATCACTTTATTGCAGATGTGTGGGAAATGGTACCAGTTTGAGCAACGGGCGAGTCTGGCCCTGGCTCTGGTGGTGCCAGGGGGAGCAATGCTTTTTGCTGCAGGGTGAACGAGAGGGCGCTCAACAGGCTGGCAAACCATTAAATGGCCCCTTGGGAAGAAATGCTTTAACAAGAGGGAGAAAAAAAAAAAAAAAAAAGTATTAAGAATTGTGCTAAAATTCTGGCTAAAGAGTAATCCTAGCTCTACTCAAGCTGACCTTGTTAATTTTCCTGGTTCTTAGAGAAAGAAGCACGAAGCCTGAATGAAATTGCTCACTAATTCTTTTGTTTGAAGGGTAGTGAGACAATCTGCTTAATTCTTTTTGGCATTTCAGATAAGTCTGCTTTTCAAACGCTTGTCATAGTAACTAATACTCTGTTAGAGGAATTGCTTTTTCTGTATGTACACCTCTCTATTCAGTGTTTTTGTATTATTGTTTTTATTATAAATCCTGCAGGGAATTTTTTTCTCTGCCAAACCATTTTATATTCTTGGCTTACATTCCACCTATATAGTTTTTGCCAGATTTCCCTGTATTAATCTCTTACAACCACCATAATGTAAGAGGAATGTGTAAGATTTTTTGTGTTTTGTTTTTTTTTTTTTTAAATTATCACCAAAAATATTTCATTTAGAGACATAAGAAAATGAAAAACAGAAATTGGCAATGGAATACAATTCTTCAGCATATTAAATCCTTCTCATCTTGGCATTGCCAAAACCAAAGAGAGACTTTCATTCCACCTGTCATTTTTGCAGACCTCAGGCCACTGTGGCGAGGGATGCTGCCAGCAGTGTTCCCTAGGCAGCCACAAAAGTACACTACTAATTATGCACTGATATTCCACAGGGTTTTTTTTTATTTCCCCTCAGGCCAACAGTAAGCTACTTTTGAAAATACATAGGCAGTATTCCTTTAAAAAGAGCAAGTGCCTGTCTTTCAGTTAGAAGAAACACTGTGTGGGAAATTATAGAAAAGATTCTTTTCCTTTTGAAGAAATCATAATCTAGAAGTGTTACTGGCTGCAGTTATTTGCATGGTTAAGATTTACTGTTTGTAAGAACAGTGACAGAACCTTCTAAATGCACAAATAATCAGCCAGTGTCTGTCCCATTGCCTTGGCCACAACCAGCCTGTGTATTTTAAGTATCCTGCTTGGGGTGATCTGTTCCTTCTGAACTGGAGCTCTGCTGAATCATAGGTCCTGTGATCCTTTTTCCCACCTTCCAACACAAGAGTATTAAATCTGATAGAAACTTGGCCATGTACTTTCTGACCAGATGAAAACTGTTTTAAGGAGTGCCACCTGTGTTGAATGAATGCTGTATTTTAAAAGCAGTTTGAAGAGCAAAGAAACCTTTGCATGCTGTTAAAAAAAAAAGCACACCCAAGGTTCAGAACACTGTCAAAAATGGAATATTGCATTTTTCTACCGATTTAAGTAGACAGTTAAGAGTAGCTTTTCACAGAACAAATGTAATTTCTTGATTTGCTCCATATTTTTCTGTGCTGAAAGGGAAGTTATAGTTTTGTGCATAAATAAGCCACTTAGAACAATAAAACTAAAGATTCTTGGTACGTATGGATAACAAGTTTATAAAGGCTTTTCCAAATATTAATTGTACCTGAATCATAAATATATAATGAAAAATTATGGAGAAGTTACCTCTTCCTGAAGGCTTTTTTTCAGAAAGTATATACAGTAAGGCTTGTCTCAATTTCTTTTATAGTAAATATGTATACATTTCTGCCATTCTCTTACAAAAGAAAAGTCTATATAATGCCTAAGAACTCCACGTACCTCAGGAATTTATTCAGATGTAATAGTCTACATGGGTGATGCATTTCAGAAGAAACAGTTTCTCTTCAGACCTATTTGTTTCAAGGAAATAGTATTCTGTTCTACCGCAGAAAAAAATCCACTTCTTTGCAGCATGTTGAAGTTAGAAAAAGTTACTGTGCAATGCCTGGACAGAGATGAACAGTGAATTTGATTTAAAAAATAAGGTCTAACAATTAAAATTCTAAAGAGATTTAAAGGATCTAATTAATAACGATGAAATTTGCTTCTCTAAACTTTTCAATCCTTAGTCATCCTCAGCAGCAGGTTCAGCTGTACCATTCTGCAAAGGGGACTGTTGTGTATCTGCTTGACTGGCCTCAGAGCAGTGGGTTTTTAACCTTTCTCAATTTAAGGCAACTAAATTGGGTTTGATCCTAAATACATTCTGTATTTCATCAGCATTTACAACAAATGGATGCTACAGTAGTGTGTGATGCTCAAATAAATGGCAGCTTTTTCTTTCTTGAAGTCTTCTGTTTTCAAAATGGACTTGGCCAAAAAAAAAAAAAAGAGCAGAAAGGTTATGATAGCCTAATAAAACTTCCAGTGTACTCTGCAAGTATAGATTTCTGGAGAATTATGTCATTTTTCTCCTTTTACTCTGCATGTTGTTGCTCTGAAAACCTAATACAGAACTCTATGTGGAGTTATTTAGGGAAGGCTAGAGGTATTTAGGAAGATTAAAGAAATGCAGACCATCATGGGGGCTAGGTAAGCAAAAAGGAGAGTGAGGAGAATCTGTCTGCAGAAATAGAGCTGTGCTGGTGCAAAATACTAGACTGGAGAAGAGGGTGTGGATTAAAAAATATTATACCAATATGATATATTATACCAGTATGATTATATCTGCAGGTTTCTGCTTGCAATACAGTCCTGCTGTCTCCCTGTCTGGAGCAAGGGGACAAAGTGCTGCAGGGGCTGGAGTGTCATCAGAAGGTTGCTTCTGCTTGAGGTCATTTAATGTCCAGGGGAGGGGGATGAGTTTCACAGACGCATTCCAGGGCTGCAAGTCCACTGAGCTGGATTAGACGGGATGGGTGGATGGTTCTGTGGAGCGAGCTGGCCTTGATGCATAGAAGAGCAAGCCCTGAGGGCTATTCCAACTTATCCATGGAAGTGTTCCATCAAGGTGACAAAACTATATAACTTCTGAGTTGTTTCTGCTCAATACAGCCCTTTTGTTGTGTTAGTATTCAGTTAAACACTTCCACACCTGGAAAAACTGCTGTAGTTCATGTATCCAATCATGCATGGTCAGTTACTGCAAAAAATACTGAACTGTGCCTTTGATTAATTTGAATGTGTTTCAGATACATGCAGACAGCCATTTTTGCCTTCTCATTTGCAGCTGCATTTCACAAAGAAAAATCTTGAAAAATTATCCAGTACGTTGGAGACTGATTTCATAAATCTCAGTAGCAACTTCATATAAAATAAATGCCTGATATGAATTATAATTTCATCCAAGAACCAGAGTTGTTTTAATAATCCTTAATTTCAGCTCACCTGAGTTTCCATGCTGAACAGTCTTTCTGGTCCCTTCAGTTATCCAAAGTAAAAAAGCTGTGGTCATCAGGCTTTAACTAAATTGCTAAGAGTAGCTAAGCTAGCCTTGAATTATTTAGATTGCCTACCCCATGCTTTTGAAGAAAACTGGGATGTCTCAGCCACCAAACACCAATTCCTGATTCTCCAGGGAAGATCCTTTTGCCCGATGTTTACAGTTTTTCTCATCTTCAGGTGACAACTGGAAAGACGATGTGCTTTTAATAAGCTATTCCCCAGAAAGTGTGTCCGTCTAAGTTTTTTCCTAGTATTTTGATGATTTTTACTTGACAGTGATTGGAAATATTTTCGTTTTTCTCCTTTATCTTCTCAGGAATATGTTCATATCTAAGAAGAATAGGTAGAATCCCACAAGCAGATTCCATGCGCTTTACTAGAAAATCCACAATCTCAGCAAGACACTTAGGGGAGGGACTATGTACTTCTTTCTTTTTCATTCTAAATACTTTAAATTAATTACCTGTAAATCTAACAAATTATTTCTTGAAAATTTTGTTTTGTGAATCATGTAAGAAGAGGTGTTTTTCTCAGAAAACCAAATTTTTGACTTAAAATCTTAAAAATGTAACTCACTTTTCTTTCAGTAAAGGAAATAAAAACCTACTTAAGAATGTATAAAATGATTCTTCATTTAAAATTACACCTGGATTTTAGTGGCTTAGCTAAAAGGTTGATTTTGTGTACTATTAAAAGTGATTCTGTTAAGTTCTATTTGGGACTTTCAGCTACTTAATTTCTACAGTAGAAAATACTTTATTTAGTAGATTCTGGGCCTGTAAAATCTAATCATTTTAAAAGACAGTATGAACTGGCCAATTCTACCACATTTTTTTTACTTTTGGCAATGGGATCAGTCAGGAATCTGATCACTATTACTTGTTACTTTATATACAGAAGTGTTGCACATTTTAAAGTTTTACAAAAGTGATACGGTTTAATGCACCAAAAAAACTTACATCTAAAACTTCTTGTATAATATTGGATATATATTTTTCTATGTTTTGATTTCTTAGACTGAACTCTTGATTAAAATAGTTTTATTTTTGCTAAGGCTTGAACAGAAAATACCTGGTACTTATTTGGTTTACACTTTTGGGGGGTTTTTTGCAGTGATTACATTTTCTGCCGGGCCAAGGCTGATCGTGTGGGAAAGAAATGTCCCACTTTAAAAAATCTGAGTTCTAGCTTGCCTTTTGTAAAACCACCGGGCAATCTGCTTTTCAGATCCGATCACGTGTACCCAATGTGAACTTTCAAGCAGTCATAAAATGCAGAGCAATTATCTTGATTTCAGTGGTGTCTGTAGCACTCCAGCTCACATGGAGGAAGTAATTCCAAGGTCAGTATTTCGGAAGAACAGACCCAGACTATTTTCAGATTAAAGCATGAAAATTTAGGTTTCTTTCAATTTTTATCTGCAAAGCTTTCTTGTTTTAAACCCTTTTGGCTTGCATTTGGAAGTACATCCTATGGTTTTATATATGCTTAGATTATGTTAAAGGATGCTATTTTTGTGAAACCAACTAATCTGTGAATATCCTCTATGTAAAAACATGAGAAACCACAATAATGGCTGTAAAGTAATGGCAGGTACTTTTCTTTGTCTCCTTCAGGTCTGTCACTGGTTGGGTTAGCAGACCAATTCATAGGTAGCAGATGGTGCAGAAAGTAGCTGAGAAGTTCAGGGACCCACATTTAACTGCACGTCCTTAAAGAAACAAGTGAGAGAATCGTTCCTCTGTGCATAATCACCCCACCAAGGATAGGTTTTGCAGCCTACAGTGGAGATGTGACAGTTCCCCTTATTCTTGTTACCTCTTGGAAGGAGACTTTGTGCAGGCATTGGTTCATTACAGGGCTCTTGATGATTGTGAGGTAGATGCTCTTGGTTTTAATACATCCTTTTAAAAGCTTTCATAAATAGGCACTTAGGTTTCAAGCACAGAAGCAAGGCTTAGTCAAAGTCTGCTGATCTTCACAGTAATTTTTTATGTTTTCATTCATAATATTTTTGTACACAGAATTGGTGTGCTTTGTGAGCTCTTCATTCACTTCCAAAGAAAAATTGCTGTAAAAGATGGGACTGGGAGTGCCATCGTACATCTGATTTCCCAAGTGAAAACACAGTGGATACTTTTGTTAGTATAAAAGTAGGGAGGTGGGAAGAGGATTTTCATTTTTGAGGTTAATTGATTAACTACAAGTCTGTCAGAGGCAGTTATCCTATTTTGAGAAAACTGTTGAGTCATCAGGAAGCAAAATAATACCAAAGATAGCAGGGCCACTATGAGGTTTTAAGTCTACAGATTTAATTCTATGGTCCCTTCTTACACTGGTGGGCACTGGCAAGTATTGTCTTGTCTTTGACCCATTTTGGTATCTGCTACGATGAGGGGTTTTTTATATTTTCAAAGCCTAAAGCTAGTAAAGCAGGATACTTCCTGCATGATGTTGATTACAAATGGATGTGGTGTATAGATAAAGCCATCTTTATTATTTGCTGTCTTGCCCTCCTTTCTGTCCCTGCCCAGTACAACTTTTTGGAAGATAAACTTAAGGAAGATTGACTGTCAAGTGCGAGAAAATGTAAATTTCTTTTTAATGTACCAAAATACCAGCTTCTGTTGCCTTTGGAATCAAATATCCTTATATGCTAAGAAGCTGGCATGTGAGAATATGTTGCTCTTCAGTTCTGCCAATGATACAGATTTTAGGTAATTATATCCATAAACCAATTTCATTACTTCTGTAAAAATTAGATATATTGGGTATGGTTCCTGGTAAACTGAGATAAAGTACGTTGGAGTGCCTTACAAGTTATCCTTAGAACAGGGCAAAGTGTAGCCATGAAAAAGATAATTTTTTTTTTATATATGTGCCAAGAAATTATGGTATTCTTCAACTGAACTTCTCCTGGATGTTGTGGTCTGGATACTAGATTCCCTCTGAGGAATCAACGTGGTAGACAAAGGAAGTGGAATTACTACTGCTGGTGTTGTAAGGACGCAACATCTGAATGGCTGAGAAATTACTTGTTAAATATTAGAATAATAAATATATTTTAAGTCAAGATATCAAGATGAATGATGAAGGTTGGATATGGAAGCAGATAAGTTTTGTCGGTTTTTATTTTGTGTGTATGTGTAGATAAAGTTTGTATTTTATTTTTCGGGACTGATACCACCTCATTTGACCGATTTCCACTGTATCTTTAGGAGGCACATTGTGTGGGACAGCCTGCTTTGTTAGTGCTTAAGTCCTTAGAGCTGCATAGAGAGAGAGGGGCTGCTTCAAATAACGAGCTCATGTAAGGGATGCAGATTTCAGTCGTGCTGTATATAAGTGACAGTGGCAGGGCCCTTGGACATGCTTTCAATATCTGTAC
This sequence comes from Eulacestoma nigropectus, assembly GCA_013397775.1. Classification (NCBI taxonomy): domain Eukaryota; kingdom Metazoa; phylum Chordata; class Aves; order Passeriformes; genus Eulacestoma; species Eulacestoma nigropectus. Next base: position 720,195 of record VZTE01003320.1, on the reverse strand, counting down.
CCTGTAGGGCACCTTTGTAATGGCAAGAGAGGCTTTACTGTAACTGTGCATTTACTCCTCTTTGCTCCTTTTCCAATTCTGTCATATTTGAAAATGCCATTTGCTTCATCTCAAATAACAGTTGAAGAGACAGATGCATGGAATTCACTGCAGTGCAAACTGAGGTAGCATAAATACAAACTTCTATCCACTAATATAGTCCTGAGTATGGAGCTGCTTTCTGAAGTGATGGGAGGCAGTAAAGGCTGACAGTACTGACACAGTTAACATAGAAGTAGGATTATTATCATGCTGGCTTCTGAGTTTTGATGGGTTTTAACAGGCTAATAATAAGGTCTAGTATGTAGTGCCCTTCTGGCTGCCTTCAGGAAACAAATTATTTGGTAAATTAAAAATTAGTAGTTTATAGTGTTCCCATATAAACATGGCTATTCCAAAGCTTTTGTGGCCACAGTTCTGGAAGAAATTTTAGTACCACCATCCCACTTAGTCACACTCAGTGATCTGGCATAGAAAAATACCAATGGAAGTATTGTAAAAAGATCTCTTCAGCAAAATAACTTTAAATTAGGGACAATACTACTTCCCAAATTGCTCTCAAATAATTCTCAAACAAATCCAGCAACTAAGACTCTTCAAAGAAAACTAAGAACTGTATCCAGAGCTAATTCAGATCTTGAACAGTACCTATCTACATCTGAATGCTCACAAATATTGAAGTGAACAAAATGTGATCTAAAGTCCTGTGGATTCCTACTGGAAGCTAAAATAATTGTTTTCTGGTAGCCTTCATTTGCCATATTGGAAGCAGTGGAAGTGTTGATTACCTGAGGGCTTACCCACGTGAGGTTCATGGACAGCAGACGAGCATGTGGATTTGCAGTGCCAGATCCTCCTCTGGATTACCTACAAATGTGGATTTTTTTTTTTTTTTTTTTTTATTTTTTTTCNNNGGTCCAAATTCTCCTCTGGAATATCTACAAATGTGTGTTTTTTTTTTTTTTTTTTTTAATTTTTTCCATACAAGTTAGAAAGTCCTTGGAAATGAAGGTAAATTGCTTTGTACGTAATACATACAATAATATCAGCAAAGGGAGTTAGTGAGATGTAAATTCACACCCCAGTGAAATGTGTCCTAATTTCTCCAAGCCCTAGGGCCATCTTGTTCCTGAATGAGAGCACCCAGATAGAGGTTTAAATGCATTTATTAAGGTTTCTAATTGTCCTGCTGTTGAATAACCTAAAGCATTTCTGCCTTGTTGGAGAATGAGCTGCTTAATCATGGAGACTGCACAGGTTCAGTTTGCTTCTGGGCTTTGGTTTTGTTTCTTTTTGCTAGAACCTTTCACTCTATTTGGCAGAACATTGGAACACAGGCTCTTCGTTGACTTTGAAAGGGGTATTTTGAAGTAATGTTTCCAATGTTGGATAGCAAATAATTCTACTTAAATACCAAGTGGAAGTTAGTTTTAGTGTGAACTGGTATAAGCAAAAAATCACTGTGATCTATAACCATATATTCCCACCTGCCTTCCTTTATCTGTTCTGCCTGGGCTGTCAGATGGGAGGTAGGACACCTGTGCCAGCAGTCAATTTGGGAATATCAGTTGGGAATGTGTGGTACTGTGTTGCTTCTAGCCGTCTCCCATTTGTTATCAGGCCCGGCCTAACTATGTCATTGTAAGCTAAGTCTTCTTTTGATTATGAGCAGTGTTAATGTAGTGCAATTCTGCATTTGACTAAAAACTTTTAGCAAAACAGCTGTCTCACCAGTGTAGAGTTTTGTCAGGAGCTTTTGGCTCTGATTAAAATGACTTGCACATGTCCTGGAGCAGTACTTCAGCCATGTTGGGTAGCAACAGCACTGTAGGCTGTTAGCCCAAGATGTTTTGTGATAAAGGCAGTGAATTAAGCTGAAGGCAGCAAGCTTTTTTGTGTTCTTCTGTTACAGTAAAACATCTGGATGTTGTATGAAAAGAGGGGACCTACTCCGACACTTTCCTGTCAAGCCACATTTCCTCAGTACTACCTACGCAGGAAACTATTTAATGCTAAGAAAAGTTCTTGAAAGAAAAAAAAGCCTCAAATGCAAAGATTTAAGCCTGGTTTACATGTGATGTTTGGGTTGGGCTTTTTTTGTATAAATATTACAGAATTACAGATATGTAGATTACATGTACGAATTCCAGTATTAAAAAAATACGGTCCTCGCAGATTATGGTGCTACAAACACGTTAACCTTGGCATAGTTTTACTACCTAAACTATCCTGCAGTATAGTGAGATGATTTTTTGGGGTATGGGTTCTGTTTGTGTTTTTCATGAGTAGGCCAAGCTGTTTGCAGTTGATACCTAATCATTGTGATTTCCCTTCTGCAGAAAAGTGGCTTCAGGTGCTGTGGACAGCCTTACAATGCTGGACCCTGTTGGCAGCAGCAGCAGAGCTGGGAAGTTTTCATAATTAGAAGCTTGATATGTTTCTGAGGCTTGGTTACGGTTTCCTACGAGGAAAAAAACCCTGAAAAATAAAAAAGGTTAGATGTCTTTTGCATAGAACCGAGACCAGCCCTGCCCTTCCTCCACCGCTGGACGGGAGCACACAGAGCGAGGGGGGAGGCTGCCAGGTGCCGCTGCTGCACAAAGCCCAGGTGGGAGCGATTTTGCCCTCAGGGCCCTGGCGGCAAGAGCGGCGCCGGCCGAGGGGCGCTGCCCGGGCGCCGTCCGGGCGCTGGGGGGCCGCGGGCCGGGCTCCTCGCCCAGCGCCCGCTCTGTACACGAGGCCGAGCCCGCAGGGCCGGCGGCCGCCGCTGATG
>VZTE01003320.1:539688-715917 GCA_013397775.1 Eulacestoma nigropectus | reverse complement strand
AAAAAAAAAGGGAGTTGATAGTCTGACTCAGGTGGTCTCACTTAGTGCTGATCATGAGTGGCTGCATCTGTGTGTGGGCACAGTGGACACATGGACACATTAGGATAATATTGCTTCATGGAAGTTTTTCTCATAAGCAGTGAAATGGGGCTTGACATTTATGAAGAATTAGGCATTTCTGAGGGCACTGGTAACAGACTTCGTGTTATTGGTGAAGATTTGCTCCATTTAATTTAATGCGTTACTGGTTTCAATTATGTCTCTTCAGCTCTTTTAACGGACCAGAGAGTTTTCAACTTCAAGCGTGCTTGTTAGAAACCAGAGCAGTTAGATAAAATATTTTGGGTTATTTAGTTCTGAGCATGTGGCAAAATTGGTGTAATTTAAAAAGAACCTTGAACTATTTAATATGCTCTTATGCAGAGTGTTACTTATTTTTTTTCTGAGTCCTTCAGAGCGGAAGAATAGTTTTGGATTAATTATTTAGATATCTTTCTTGATTTTGTTGTATTTTATTCTAGTCTTGAAAAGAAATATGAGTTTACGCTCCTAGCCTTGATATTATAATAGTCATTCTTTTGAATTTGATCCTCTGCAAGATAATGTGCAACTATTTGTTGTGATGAGGTGTGAATTTTAGGTTCCCACCTCATCATCAGAATCTGGCTGCTTACATACTAATGTGCTACTAAACCGGCACAGCTTAGGCAGCCTTTGTTTCTTATCTTGACAGAGTGAGCAGGAATATGTATCGCTGCTTGTGTATTCCAGTAAGCACAACTTTTTCAATAGTACCTTTTCCCCCACCTCCTGTATTCTGTGTGCAAAAACACTTCTGGTGGTTATCATTATGCTCCAAGATAGGCTGGTTCTCTTACCGTGGATGCTTTCTACTCTTCTCTCTGTGCATTGTGTTTCATAGAAAATGTGTTTCCCACTTAGATTTCATGCACTGTACTTGCTCACCACAGACACCAAACCCGTGATTCCAGCCTGTGGTAGAACAGGTAGAAGGCTCCGGGAATTACAAGACTCTTGACTAGAAGGCCTTATTTTCCTGTGTTATCAGAACGAGGCAGGTGTACATTGTTTCCTAAACTAAGAGTTTACTTTTTGAAAAAATAATTCTGCCTCATAAATGATCTGTCTGAGCAGTAGAATAAACTTAGTTTCCTCCTATTATCCTTAGCTCTAAGTCTCAAGAACTAAGATAAAAATAGAGCAGTTTTTGAAGCATGATGAGCCCTAAAGAGCGTTTTGAAGTTCTAGTTGATTACACAGCCTTTTCTAAAAGCCCTTTGAGGTACTTGGTGAATTTAACAAACACCAGATCTATCATCACGCACAGCTGAAAAATGCTTCTGTGGAAGAGTAACAGTTTTTAGCTTGCTTCTGTAAAATACGATTAAAGTAATAACTACAGGTGGGTTTAAGTGACATGAGAGAAAAATAATGGAACTATCCTTTCCCTCTTTACTTGGTGCCAAAATCAGACATAGATATTCACTGCATTCACACTACTTCCCCCTCACTTGTTGGAAGTAAATAACTGAGTCGTTTGATGTTAAAGTAGCAATTCTGATTCTATTTTTTTTGTGTGTCTATGTGCTATACTGTAGTTTTTAGTCATTAGAAATGTGCATTGTAAAAGAGAGTATTCTTGGCATTGGTACTTTTCAGCAGTTTTTGACACCAAATGCCCTGTCAGTAAAAATGAAGGCTGCAAAAATTTGTTAAGAGTCTTTCAAATGTTTCTGAAAATAATTTCCAAGCGTTTGTAACAGTCTAGCTGTTTGAAAAAAAAAAAAAAAGTAGAACAGGTTGCCTATTAGACTCACAGAAAGTTCTGTAATCAAATACAAGGAAGGTTTCTGATTTCTCACTTTTTTTTTTTAAATCAAATCAAGTGACCATACGAGTGAGAGCTTATTTAAAGAACAAGGCACCATAATTTCCATAAAACTTTGAAGAATTCAGAGCTTATTTAAGCATCATCTGATACATTAAACAGTTTATCTTTCATAGCATCATATTAGGAAGATAAAGAATAGCATCATATTAGGAAGACATATATTTTGTATAAAGACATTTTTAAGGTAATTAATGAGAGTCAACCTCACACTGAACACAAGGAAATTTGGGGATTAGATAAGCAGGTTATTTCTGGTTAATTCTCAGCATAGGCAGCAATCACTGGCAAGACCTTGCAATCTGTGTGCTGAAATGCTTGGCAGCTTGTTCCCATTGCAGTCTCCTGAGAGAGGGGCGATTTCATCTTCACATTCTCTCAGTTGGGTAAAAGGAAATGTTTTTTCATGTAAGGTAGATGAGCATAAGTGTCTTTGATCCTGTTAAGAACATCAAGAACAGAGTACTAGCCTCATTTTAATCATGGAAGAATAGGTCTCAGTGTTCTGGTAGATCACTGAAAGTATAAGCAGTGACAAGGTTATTTGTCTCTCCTGTAGGTCCATAGTTGCTTGAATATGAGAAAATATCTGTACCCCCTTTGCCCTTTAGAATGCAAACCGTACACCAGTTTGTAGTGTGTTGCTTCTGTCCGTGCCCAGATGGAAGGAAATGCTTCAGCTGAGTGTGCCTGGTGTTCATGGTTCCTGTCAGTGTTAGGACAGTAGCAAACCACAGGCTGGTAGAGCTGGGGTTGTGTGACTGCAAAAGCAAATCTCGCTGTGTGAAGTCATTTCTTGGAATTATTTAGAAGTTTGCAGAAAGATGTTTATCCTGCTACTCCCCATCTTGATCCCAGGAATTTGAGAAAATTACCAGGCTTAGTTAGAGACTAAAATTCTCTCTAGTAGAGCAAAGTATTTATAAAATAGTAAATGAAATCATAAGATTACCCGGGTTTCTAAAATCACTCTATGGCACTAGAAATCTTAGAGGAATACACAGCAAGTACATGCTATCTCCTTTTTTTATAGCTACTTGACAGTCGTGTTCTTGTGTAGACGTGTGTTGCTGGAAGATCTTGGGCTGCCCTTCGTTTTTGTTAAGTTTCTTCTCAATTGTGCCTCTTTTCATCCATATCCCATGTTCAGAACAGATCAACTCTTCTGGCTTAAAAGCATCTTTATTGTAGAATGTTTTCAGGGTTCATGACATACGTGCTTTTTTGTGTTCTTTGGAAAAGGAAATAGATATATAGGGAGATTGTCGGTGTGAACTCAGACCCAACTTCTCTCTCATGGAAAATGGGAAATACATTTTGTGCTTGTCTGCATTATTAACTGAGAAAGCTGAGTGTAAGAGCCTTTTCTGTATTCTTCTATGATATTGTACAAAATAGGTTTAAAAACCTCAGTTGATGCTTAGAGGAGTTAACTTTCAAGAACTTCTACTGGTCTGTGACCGTGGCTGTTCCTCACGTGCAGCAGGTTGTCCTGGCACGTTCCTATGCAGAATCATTGTGGAAGTGAAGGGGAGATAACAATAAAGATGATTTGTTAGCAATTGTGCTTTTCTCTGCTTTTCCATTTCAGATAAAGGGGTTTTTTTCCTTCTTCCTTTCCCCTATTTTGTCCTCTTTTGCTATTTTCCATTACTGCCTGTGGATAGTCAGGAGGAATACAGTGATAGTTGCAGCTTGGGGCAAGGAGCTTTAGTTTGCATGAGAAGCCTCTTGCCAACAGTGTGACTGTGAAAAGCAAAGCTAAGCTCACTGAGAGAAAGTAACCTTACTGCTGCTGTTGTGTTTGCTGAACTGGGGCAACATGTAGCACATTATTATTTGTCTTGGAGATGGTAATTTCACGTCTAGGACTCAAAGGGCAGCTTTCTTGTCCACCTACTGTAGGTATAAATGAAACTCTTAACTCTGTGGTTATCAAGTAGTTTTTCACAAAACATCCGTTGTACTTCTGAGTGTGCTCTATGAGAGCTCTAGATACTCTAGGAGAATATGAGAAGCCATAGTATGGGTTGCTTGGTCAAGTACTCCTGGTTAACACACAGCCTGAGAGCTCAACTTAAAACTTTCTTAGAGGAAACGCTGTTTGGGTAAGAGTATGTGACCAGATCCCTTCTCTGCAGATGGTTGTTCTAACAGTAGATTTCAAATCTGTGGACTCATAGCCATGATGATTAGTTTATTGTGGATAATTTGTTGTTCTGTGAAGTTTGATGCTGGTTCAGACAGTGTTCTGTATCTCTAAATATTCACTTTTAGGCTTCTTTTGGAGGAGTCTGTATTGCTGGTTTGGGAATGGAGTAGGTAAATTTCTGCACAGCAAAAGTTTTCAGGAGACTTACCAGACCTCTAATGCAGATTATCAAATAGTCGGGCCCATGGAGCAAATGAAACTGATTTCTCTATGTGGCTGTTGAAGATCTTACGTCATTCCTGAAAGATGATGCATCCACACACTAGAACAGTCATTTTGGTGTTCCTTGCTTCAATTTGATGAAATTTAGAAGACCAGGAAATGGATCACTTCAAAAATCCTACGAGTCACTTGTTAATCTTTTGCCTCTTCACAGCCTGGCTAATAATTCATGGTAGGTTTTTGCCAGTGTGATAGTCACAAAATAAAAGCAGCATGGTTGGAGGATACATTTGAGAAAGTAGTACTGTCATGTTTGATTGCTTGCTGTTAACTCCTCAGTTATGAATTGTAAGATGCAGTAGCAGTTTTAGTTACAAATAGTGGAACCTTCAGTTATACATACTTGTAAAAGAATTACACTAACTGTGATTCTTTGAGACTCTGTTACTGTCTAATGCTGTGTCCTCTACCATCCCTGGGTTTTTTCTGACTTTTTTTTGGATTTGCTAACACCTTAGGCACATCTTGCCTTGCCTTGCCTTGCGCTTTGAAATGTGAGCAATCTGCGGAAGGAAGTCACCTGTCTGGAGCTTTGTGTCTTGGGAAGTCTGCTAGGGATGTGTGTTGCTGGTACACAGTGCTAGCAAAAAAAAATCAATGTCACCTGCATGGGCTTGCCTCTCACCTTCATAAAATGCATGAGGATTGCAACTTGTCTTGTGTAGGTGAGGGATCATTATTAATTTTATTAGCATTCTTGGTTTGTACATCCTGACAATATTGTGGGGCAGACGAAAACCCCCAGAACATCTAACCGAGAAAACCCATGAAGCTGTTAATTGATGCCAGTTAAAAGCTGTGGCATTGGTGTACAAGAAGAGGTCATATACATCATAGAATGTAGGAACTGAGAAGCCTTGGGTAGATCCTCTGTGCTTTATGGAGTCTGTGGTAAGGCAAAGCTTTGGAACAGGGCAGTCATGGGTGAAAATGTTGTTTCCATATCCTGATGAAATGATAGCAAATCAGACAGCTGGACTGAGGAACAATTAGAAAGATGACATAGTTCCTCTTAAATTCTTTGAACTGTGCATGGTAAAGTAACAAATTGTAACTTCCGGAGGATCTGGGCCTAAGTACGACCTTGAGATTTTTCATCTCCGGTGCACTGGAAAATAGCAGACTCAAGGAAGCCAACATTATTTGTTTCATGAGGCACATCAGCTTTTATTGCTTCTGAGTATGTTCTGTTGCCTGAGCCTTAAGAGCAATTCAATTTAAAAACTTCCTGTGTTACTGAAAGGAGTAGTTGAAGAAAGCAAAGATAATTATGATAAGAAGTAGGAGGTGCCCAGTCTGTAGGGAAGGAATAGCATCATTTTTATTAATCCCATATTATTATAAATCACCTGTATTCTGAAGTCTTTATTTTTCTGTAGGCAGCCAGACTGCAGAATAAAAATATTATTTTGAGTAAGTCTCTTGCTGTTGTCAGCATACAATTTTTAGTTAGTTTGTTGTGGTTTTGTTTTTGTTTTTATCTGTAGTAGAAAGATGGATGCATGTCTCAGTCTCTTTAGGAATGAAATACTCTTCCTGAATGCTGGTTGTCCTTTCCAGCCATTTTTTTGTGCTGGAAATGTATGAGCATTTCCTGTAAAAGACAGTAAATACTGCCCAGAAACTTATAAGAACTAGCTGTGAGGAACAGGTAGCGTCTACTGAGAAACTTGGGCAGAGCTAAGTACCTTGGTGGAAGTGGGAATTTCCAAGGTCGATAATCTAGTTGTTTGCAGCTGCTGAACTTATTACACCTTCATTTTAGTTGTATGTTGTGACTTACTAAAGGAATGAGTTGTGAATTATCGTGTTTAATTAGCTATTCTTTCACAATTCATTTTTCTGCTCACTCCTGTGCCTTCTGGGATCCAAGGGCAGAACAGATAATGGGACTCTGTAAGGTGTGAACTGCCTGAAAATAAGTAACTTACAGGAGTATAACTATTTCAGTGGTGTATTTAAAGACAGCTACTCTTCTAGAAGCAGGTGGTGTGGTCATTACCTCTTCTCTTTGGGAGCAACCACATTGCTTTAAAGGAGAGTTATGCAAATGTGACAAACCTAGGGAATTTATAATTGAAGAATATTTATACATTCAGAGCATCCTAACTTACATGCAGGCAACATTTTAAGATCAAAATGCCCTAAATCCAAGTCTTCTCTCTTTGGTAAAGTCACAGAATCACATATCCCATAAACAGAGGCTACAATCTGTTTATAAGGACAGTATGTTGATAATCCTTCAGAAGTTCTTGCTTGTGCTGTTTGAAACTTCAGTCCTGTCTCCAGTAAATTTTATCATTGTCATTTTTGATGGTCTATGGATGGGTCTATATCAGTGTTTTAGTTCTGGTCATGTTTGTGCTCCCACTCACTGTTCATGCACACCATGGAGCGCTCTCAGAGCACATAGACTTGACTCGTGGGGGATGAAATGAAGCCAAAAGATGAGCTTTAAGAGCACAGTAAATGGAATCTGACTGCTGGGAGGAATCAAGTCTCTGGGCCAGACTACAGCTTGTCTGAAGTAGTCACCCACCTGATGTGTGCATGGCGTGGGTGCTCTCAAGACCAGCTTCTTTTCAAACAGATTTGCTCATGTTCCATTTACTCTTTGGTAATTCGGATAAAACCTGTAAGGCCAATCTGAAAGTTCTGTGTTGTGCAGAGGATGTGAACTCCCTACAAATTACTAGGAATGCTTTGTGCTGGGCAGAATTTTACCCCATCCTGGTTACATCTGCATTGGTAATTCGATGCAGGTCTGCAGACTAAAATAGCCAGTTCTGAGGAGCAGGTATCATTGCTCTCTGTGTGTTGCTTTTAAGGGTCTTGAGTAGGTGGAGTAACTTTGAGCTAAATTGCCATAAATGAGAAATACTTATTTGAATTACTGCTGCATCACTTTTAATGAGACATTGTTTTCCAATGGACTGTGATTAAAAAACCAAAGCAATAATTTTAGAATATTCTAAAAAGTTTAGACTTGCTTGTTTTTATTATTTTCATATTCGGATAAAAATGAGAAAATGTAAGCACTTTGAAGAATATGTATTTTTTGCTTGAAGGAGGCAAACTGAATTTAACTCTTGGGTTTCTGATTTTTAAACAGCTTGATTTAAACATGGATAGTTGAAACAGCAGCACAATTCTAAACTTTCGTGTCTAATTTACAAAGTAGGAGTTACTCTACTTTGCAAACTTGCTTTCAGTTTTGAATATGAACTTTCTTCCTTTCTAGAAACCATAATCATGAGTAATTTCTGTTCTGCAGAACCAGCAGATAATGTCCTCACTGGTAACTATACAGGTTTGTTATTCCTGTCACAAAGAGTCAATCTCAGCAGAATTGTTTTCATGTGAGGGGTATAATGTACTTAGGAGAATTTTTTTGCTACTGTTTTAGCAGAAAAGAGCATGGCTTAATCTGAAGATTTTAAATAAGCCTTCAGTGCCAGGCGAGATAAAAGCAGGTGGTTTTAAACTGAACACACTTAATCTAGAGGCACTGAGAGATAATAAACATGTAGCTCTACACTGTCACTTTTGCATTCACTCTCTTCAGAGAAGAAACTTTATTTCATCTAGGTAAAAAATTGTGCATGCAGCTATTTTTCAGATTTGTGACAGATTTTTTTGTCTGCTAAAGAAATTAAGATTACTCTTTAGTTAAAAAAAACAAACCGAAAAAGCATTCAGCATTCAATGTAAAGAGCCAAGGGACAACATAATTTTTCAAAACAAACACAAGTCATTATCTCACTATTATGCATTCTAGTGGGTATGGTTCTGTCAGAACAGTTAATCTTTGTTACAGCAGTGAAAGCATTTGTTGACTAATGCTCCTAAAATAAGAGGTTTTCAAGTTCTGACTCTGTAAACAATCATCCAGAACTCTGATGGTGCTGTGAACATGTGTGGCACTGCTGTGTCATTCTGAAAATAACATTGGTGGAAAGTGGTTTTGTCATATCTTGAAAGTAGCTGTAGTTCAAACAAATTTGATCTTTCCAGAGGCTAAATACGAAACCTTTTGAAAACTTGTGAAATATATGGCTAAAAAAAAATTTACACTCCCCAGTGCAAAGGCTCCTGTCCTGTGTTTGTGTTGATGTGAAGGGAACTCAGTCTGTTTTATGTGTCTCAGGTCATCCAGAGTATCAAACTATAGACTTGACTCTTTACATGTTCCTACTTAAACAGAAAATTTCCAGGGGGTGTAAGACCACTTACTCATTCTTGTGGCAAGCTTCAGTTTTTATGTTTGTGGGCTGAAAGTAAGAAATATATTTAGAAAACTCCTAATGAGAGTGTGGGATCTTTAGATGAAGAATAGTTGAGCTTCCTCTGGCTTGCCTATACAGACATGATTTGTATCTGAAAGGTTATTGTGTCTATTGCAAACAGGAATAAACCAAATGGGTGCTGCTGTAGTCCTTTCTGCCTTGAAAATTGCTTTCCAAAAGAGCAATGTTAATTCAAGAAGTGCTAGATTTGAGTTTTCATTTTGCAGTGGTTTTAAATTAAAGAGAGTTTTCATGTGAAATAAATTTGCATTACACATAAAGAGTAAAAGGGAATTCAAAAAAGAATATTTCTGACTTTGTTGCAAATATTTGGTTATAAAGGATACTTGAAAAATGTTGACTTAAGGAGTGGAGATTTATTTAAATACATCAGAGTGTTATAAATAATTTTCATGTTCAAAATAACATTAAAACCAGAACAAAGCAAGCCACAAAACACCACTGGAGTGGGGGGGATGGGGAAGAAAGGAAAATACATGTAGGATAACAGCTCATGCCCTTGAGACACATTATCATTGTGTCTGTAATTTCAGGAGTCTCTGACAGTGGGATCACATGATTTCTCTGATGCATCTCAGACTTCTACCGCAGTACCTGCTGCATGGAACCACAGAGAGCAGTGAGGACGGGACAGATGGGGTGGCAGGTGCACTTTGTCTCCCTGATAAGGCTGTACGCTTTGGGTAAAATGTTAACAACTTGTCCATGTTGCCTTTTATGCACAAACCAGCAATGGCTGTCCTTTGAGAAGGACAGAAGTAATGTTGATACGGGAGGTAGGAGTCAGATTTAATGTATAGACTAAAGTCCGTCACATAACCAGTTCTTCGTGCTTGTTCTGCTAAAAGAGGAGACATGAGCTTTTTTTAAGGAGTCCTTACCAGATACCATTCTTGTCCTGTTTATTCTTGTGTGACATATATTATTCTGTGCCTAAGGAATTTATAATAATTTAGAATTACTTCCTTTCCTCCCTTAAAAATTTTCCTTCATTCCTTATGAAATTTGGAGTAAAGCTTCACTGTCAGACCATACTTTGAGATTCTGTGAAATACCATTACAATAAGTAGTAACTAGCAACAATACTAAAACATTGCTGTCTGCTTTTGAAGTTCATGTTTATTCAGTAAATATTTTCTTTCCTACCTAAGTAGTTTAAATCTTCAATGCAGCTTTTCCTTTGAGCTTTTCAAATACTCACGGTGTGATTTGACAGACTCATTTCTTTTGGTATGCAATATTTGCCTTTTGAGTGGAGAAGAACCTCTACTGTAAAAGCAATAATGACAGTACAAGCAATAAAGTGTTGTACAGATAATAAGTATAACCAATATCAGAATGGCATTTGGTGTCCACCAGCGACCATGTGCTCATCTTCCTTAACTAACCTTCCTGTGAATCAAGTGTCTGAAAGACCAAATATCAAACCAACTGTTGGGAAAAGTGGTCCCCAGTGACACTACCTGTCAGTCCTAGGTGAGGATTGTCTGAAGAGTTCAACCATACCCATCACTGGTTTGTGAACCTAAAGTAATAGGCAGGAAGGCAGAAGGAAGCAAAACCATTTTCTACTTCTGACCTTGTACCTTGCCCTGCAGCAATGCCCTTTTTGCTTGTGGGACTAGAATTCATCACTAGGAAAATTGTAATGTCCTTCCACCTGGTAGTTCCTTCTTGTGTCCTGACAGTTTAAAAACTTGCCTTTCAGTATGAATTGTTTGGGACTAGCTTGAGATTTGGCTTTGATCAGCTGCTTTGGTTCCTAACTCTACAAATAATTTTCTTGTTAATTAACCTATTTTAAAAAATTAGAGAAGGTAAGAAATAATGGGCAAAAAAGGAGTCAGTTTGAGAGTTACAGTTACTTTTCAATCTTGAATGTTTCTGCAACAAACTTTTTTTTTTTTTTTTTTGGGGGTTGGTTTTTTTGGGATTCAGAAGATTTTTTCCCTTTATCAGTGTCTGCTTTGATTTATATAAAATCAATGAAAAAAAATAGGGCTGTGAAGAATTTTACCCATGGAAAAGTAAGTCTTCGTGTACTAACATTTAATGCTCCTGGAAAATAAAAATCAATTAGATTTTTTTGTTTATAGTTTAGGTATATTTAGGTATATTTTGTTTATAGTTAGGTATATGAGAGTGCCCAAACAATGTATTTCCTTGGATCTACTGTAATTGGCTTAATCAAGAAAAAGAATCAGATGCCAAATTGAATGCTCAAGTAATGGGCTGTAGCCCAAATTCTTGAAAACTAGATCATTTAGAAATTAGAGCAATGTTTTTAACAATATTTCTCTGATTCAGAAAGGTCTAAAAATACTTCTGATACCTTGTGTCTGTCTGTTAACCATATAACACCAGAAATGTTAGACCAAGACATTTTAACCTCCTTTGCCTTCAGCCTAAGTGCTTCAGGAACCAGTGTTTTAGATAATTTAGCTTTTATTGATGTAATTCTTCTGTAGAGTTTAAGAAGGTAAATGAGACCAATGTTAGGAGCAGCTTTTTGCGGAAAGCTTTTGGGTAAAACCTTACAGAATACAGCCCTGAAACTGTGATGTGTTTCAGCCAGCTGGCCAGTAAGTTCCGTCTTTAAGCCAAGAGTGTAAGTAGGAACATCTCAGGAGTGCCCAGCTGCTGCAGAAGCTTCTCACAGCCTCTCCTGTCAGCACCGGCCTGTCCAACCATGCACCTGTTCCCTTGGGACCGTGTAGGAGTAACCAGAGATGGGCTCTGTGCATGGGTTGTATTCAGTCCTGCCTCACAGGCAATTCTGCAGCACGAAACAAAGCAGATGGATGTGAAGTTCTGACTAACAGCATGGACCATAGAACACGCCAAAGGTGAATAGGATGTGAAAAGCTCGTACTTAAAAATAATGTGAGGCTTTGTGAAGTGTTCTGTTTTCTGAAAGCAGAAAATTCAACAGTCAGTGTAATTATATTTGTTAGATGCCCAAAAGAAGCCTGTGGCTTAACAATAATGCACAGTGATTACATTAATCAGTAGACTCTTATGGAAATGAGAGGTTTAATGGTATAAATACATATAATGATACTTTGGATGAAGTAAAAAATACTTTCTGAGGAGACCATCTTGAAGAAGATGAAAAATTATAATTTTACAAACAGATCTGCAAAAAAGGATTCCTTTATTTTCCAATTAAATTGCCAGTGAATAGCCTGAGAAAGAAAAGGAAGGCTTATATATTAAAGAAAGTGGTTTCTCTAGCATGAAAAAAGATACCTCATATAGCTGTTTTAGTTAGTAAAGTTACGGTTGGATGGAGTGTGGTTTACTGGATTTCTCAGAAGCAGGCACTAACTTCAGTGTAAGGCAGTAAAGTATATTAAAAATCAGTGTATTTGGTGCCTGTCAAAGAATACCTTGGTCATTTAACTGGGAGAAGTGTTTGCTTCCCCAGTTGCCATTTGAAATGCCTGAGGAGTGGGAAGATGAGAATAAGCAAATAGTGTGTTCTCAGACAAGATTCACACCTCCTCAATCCCCAAAGAACTTTCATAAGAAATGTGCTATCTGTTCCTTCTGTGTTTCCACATCTGACAAGTGATGATCGGTTGCTTTAGTAAGCTCTAAATATGCCCTACCATTGGATAACAAGGTTGTACAAACATGCCGAGGGAACTGTAATAAACATAATAGTGATGAATAGTTCTTGCCCTTCTTTGACTGAGAAATTAAAACTTTTCTAGCTTAACCTGCCCATGTTTTTAAAAAATAACTAGAGCACATTATAGGGACAATGAATTCTGTCATTTCACTGACCCAGTGATCTGTAGCAAGGCTTTAAGGAATGTGCCAGCAGATAATGCAAGGAATATTTTCATAGACATCTAGGGTTATAATAGTAGCATTAGTAGAGGTATAGATTCAAGTTTATAATCCTGTGGAATAGCAAACATATAGAAGTAGTCATCTTAAATATAAGTGGAAATTCTGCACAGATACTTTTTGTTGTTGGTTTGGTTTTTTGTTAATTTGTTTGGGGGTTTTTTGTTCAGTGGGGATTTTTTTTTGTCTGGGTTTTTTTTTTGGTTGCTGGCATTTTATATTTTGTTGGTTGAGTTGGGGGTTTTTTTAGATATATTGTGGGGATTTCAGAATATGATGTTGAAACAAACTAGAACAGGGAAAGCTGACATACGATCTTTCAAGAATGTACGGCCTGTAGGGGTTGGTTGGTTTGTTTGTTTTCCTACAAAATGGAGGTCAGTTATTCAGGAGGGGAAAAAAAAGTGAAAGCCAGGAAATTCTTTTGCTTGATGAGGTAATAATATCACAGTTTTGACAGTAACTTTTCTGTCTGTGGAAGTGATGGTCTCCAGTTCCTGTACTGAGCAGCCAGGAGCTGTGCCCTGTGCTTTTGTCAGGTTGCCTTGGCTCCCAGCTCACAATAACCTTTGTGTTTGAATGCAGCTGCCAAGTGTCCCTTCCATCAAGAAATTAAACACCTACCAGCTTTCTGTCATGTTCTGTAGACCTGTGATCTGTTCCATTGCTCTCTTTCATTTAGATCCTTTGTAGGAAATGTTGATCAGAGGAAAGTTTGCGGAATCTGATGTGATTCTTGACTGAGAGTAGAAAATGGTTGAATATGATTCTATGTATAGTTTTTTAACCGGTTATGCATTCATGATAGGGCAACAACCAAAACTAAACCCACCATAACCACCTAAACCAGAAAGCATTAAATTTGTAATTGATCTTAATAACGTTCCTCCTAGTTCAATTATATGAGAAAGGGAAGAAACATCAGTCATAAAGTTAGTGCTCACATTGTGTGATGGAAAGGACAGGATTCTTTAGTGGTTGAAATTGTCTTCTACCAATAGAATTATCTCCTTCTGCACCGGCACAGATAAAAGGCTGACTTCCAAACGACACAGCTTTGCTAAGGGTGTAAAAGTAATGTCCTAAAAAAAATGGAATCAAGCTTGATAGAAAGCACTGTCGAGATGATGTTTGTGATTAGGAAGATATTTGGAGCCTTCTCTAAGTTTGTTAAGTAGTATAATGGTGCTACCTGGGCTGGCTGGGCTGCTGAAGAGTAAGTGCATGTTTGGGTTTGAAAGCTGCAAATCACAAGTGTGATCAGTGATTAAAGAATTAGGAAAATGCTGCTACTATAATCTCATAGAAACTGTCAGAAACTCAAAAGAAATTTTTTGAGCAGTGATCACAGACTAAATAACATTAGCTTCACAGGCTCTAATCTGTCAGAAAAATGATTGTCCTTTCTGACAGTGTTTTCCATTTGCCCCTGTTGACCCACAGAAGCAGAATCTCCTTCTGATTCTTATCAAAAAATTTATTTGAGAAAAATCAAAATTCACTCATCAAAGCATAGGTACGTAACAAAAACTTATCTACATTATAGCAAAACAATAAAAACTTAGCTATGTTATAGCAAAAAACAGGTCAAAGTAAATTAACAGGGCAAGTAAAGATGGCATGGACTCTAAAATATCACCAAAGGCTGATTGTTTTTCTCTGTGTATCATTTCATCATGAACACAAGCTATATTGCACTTCATAGACTCAGATGGTAAGATTTGATTTATGCGTTTTTCTGGTGAAAGAATGCATTTTGAGTGTGGGGTTTTTTCTCCTCATTTTTTTTTCCCTTTTCCTACAGCCCAGTGGTCTGCATGAATTTGATACCTGATGGTGTGTAACTAACTGGGCAGCAGCAGTAGCTTAGCAACTTTAGCTAGTGCTGATGCCAAAGAACAGAGTTGGCTTTCATCATTTTAAAATGCCAGCTGGTCGTTTAATAGTCTTTCTGTATTTAGAGAATAATTGATAATTGTGTTTTAACTTGTAGACCTAGGGTGGATTTCACCATTAAATTGTTTGATAAAGAATTTGGGAGTCTCAGAAGTTTTTAACTGTAGGCATTGATATAAGATTTAGGAAGGGCATGGTAATAACTATAAATCCCCAAGTGAGATACTTGTGATGGAGAGTACACAGAAACCTTCCTTGCTTCCAGTTCCCTGTAAGTGCACAAGCAAAGCTGCCTAAATGTACTGAAAGATCGGTAAACTGCATTCTCTGAGAATTAGGATGTTTTCTTAATAAATAATAATGTCCAATAAATATATGCACATTTTTATATAAGTACATTTAGAAATAAATTAGTATTACAAACATATTCTGTTTCTGTGTTTATATGTATACACACACTAAAATATCAAGAATGTATTTTTTTACAGCAATCATACAGTTATAGAAATGTGCACCTGGCATGGGTCTCAACAGCTCATCTACTCTATTTCCACTGTGAGATCCATCTGTAAACAGCATCTCCAGCTGAGTGTTTGTTTAGATGTTCCTAAAGTTAGGTAATAAAGGAAACTGTGTAACCTGTTAGTCAGCATCTTCCAGCACTTAACTACTCCTGTGCTAGTCTGAATCTCTTACATTAACTGCATGTATCCTAATACGTAATGTCAGTTTTTTCTGCAATTTAAGCTGCTAATTTTTTTTTTTGGATGCATATGTGGTGCACACAAGGGCAAATGATTTTGTTGCTATTCATTTGTTGAGGTTTTCTAACCTACCAAAAAAATGCCACTGTTCTTTAATCTGGGTAAACCATGCAGAACTTTCTAACTTCACTTAAAAGTAGTTTTGTAAATCTCTTGGCATCTTTATTTCTGACCTAGATTCTCATCAGTAGTTGGGTATATTTAATGAAATGTGGGCAAGCTGGGGCACAGAGCATTCCTGCTGAGAATCTTCACCAGTGCTTATTGCAGCAGAATGTGTGCTGTGCAATCTGTATGTGTAACACTCCTGCTAATTTGTTCCCAGATGCTGTCTGTGTCCCTGTGTTCCTCTGTCACTTATTTATATTGTGTTTCCTGGTTAAACTAATCCTCAAGTCTTTTTCTGCAGTTTTCCCATTTCCTGACAGTTAGGACCCCTTACATACTGAAGTATTAATAACTTCTTTCTCTTGAGTATGTTATTTTTCAGCAGTGTTGGAGCATCCTCATTTGCAAACATTATTTAATTTCCTGTTTGAAATACTTGCTTTTCATTTTCCAGGGTTCTTAGGTTGGTTGTGGTACCAGCATGTCTCCCAACTTCAGGTCATGTGTGGATGGTTGTCTCAGTGTGCCTCCACACAAGTGTGTGGGTTCAGATGTGCACTTTCAGAATGAATTATGCAATTGTTTCCACACTGTGTTTTGATTCATCTTCTGGAGCTCTGAGCTTGCAGACTGGATAACACTAAGCTAGAAGGTGTGCTCCCGCAGCATCTCTAGTGTTATCTGGCTCTGGATGGGCATTTAAATCCATGGGCTCAGACTGGAGCTAGATCTTGTTTTTAGAAGACTCAACAAAACAAATACACCCCAACTAACAACCAAAAAAGCAACAAAACCCCCCATTCCCCACCACAAAAAAAACCCCAAACCAAAATGAAACAAGCAAACAAAAAACCCAAACAAACTAACTCCCACCACCAACCAACCAACCAACACAAACCTTGCCAAAGAAACCCTACTCCAGAAATGTGGATGGTGTGGATGTCAGCTTCCCAACAGCATCTGTTCCCTAGGCAGCTCAGTTCCCGTTGGCCTACACTGCCTGTGGGTGTAGACACTGTTGTTACAAACATGTTGTTTTGGGAAGCTGCACACACTCCCTATGCTAATCCCACATAACAAGCTTTTTGAGTGGTAGAAACTCTCAGGTGATGGCTGGAGATTTCGGTGGGTTTGGTGCCACTCTCTGGTGCTGTATGTTTCAGTAGGCCATGCCTCGTTGAAGGACTCAAATTCATCTCAAGTTTTTTTATTAATTCTGATTTGCATTCATCATCTGGAACTGTTAAAAGTATTGAATAACTGGTCATAACTATCACTTTTTGTAAAAACCCAAGAGGTATTTTCTATGGAGAAGACTGGAGAATTTTTCATGAGAGAAGCTTTCCTGATAGCTAATGGACTAGTCTTGTGACTTTGTGTTGCTAGAACAAGCTTTACATGTCCCTCTTTGGCTTCAGCCAGTTTTGTCTTTCTGGTTTAGTCCCTATATGGTCCTCTTGCCTTCCTGTAATAGTCTGACAGTCTCTGGTTTATTAGAGCTGCTTTTGGTAGTAGGTGTAACAGCTGTCATTGAAATGATTTTTTAATAAGTATGTAGGATGTTTCATGTTTGTAAATCTGCCAGTTATTAACACTTGCACGTGTTTTCTGGTTCTATTCTCTCTCTTATTGTTCCTCAGAGGAATTACTGTACAAATACTTGGAGAAAATTACTTTCTCTTGTGTTTATATAACACTGCTAAAAGGATTTATAAATTGGAAGCTGGCACTATGCAACTCAAGTCATGTTTGACTCGAGCTATAGCAGAAAATTACTTTGAATATTTAATAGGTTTCTAGTTAAAAGTCTTCTGCTTTGATTTTAAAGGTATTTGGTGTGCAACAGAGAACAAATTATAGCCTTTTACGGACGGGTGAGTGGTATTGTAAAATCATAAATGTATATAGTTGTCATTTTCAGGAGAAGGAAAAATGAAGATTCAAATTTTGAGAGTAGTTTAAAAGTGTTAATTACTGTGATTTCCTTTCAGTGTTGAATCTTATTTACTTCATCTGCTCTGAAAATTCTAGGCTAGGACTGTATTCCAACTAATATCAAGGTTTGATATATTAGTGATTTCTTTTCATAAAAATGGTGGAGATGGATTTTATGGCTTAAAAATGACAAGCTATAACAGCATACAGAAAGACAGTTTACTTGCCTCCCTGAAGAATCACTAAATGTACAGTAAAAACCATGTTTTTAGTTTCCAAATATTGGCAAGTGAGTTCTAGGAAAACGCTGTGATGTCCTTCACAGACTGACTCACTATGAAAGCTTAGCTAGTGCTCAGGATTTCTCTACTGTTAAAAGCACTTCCTGCAGACTGCAAAGTAAGAAAAGGTGAGCAATTAGGGGAAAAAAATATAATGGAGAGGTTGTATATTTGGGGGAAATAAAATTGTGCAAGTGACAGACTTGAGAAAGCTTCTCTTGCTGACCACCTCTCTTGGAGACCTTGAGGTAGAAAAAGACTGGGTTTCTTTGGGTTACCCAAGATGAAAACCAATTTGATTGAGCTTTTCAGACCAGATTTCATGAAGTCAGTTCTGTTACTACTTCTTACAGAATTGGCTGATAGATTAGAGAGTATTTAAGAATGTGGCAAACGGCTTTTTCTTTTAGTATTTCTGAATTAGCATCATTACATTTTTGTTTCACTGGGTTACAATTGCTAGATAGGAAGTTTACTGCCAATTTCAACATTGTACGTATGATTTTATCAGTGTTTTTTGAGTACTCGTAACCTTTCTGTCAGCAAGGGGGACAAGAACTTCAGCAAATACAAGAGTAACTGATAGGGGAACACAAGTAGCAGATACTGGCTTTTAATTCCCTTATATTTCAGGAGGATATTTTAAAGAAATTAATGACTTTTTATATGAGTTTGCTATCAGTGGGATAGCAAGGAATCATGGATTCTGGAGCATGATGTATATAATGGAATCATGGAATGGCCTGGCTTGGAAGGGACCTTAAAGCCCATCACTCATCACTTTCCACCTTCCCTGCCATGGGCAAGGACACCTTCCAGTATCCCAAGCTGCTCCAAGCCCCATCCACCCTGGCCTTGGTCACTTCTAGGGATCCAGGAACAGCCACAGCTTCTCTGGGCCGCCTGTGCCAGGGCCTCCCCACCCTCACAGGGAACAGTTTCTACCTAATACCTCATCTAAGCCCCCACTCTCTGTCGGTTTGGGGATTTAGTTTTGATAACCATTTTCTAAACCTATGGTCTCTGTAGTTAGTGGAAGGTCCAAAAGCATCCTAAAAATTAAAAAATGGCTTGTTGTCTTTGAATATGCACTGGTTCAGCATTTTGATCTGTAAAACAAAGGTTCAGAATGCCCTTTATTATATTTAGTAATAACCTGAGTAACGAACTGTGTTCACTTTTATCGTATTTTGAGATATAGCAAGGGATTATTTCTGTGTTTTAAGAGCAGCAATGCAGTGATTTTTTTCTCTGCTGAGACAATAAAATAAGATGTTAATTGGGCAGGCAGCAGTGCAACATTTCACTGAGCATGGTCTGCAGATCTGCTGGGGCAGGAACGAGAAAGTTTTGCAGTCTGCATCACTTGGCATCAATTACTCCTCTGTGAGTTGTGCGTTCTGTCATGCAGCATCTCCATTGCTTCTCCCTAGTTTCACTGATCATTCAGACATTTTCAGAAGTTTTCAGAATGTCTCTGCATAAGACAAAGCTTGGCTTTCATGTCGAATATTCAGCTTTAAAGGGGATAAATTTTCAGCTACACAACAGAATATTTTAAATTTTGCTATCTTATTCATATATCTCAAGTGCATTATTTCTTTATTGGCTGCTTGCTGGCAAAATTATGCATTTGGCTGCACTTACAATAATAGTTACAGTATTGCTTTTAATTTTAATGATGTTACTTAAATTGGGTTTTCATGACATTTTTCTGACTTTACTGCTGAAGTTTTCTGACTTCACTTCTCTGGCCCTTTCTCCCTCACATCCCATTTCCCCAGTGCCTGCTGGCTGCAGAACTCCCTGTTTAGCAGTTATCTGCTTTTACTCTTTTTGTGTGTGTGTGAATTTAAAATCAAACAAACAAAAAACTACCAAAACAAAACTGAGAATTTGACAATGCTCTGTACCTCACTGAGAATTGGCAATGCTCTATACCTCTTGTCTTGATAATCCACTTGATTCTGCTACTGATTTCCATGTCTCAAGATAGGAAGTAGGATAGGATAAGTGTAGAGGGAAGATACAGGACAGATTTTCTTTTTTTCTTCTTCTGAGCAGCAGTAACAATTTTGCTGCCTCTCCTGCAGGTTTTTTGTGCTCTAACACAACTGTTCTGCAAAATGATCAATAATATTCCTCAGTACTGTTTCTTGTGAAGCTGTATTGGAATTCAAGAACAAGTTGGGTTTGAGGTCTTTCTGTAAAATAAAGACTGAAAAAATGAAGGAGCTTCTCTGTGTCCTTCACTTGTTATGGATAAAGAAGTCGTGTGTCCTTCAAAGCAGTAATTAGTATGTGAAAGGGTAATGAAAACAATTAGAACATGAGTGAGAGTCCCTCTATCACCACCAAATTGCTGTGGCAGTTTCCGTAGGAGGGATATCAGGAGAGAGGTGAGGAACCTTCTGAGGTAACTACAGCAGGGAAGAATTATGAATCTCTAAAGGTGTCTTTCCTGAGATTATTTTGAAAAAGTACACTAGAACTTGTTTATTACAACACATTACAAGCAGAATCTGACATGCTGTATAAGAAAAAATGTGTTCTAAGTTCATTAAATTTTGCAGCATTACCATGAATTAGCAAAGAGCTGTCTTAGTTTTCAGAGAGTTTGAAGCATTGAAAGGTGAGATGATGTACTTAAGTGACAAAGGTTTGTGCTTTCCAGAACCAGGAAACTTCCTATTTGCAAAAAGACCAAAGATTTCTAGCTTTTTTCTTTGTATATTCTTTCTCATTCTGTTACTCTTTTTTTCTCTTCATGACATTAGACTTTCCTTAGGTGATGTCTTTAGTCATGGAGTGTCTGACTGTAACCCTATGAAAAAAAGTCCATGGCACTATGGTGTGTGGTACTGGTCTTGTCATTAGCAGGTTAAAGCAAGGTTTAACGCTGTGTGGTGTTGTGAAGGATCTGTACTGTCTGGGAACACTTTTACAATGAGTAGGAAGAAAATTCTGAAGGAAGTGGGATGAGAAGACGTAGATGAAAGTTCCTTTATATGCTGAAACACAAAAATGACTAAGAATATGATGATTTCTTTGTACCCCAGGAGACAAAATCAGTGTCATTTTAAGAGAGCAGTTGAAGTTTTTTGCGAGAATTAGTTATCGAGAGAATTGTTTAAAAATATTCCCAATCCACATTAATACTTACTGAATTCTGGATATCATTGTCTTTGTTTTTGAGAGCCCTCATAATTCCTCCCTATTCAGTTTCTCTTCCTCTTTCTTAGTGAAGCAGAAGCTGTGATTAATTGATGATGTCCATGCCACCTTAGAGATCAAAATGAATTTCTGTTATAAGTCCTGTTTCTGTGTGTCCCAGGTCTCTTCTACTGATCCCTTTGACTCCAGAATCAGCGAAAATGTGTTTTGTTTGGTCTTTGCTATTCTGATCCCATTGTCTGGGCTAATGTTGTATCCAGTCCTGCAGCTGAGAAGTGCTGGTGTTGTTAGACTGCCTTGATAGCAAGGCTCAGAACCCACGCAGGTACTGTCCAGCTCTGACTTAGCTTCTCAGCTGGGACTCCAGGCACTGCCGTCTGGGTTGCTGCGAAATGTACTGGGTCCTTTAAAGTGATTTTGCACTGAGACACTTAAAATTTCCTAGTGTTCCGCTGGCACTCTGTTGGGGTGTTTCATCAAGACTGACCTATGCCGGGTCTGGTGCTCTGGTGCAATTCACTCCTCATTTGGTTATTTGTTCTTGCAGAATGAGTCACTTGGTATTCAGGACTGTCTTGTACTCAGGCCAATTTAGCATTTGTCAGCTTTGCAAAATGCACTTAGCAAAAACTAAATGCAAATGCCAAACTAGGCATGTGCACCCATGGACTGGTTTGAGGCTCATTTATTGGAGTTTTCTGTAGTCTCATTTTGATACTTTATAAGAGCCGGATGAGTTTTTTAAAAACTGATTTACAGATTGCTTTAGAGTTGCTATGTTTCATTCCTGCGCCAAGATAATTTCCCTGGGAAATTATACAGGGTGCTGTATAAATAAAGGTGAATTCTAAAGCTGGAAGATCTCAGAGAAATATACTGGACAAGTTACTCATTTTCTGGCTCTTGGATGATGTTGATGTTCGTTAGGATCTCTGCTCTCCTTTCTGTTGATTAGATCTACGTTTTTGTTTTTGACTGGAATGTAACAGTAGTTGTATATAACTTGGCATAAAGTTAGCGAAAGTTTTTGGTAAGATGAAGAGCTTAATTTTACTGACCTGAGCTCAGAAGTTCCTCTCACTTCTAAATTTTTCTAGCTTTAGATTTGGTCATAACTTTTTCTTTTGGTGTAGAATTTTTTTTCCTGGAAGTATTAGTTAAGTTCCTTGTTTTAGTGTTTAACTTCATTCTGAAAAGAATACTGTTGTTGTGAATGAGTTTACTTTCACAGTGAGAGCACTGTTGTCACCTGTGTTCCCTAGAGAAAAAGACTTCTGAAATATTCATTCTGTTGAGACTACTAAGTTGCCCTAAAATAAGTTAAATAAAAGATTGCTTTTTCCTTTGTTAAAGTTTACATAAAAGAAGTAAAAGCTCTTTTTTTAGTATTATAATTAGATATCTCATATTTTCTTTGAACTGCTTGACCCAACAAGCAGCTAGGGGAGGAGGGGAGAGAGAAGACAGGATGTGCTGGCTGCACAGACTTTGCATTTCTGGTGCGTGTGTGGTCTGAATGATGTGGCTGCATCTCCTTGGTGTCTGAGCTGTAGCCATCCAGTCGCCTCAGCTGTGTGGGTACACAGTGCACTTACTCTTGCATGTGCAGGTACATGAGTTTAAGACTCACCTTCTGCTGGGATTTGTGTGAGGAGAGCTGGAGCGTTCCAGCTCTAGATTCCTGGTCTAGATGGCACATGTGAGCTACCTCAGGTAGCTGAGGCTGTTTTGAGCTGGGGTCTGTCAGATACCTGTATATGGAAAACCTGTGGAAGCTGTAGGAAAACTGAATCCCATTTAGCAAGCATTGCATCTTTTATTTGACTTTTTGTCTAATGAAAATCGGTAGTGTTGTAGATGCTTTTTAACATCTACAGTGTTTCCCAAATTGATGAATGAAATAGGAATAGCAGACTATTTGCATAATGTAGTTTCTATTAATGTGACTTTCACATTTTTCAATGACTTTTTTTGTGTAGAGCTATTCTTTTTATTGCTATACTATTTTCTCTTCCCTTGTTGTCCTTTCTGTCAGCTTCCTTGATATTTGAATTGGTTTTTTTTCCTATTAAAAAGAAAAAAAACCAAAAACAACAAACGAAGAAAACAACACCAAAACAAAGAAACCAACACCCCTTCCTCCCAACCTCCAAACATTGTTGTTCTGCTAATTTTGTAGCGTATTGCCACAGTTCTGTGGTCTTTATGTTTAACCTTGATGTGTTTACTCTGGTACAAGATATGGTGTAATTACTATTACAAATTGTCCTGTAGAGAATATTTCCAGTTAAGTTACCAGTATCTGGTATACCCCCTAACCAGAGACTCCTTGAAACATGACACAGGTTGTCATGTTCCTACAAATCAATAGCAATAACTTGAGAGACTCTTCCTTGACAGCACTGAAGTACTGAGGATGATTTTCTTCACATCAGCTGCCAGCTTGGTGTTTGAGGTGAAATAAATTTAAATTTCTCCTATCTGTTAATCAGCAAGCTTCAGTGTGGTCCTTGGTCTGTTTGGATATTGCTAGAAAGCCGAGTTTCTCTGTTAAGTGCTTTTGATACTTGTGTCAGAATAACCGTTGCTGTCATTGTTTTCCTGTCGACTTTCTCCATGTGTACAAAAAGAAATCTGCTGGCCAGAGCAGAAGAGGTCTATCTCTCTGCAGCCTTCTGCTCAGAAATAAAACTTTTGCTTCTCAAATGGTGATTCTGAAAAGTTAATGTGAAAAGATAGCAAGAAGATGGCTCTAAAAACAGATACTGTGTGCAAAGTTACTATCCCATTCTGTTATAAGCTTAACTTCAGTAAAATCAAGCATGTTTTTTGAAAGACAAATGGTGGCTTATATTCTGGAATACCATCCCATTCTGTCTTGGGTTGTGAGAGCTAATTTTCAAAAAAATCTAATTGAGATGGACTCTAAATGCCAGAGTTACAAGTTAAAACGTTTTAGGCTGTGTTAGTGTGTATAAAATGTAGTAGCCCTAAATCATTTGGAAGTAAGTCCTGTCTTGTTTTTAGTTTATCTTGTCTTAATGAATAAAGCATCTCCAGCTGAAGTAGGGATATAGCTGCTTTTATGAAAGTCAACATGTTACGCTTTTGTTGAGTCTGTGGTCAGCCAGGCTGCAGTAACACAAACATTGAGAGTGTGGGAATCTTACTGGGATGGTAATTTCAAAGCTTCTTTGTGAGCTTTTTGCAGGCAATCAGAGACAAGTAGAACAAACCAAAGAGGCCCTGTCTTTGAAATATAATTGAGTTTGATGTACTGCTTACTCAGTTTTCTTTGCCTTTGACTCCACGGAATTTTTTAAAATGAAGATATCTGACTGTGTGATGAAGTGGGAAAATGGTCATATTTGAGCTTAGCCATTTAATATTAGATAAAGTTATAGTAATTTCTTATGAGGTACTTAGGAAGGTGTTTTAAAGAGAATAAAACAGTGCTCAGTCTAATGCCCATATATGAATGGCTGTACCATGTGCAATTCATTTAACTAATTTTTGATCATGATGGTGGATCCACCACTAAAGGTCAGACATAATGCTGATTAATCTGTAATCCTTGTTAAACAAGCATGCTTCACATGGCAATGGGAATCACTTCTTCTGAATTTCTACTTCCTCCACAGGTGACAATACAGTTGTATCTTGCACAATGCAATTTTTATTTGCCCATTAGTGATGCAGTAAGGAACCACAGTTTCTGCAGGTCTGAGTTCTTCTGATGATGAATGATTCTGCATAACCCCAGGAACAATTTTTTAGAGTAAAGTGTTTCAATCTAGCAGTAATGTAAAAATGCGAAACTGCTCTTTTAAGACTGTAAGATGTTTTTCCTCTTAATCTTGACACAAAGTTCCCATTATATTTACCAGAAGTCAGTCCTTACCTTACAGCCAGGTGGAATAAACCTTTGGACTCCTTGAGCTTAATTTTTCTGTGGGAAAAGGGTTTCTGTAGAGTGAGTGTGGTTTGTGGTTGAATGGCCATTAAATAATCCTAGAAGGCAGACTACCAGGATCTGGTAAATTAGTCTGGTGTGAGATGAGGTCTCATGAAGATTGGTGTTTTATTCTCACTTTATTTCCAAAATCAATATGGAAAACATTTCAATTTGATGATCCAGCTTGCCTTTGTAACCAGTATTATACAGGATGCTTTTCTGTCTGCAGTGTTTCAGAGTTCATGTATTTTGACTGTGTTTATTATAAATTACAAGTTGCTGTGCAAATGAATTTAGTGTTATACATTAGTAATCTCTTTGAATCTCTTATGGAGAGAAAATAGACACCATTTGAGTTGTTCTGTAATGTTTATAGGATTCTCTCTTTCGCATTCTCCTTGCACTTAAAATAGCTGTGGGCTTTGATTTGGGAGCTAAGGTTTTATTCATTCAGGGTTTGGACTACTACTGCAATAATCAATTGCATTGAAATTACTGAAATAGCATGTCATGTGCTCCCCAGACCTATTGCCTGCTGACAGGTTAAGAAGCCTCTACAGTAGAATTAGACTTAAGTTGCAGATGTTTTGGTGCTGTCTTTTACTTCTTGACTAGTGTTTGGCTTGAATTTTGGGGGCATGTCACGTATCAGATTTCACTAGAAAACAGCGGTGCTTTTGCAAAGCAGTTCTGCAGTCCTAAGCTGGTAGCCTATGTCAGTGTGCTACCCAAGAGCTTGGTGTGAGAAAAACTCCTGCCTGTTCCCTAGATCATTCCAATATGTGCCTTCTCTTCTGTAAAGCTTGATGGCTTTCATTGCTCCATGGGATGGCATTGAAAACTCATTTTCTTGTGGGTACATTGTAGAATTTCATGGTTAGTTTGTGGTGCTGGAGTGATACACTCTTTTCTGCTTGCCCAAGTCCTTTGCTCTTTCTTTCCAAACCAATTAGAGGTTTTTATAAATTATTCTCAAGGGTTGTCAGAAACAGCTATCTTATGACTTGTATGCAGCACCTCTATAATAATGTATTTTAAGTCTTTAATAGTAACTAATGAGATTATTATAATTAAGAATAGAGATAATGTTCTAAATTATTCTAAACACATTATGTTCTTTGTTCAGTCTATTTGGACTCTGTATCAACGTGATTTCATTTTTGTACTTTGCTGCTGACAGGCTTTGAGTGCCTGGTGTTCAGGGTGTGGGCATCCTGAGCAGGGACAGGGCTGAAATGCAGTACAGTTGCTACTGGCTGCTGATGGCACCTGAACTTCCATTCTGTGGTGTTAAGGCTGAAAAGGACCAGGTGCAGGTATTTTCCCTGATCTTGTCTCCGCAGAAAAATGGTTCAGATAGATTTGGTATTGGGGGACAGGTGTTGAGAAGGGACCATCAGAATCATCAAGTCCAACTCCTGGCCCTGTGCAGGACACCCCTAAGATCACACCATGTGCCTGAGAGCATTGTCCAAATGCTTCTGGAACTCTGTCAGGCTGGTGCTGTGACCACTGCCCTGGGGAGCCTGTTCCAGTGCCCAGACACCTTCTGGGGGAAAAGCTTTCTTGATCTCTAATCTAAACTTCCCCTGTCTCAGCCTCGTGCTGCTTCCTCAAATCCTGTCAGCGGTGAAGAGATCAGTGCCTGCCCCTCCTCTTCCCCTCTTGAGGATGTTGTAGGCTGCAATGAGGTCTCCCCTCAGTCTCTTTTTCTCTCTGGTTGAACAGACCAAGTACTCTCAGCCACTCGCGGTGTGGCTTCCCCTCCAGACCCTTCACCATCTCCGTGGCCCTCCTTTGGACACTCTCTAACAGCTTAATGTTTTTTTGTATTGTGTTGCCCAGAACTGCCCCCAGCACTCGAGGTGAGGCCACCCCAGTGCAGAGCCGGGTGGGACAATCCCCTCCCTTGCCTGGCTGGCGATGCTGTGCCTGATGCCCCCCAGGACAGGGTTGGCTCTCCTGGCTGCCAGGGCACTGCTGACGCATGTACAGTTTGCCATGAAATTCATCTTTAGAACCCTTGGATTGTCGGTGTGTTTGGAAGGCATCCATCCATCCTTACATTAAACCTATGTTTATCCAAATTAATTTGTCCTTTCCTCTCTGAAGTCCTGTTGTGGATGTGGTGGCCAGCGGTCTGTCGTGGCTATAGCTGCCTGGGAAGGGTTGTCTCGTAAGTAAATGCAGTAGTGTAGATGTCTTTCACTAAGAGCGTGGTGGCAGAAGTCTGTAGGCTGAA
This sequence comes from Eulacestoma nigropectus, assembly GCA_013397775.1. Classification (NCBI taxonomy): domain Eukaryota; kingdom Metazoa; phylum Chordata; class Aves; order Passeriformes; genus Eulacestoma; species Eulacestoma nigropectus. The sequence goes on along the minus strand of VZTE01003320.1, from coordinate 689,057 downwards.
GATAGTGTTTACCTGACCTGACCATTTAATATTTACTCTGTCCCTTTCTCTCTCTCATTGCCGCCTGTGCATCCTTAACCTTTTCCTGTATCTGGTAGCATGGCCTAGAAGCAAATCACTAATGCTCATTAGAGTATGAGGTCTGCTGCTTTTTGATTAATCTCTCTCCGTGTGCCCTGTGGCTCTGCAGTTTAAAACATAGCTCCAAAAGATCTATGGAATAGGAGGAGTGGAGCTTACTCTGTACCAGTGATGTGCAGAGACACTGTATTTCATGTGCATTTGGAAACTCTTCTGAATTTGAGGCAAAGAAAATGCTCCTGTCGTTGATATTTAGATCACTTTATAATACACCTCATCTTTCATCCCCTGAGAAATTGCGTCAGTAATTGAAAGAGCCGTTGTCTCATTTCAGTTATCTAAACACTCAGTCTTCATTCTTATAATTATTGAAAGAGCCCAGCAGCAGAAGTCTGATTAGTAATTTCCTAATGCTACTGGGAAACAATATTTCTAGAATAATTTTCTGTACTGAGTCAATGATACAAGTCAAGATTGGTGTGAAAACAGATTAGGAAATGTCTAAAGAAATTTATCACAATATTTTTTTTTGTCACAGTAATGTTATGGATATAATTATTTTTTTAAGTACAATGAAACATAAAATGAAAATTCCAGAAGTGAAATTCTGATAGCTGGGTGATACCTTTGCCTTAGTAGTGGAAAAATATGGAATCCTTCGTTACTGGAGTTAAGGTAAAGTTTTCACATTTTCAGCCCTTGAAGGAATATAACTATTATGAAAGAAATAAAGCATGATTTATTTTATAGACTCATAATAGCTTTCTAATGATTTCAAATGATTCATTTCTTTCATTACAAACAATTAAAAATGTATCCGTAGTTTTGGAAAGGAAATTCAATATACTTTTAGGTGTGGAGGCTTCGTCCCTGTTAGAAATCATCTTTGAAATCTATTGTATGGAATGCACATGAAGACCAAGAAAATAAATATTCAGATGAGGAAAGAATTAACACTTGAGTTTACAACACCTGCACACAGATCTATCATATTGGACAAACTGCTTCTAATTTCACTGATTTCTTTGGTTCAGTGCATTTTAATTAAGCTTTTGACTGCTGCCTTGGTAAACCCTTCCTGCTTCAAAGAATCGATAAGCTATCCACACTTGATCTGAGCTACTGTAGAGATGCTGAATATCATGTGTCGGCAGCACATTTCTTCAGTCAATTATTTTGAAAGAATTTCTTGGTCTGGCTTTCATTTTGAACATTGTGAAACACAGCAGCTGGTTCTGCAGCAGTGTTGCCGGTGGTGTTACTCAAAGCACTGTGCTCTTTTGGTTCATTCATGGGTCATTCTGAAGAAGGGAAGTTGCTTGGGTTGTGAGGGAGCTTCATTTTAATTTGAGACAATTGTCCAAGAGCCATAAAAGCTGCTTATGTTATCCCTTACAATAGCTCAATAGACTTTATTCTGAGTTCAAGCTCTTCCCCTATGAAACAGCATGTATTGAGCTCGCTCTTCAGTCACCTGTTTATTTCAGGTTTGTTCATAAATAATCTAAAGCTTGGAGGATTGGTTCCAAACTGCTTAGTTACCTTTCTGTTTAAATACTCTTTTGCTAATGGCTGTGTGCCTTATTAATGTTCATGGATTACATTATGGGGCGTAGAAGATAATGTAATAGTGTGTTCTGTGAGTATGTTTAATAAAAAACAGATTAGAATTAAGACTGTATTGTGAGCCACTGACATATCAGCTCTGTGCTTAATATCTTATCTAAATCTCTGTCCATAGCTTTTAATACAGTTTGCATATTTTAGTGAAGTTGAGCATAATGGTTCTGAACCACTCAGAAGAGTAACAAATAGAGAACATATGAATTTTTTTTTAATTGAAAAATATGTTGTTCGGATGGCTATGTGCTCCATCAGTGCTTGTTTTTCTCTGTATGTCAGATTGTTTCCTTCCAGTAACAAATTACAGATGTGTAATGAGCAGATTTCTGATGGATATGGAGAATATTTGATAGGAATACAAAGACAAAACCAAGAAAAGCTCACCCTAGAGCTTAAAATGAGATCAAAATTGTATGCTGTTAATACATTCTGGTAGCTGTGTCAATGTATAGGTAATTTTACTGTCCTGTTCTTGTGGGGCACTGGGGGATTTTGTTTCTCTGCTCCTGTTTCCATGGCAATTAGAATTAGATTAGTTTTAGGTTCACAGTGGATAAATGAGAGCGACTAAGCTAAGATGAAGTGTTTGTGAGTCAGGAACACACTGCGTCTTTTAATAAAATAGCCCAAAACTGTGCTTAAATCATTGTGGCTTTCTGGTTGCTCTTGACTTGCTTGTATTTATCTTTCGGCATCCGGATCTTTTGCTTGTGGTTACAGTCTGGTGGCACTTGAGCTCTTTGTGTTCATAGTGATGTAGTGTGTCTCTCAAACGAGAGAGCAGTCCCTGGATTCTGGTGATAGCTGTGTGTTGAACAGTCAGTTTGCATATTTGCTAATAAATATTTATATTAACTATTTTTAAAACTCTTTAGCCCATGACTGATTTTTACAGAGATTTTCATCCTTCCTGTTTTCCAGGAATTGGAATGGAGAGTAGTATTACTGGTGGACTATTCCAGTCCCTTTTCAGCTAATTCCCATGCAGCACAGTTCTTTTTCCTATAGTGTGTATTTAACTTTACCAGCATTTTGCACTAATGGATTGCAGATGCTGCAGAGAGTGTTATTATAAGAAGATTTCATGCTCTGGTAGTAATGTGTCATGCTTTTATAGTCTCTGAGTACGTGATAGTTGTGACATTACTCACACAGTATTTAATGCTTGCATTTTGTTAAATAATTATCTACCTTTTACAAGGGCTCTGGTAGATTTCACGGAAACACCATCCTTGAAGATATTTCAGCCATTGATTTAGACTCTGTGAGGTACACCTAGACCTGAAGACAGTTGGGGGTATTATTTGTTGAAGTACAATTGAACTTCACCCTTTCAGGAGCATTTGAGTTGACAAAATGAATCCTTGCAGTAGTCTGTGCTCCTGTAGCCCAGAGAGGGGAACCTTGGGAAGTGTCAGTGGCTTCAGGCCCTTGTGCAGGGACACAGCTGCTGTTGTGCTTTGCTGACAGAAAGCACTGACGATACTGGTGCCGTGGGTGCTGGGATTTCCCTTTGGCAGCCCAGTTGCACTCAGCTGCCTCGAGCATCTGCCTGTTCGTGCTGTGCCTGTTCTGCCTGGCCCACCTTGATGGGTATTTGTTGGATGTGCTGTTACAAACAGGCTCTTTGCTTTCTGGGTTATCTAGCTACGTTCAGCAACACACGTTTTTGGAAACATGTAAACAGATATCTGTAGGCACATAAATTTAGTTTTTAGAAGAGGCCTGAGAAGGAATTTCTGCAATTACTGTGAAGAACTTGTATGCTTATTTTCATGTAGCTGAATCCATTGATTAGAGAATTTCTCTTGTATTTACAAGCTGAAAAAGTGACTAACCCATAAATTGGTAGAAAAGGACCAAATGACTTGATATGTGTTGTATTAGGCTGAGCAAGGAAGTAGGAATAAGAATAGAGAATAAAACTTGGAGTTTTCCACAACTCTTGCTCTATATTAGACTAGAAAACCATTGCTAGGTCCCAAGTGGAACTAAGGAAAAAAAAAATTGTTTTATTAAGCAAGTTAATACATAGACATCAATAATTTTACATTTCTATAGGTTTTTTGTACCTTGATAGTGTTTCACTATACTTAATGTGGTTTTAATTAATATTTATATAAATATAGGGTTTATGTAGTTCAGAAAAGAAGTTTAAAGGAACCACACTAGGGAATGTATCACATACAAGAGCCATTTTGGAATTGGAGGCTTGGAAAGCAGATGATTTAAGATACATCAAGAGACTGCATCATCTGATCTGCCCCATATTCGAAGTCAGAGCCCTCTAAATTTCTAGGGATTCACCAGACTGTGGAGGGAAAATGCCGGAAAAGACACCATCAAGGACTAATCCTTTGTTTGCAGTCCCTGTACTGGAAGGTAGTTTTACCTTCTGGTCTTGTCCTGCCTCAGTATGTTCCTGTTAAAGTAAATGCATCTTTGTCATGCATGAGCACCACTTGCATTAATGATAATGGAGTTTTCATATGCGTGTTGAGTTACTGCATTTCTAATGCTGCAGGAGTCAGCACTGATGTGCTCTGTTTTTTCCTCTGTGCATCAGCATTGTCATAATCAGCAGGTACATATATCTACATATATCTGTGGGAATTCTCCTTAAGGAATCTGGCAAACCTACGTTTTTGAATGTTTTTAATAGCTTTCATTAATTTCGATTATTGTGTGATGGGGAGGTTCACTACAATTCAGCAGATAGAAGCTGGGTCCAAGGTAGTAGATAAACATACTCTGCAGGTTCTGAAACCAAAACACATTGCCAAGGTTAAGGGATTGTTAAAATCATCAAACTCCAATTTACTTTTTATTTAAGAAAGAAAAAACCTGTGTGCAGAATATGTGTGATGTAGTGATTTTTGAAAAGCATGAGAAGCCATATAGATTGCAATGTCGAGCTATTATTATACCCTAATATTCTGAGTGATTATTGTAAGATCTTTTGGGCCTGTAAATTAGTTACATACTACTTTTCAAATAATTGTTTCTTCTGTATATAAACAAAGTGGAGTTTCTACCCACCGTATTCAATGTTAGCATTGTATTTATAAGAAGTGTAAGCTGAAGAGAAAACAAAACCTTAAGACTGGGGGCTTTTTGGGTGTTGGTTGGTTGGGTTTTGGGGTTTTTGTGGGGTTGTTTGTTTGGGTTTGTGGAGGTTTGTTTGGTTTGGTTTTGTTCTTAAGTTCCTGGTCATCTTCAATATGAAGATAAATCTTTAATTTTCTATTTTGATAGTAATTTGGTGTATTCTAACTAAATGTCAGTATGTGATGTCCTCTGTGTGCTTTTTTCCTAGGTATATAGCTGTGCACACTGTGGGTTCATGTGAGGTGCTTGGCACTGGAAATAGTTGCATCTCAGCAAAATAAGTTTTTTGGGCAACCAGTGGCTGACACAGGGGACTAATGGGGGTTGGAGAATTACATGACAGCATTGTTGAGCTGACCTCTTACAATGACAATATTAAAGAGACAGGTGGAACACTGAGTTCTTGTGTCTAATATCAGTGTAAATTTATCAAGTTGCCTGGCTGTGCTTGACCTTTCTCATGGTGAGCCAGTACAGTGAGTGCCACGAAGCTCTCCTTTTCCAAACCAAAACACGTGTACCTCTTTCATCTTACAAGGCCTCTGTAAAGGTCAAGCACAGCTGTAGTTCAGCTGAACAAAAAGGATCAGCTCCCTTCTTGCACCCTGTGTAATGCCATAAATAAGACAAGAGGGGTAGAGGTTTAATTCATGGAAGGGAGGTCACACAGTAAATGAAAGTAAAGATTTGCTACTCGTAGGCAGTGCACTACAGTAGTATCTTGACTCTGACCATATGACTTGGTGACTGAGAAATACTGACTTATGTACGAATATTTTATGTATCAATACATGCTCTGGTTTGGAATGCAATTTCTTACTTTTCCTAAAGGGTTTTTTTTAATAACCTCACAATTTCAGCTAGCCCATTTATTTAATTGAGAGCATGCTGCTGTCTGGCCTGCAGATAGACTAGCTAACCTTGTCGTTTTACCTTCTGAGTGCAGTTTCACATTACAGGACTATCAGCCCAGAGCCAAGTTATCATACAGTAATAATAAGCTAACATAGCTGTGTGAGCACATTTAATTAACTGCAAAGATGGAATTCTCAGCTTTTCCTTCATTTGGCCAACATCCAGAAGTATGAAACTGCTATGCTGCAGGAAACACTGTAGAATACAAACTACGCACATTTGCATGTAGGCATTATCTGGTCAGACTTTGATATCCATATCCTGGTCTTGGTTCATTTTTACTGGGCATTTATCTCTCAGCTGTTGCGTTTCTACTTCACGTAGAAACTAACACTGAGGTTTTACTAAAAAACCTCATTTGAGGGGTCTTTTTTTAATGGCACAGCTGCTAAAGAAAATACCAAAAGGTGCATTTTCCACGTGTTGTCCTTCTGAATAATGTTTTCAACAGCTGCTGCAGCTGTGGATATTGTCAGATTATGAAATATGCCTGAAACATGCTCACAGTATGAGTATCCACAGACCAGACTTTGTGAAAGCTTAAACTGGGCACTCCACAATGCAGCTGCTCCAGGAAACCAACAGCTCTTCCTCTCACATTCACACCAAGCATCACTAGACTGGATTGTTTCCAGCCTGGTTCCCAGTGCAGTGTACATTGCTTCTGCAGTGGTTAGATATAGATGCATTTTTATTTATTATGATCTATTATTTTTACACCTAAAAGATTGTTAGGAAAGTAGGATGGAGTGGGAACGGTGACTAGCTGAGTATTTAAGTTATTGTTACACTCTTGTTATTAAACTCTTTGCACAAGCTGAGGGGAAAAATGACACTTTGGACTCATGAAATAAATACATTGTGCATTCTTTTCTCTGCATTTTATTTGTGTTCTACTTTACTATTTTTGTAATTAAATGTTCTAATGAAAATGTTCCTCTCCACTTTTTTTCTCCTATGCCAGGGTCAATATCCCTCACCCCATTGCTGCATTTTCCCTCTCTGTTTTTAACTATGTGTAAAGCTTATGGTGCCTCAGCTCTAACTTGCATGTTATTTCAAAATACCTAAGATTAGCTTAGGCGTATAAAGGTCTGAATCCTGCTTGCTTTTGGTTTGTAGTGTCGGAAGTAACGTATCTCTGTGCTAAATACAAGTTTAATGAATGTATGGGTCCTCTCTCAAACATAAGTTCAAGTGGGGAGGTTGTTTGGGTGGGTGAAACAGGACAAAAAACCCTTTTGTGAATTTATCTGGATACCCTGGATAATTTTGTGATTGTCCTGTCATTACTCCCCTTTTTTTTAGCTAATTTTCAATTGTGCTAAGAGACCACAAGAAAATTTGCCCTAAACATTTATTCTCCTTTAGTGCTGATAACATTTGGGAAAGAAGAAATGTTTTAAGACTTATTGTGATCTGATCAGAACTGAGTGAATCTGGCAGCTGGATTGAAATTTGTTTAGAAACAGCTTAGTACTAGTTCTTTTTATTTTTTATTGAGAATAAAAGGAAAGCATTGTATTTTTAGCATTTGGTTTCCAACATTATGGAAACAGACATCATGACTGTGTATTAACTTCATCTTATTACCTACTATGTTTTTAATGACACTGGTATAACCTCGTGCCTCTTCAGTAACTCTGCTCTGTTACAGGTGCTGTTGTCAGGATTGATCGGTGTTGTTTCATGGAAGAGGCCCCTGTCCCTTGTGGTGAGTAACTCCCAGTGCTTTTGTCTTTATAGAGAAGCCTCATAATCTGTGGGGGTCATTTGCAGTGCTGTTACATATCTTGATATTTATAAACAGTACAAAAAGTGAAGGGCTTTTGAAGTTATATTGTATAATCTACCTGGGTGAAAATAGTATTTTTCTTCTATCTCACAAACAGACTATTGGTCTGCTTTGCATTTAACTTTATTTGCCAAAACTGGACTGCAGAGCAATCTTTTTAACCAGTTATCTGGATGGAAAAAAATCCCATTCCAAATTAGTAGCTGTTTGTCTTTGTCCACAGAATGATTTTCAGCTACTTACTATTTCTGTTGTGAGATTCATGTAGTTACTTAATAATGAACAGTAATCCATTCTTTGTGTGTGCACACTAATAGAGTTTCAGTTAACCTACTAATGTAAAGCAATATTAGATGGAAATCAATCCTATTAAAAACACGTGATGATGGTGTCAATAAGGATGTGTTAGCAGGTAAACATTGCCTTTGAAAGAGTGTGCATGTGTAACACAGCAACATGAAACATTTGTAACACAGTGCTAAAGACAGGCCCTGGAATAAAGAATATAATGGACAGTATGAAATTAAAAGTCTTGTACTAATAAGAATTAGCTTAATTAGAACTTCAGGTATATCTTTCAGTATTATGAACTGAAACAGTAGGCATAGAGCTTATGTCATTGGAATAAACAATATTCACGCATCAGAAATGTTATCCAGGCCTATTGAGACTTGGCTTCCTTGATTCCTGAACACTCACTTGCATGTTGTAAATTGAGCTGGGCTTTCTAATATTGATTCATTCAGTGAAATGTAAATAGGCAGTCATGGTCAGTGTAATTCAAGGAAATAAAGATAAAAGGGAGGACGCAGTAATGGCAACACTACTGCTTGCAGAACAGCTCACCTTCCTACAATCTGCTCTAGGAAATGATTTATTTCCCAGAGTAAGCTTAGTGCTCTTGAGCTGGATCCTGATCTTCTTCCGTATTGGTACTTGGTGGTGATACAATAATTACCTGGAAGAATGGGGACAGGGGTGATGTTTTTCACTTCTGTGTGTGATTAAGCTGTGCAATAGTTTTACAGTGGCTACATAATGTCCTGTTTTCCTTGCCGAATTGTGAATATCTTTGAGCAGTTGGACCCCACGTGTGCAGGGTGACTGTTCTGATTAGCAATCAATAATGTGTAACTTTACAACTTCAGCACAAAGTACCACCAACATGCTAATGAGGCATGTTTCTCCTGATCTGTTTATACAACGCATATGCCAAATACGTATGGTCAATAATTACCTTTTAACCTATTTTATAGGATTATAAGCAGCTAGATAATCGATTACAATATGTGTCTTTTTTGTTGCAATGTGTTACAAAATCTTGGCATTGCCAGTAGTGAAAGCAGAAAGATAGATAGCTTTATCATTTGAAGCTATGAATAAAGTTATATAAAATTAAACCATGCACCATCTGTGACGTCCTGAAAACTGGTGAAACTGTGATAGTATTTTAAGGTGCCAGTTTTCTGCATATCTTGGATTTGTGACTAAAACTGGTTTATAATAACTGGTGTTTTGACTATTGCTGAGCAGCACTTGTGCAGTATCAAAGCTTTCTAGTTTTCCCAACATCACTTGCTTTGGCTTTTTCCTTCCTCTTTCCTTTGCTTATTAAACTACCTTTATCTCCACCCACAAGTTTTTTTCACTCAGGCTTTTCTAATTCTCTTGCAATCCTGCTGCAAGGGGCAGTGAGTGGGTGGCTGTGTGGTGCTTTCCTGCTGGCCAGGGTCAGCCCCCATACTGCTGGATGTGCCTTGCTCAGTGCTGTAATCATACAAGGTTTTTCCACAGATGCAGTGTCTTTTCTTTGCAAATGTATCATTTTCTGCAGGCAAAAAGAGGAGCTTGAAGAAGCATTAAACACAAATAGTTCATCGACCATTAATTCCTGGCTGTATTGTGCTAGAAATGTGTTATGTAGTTTTGGTATAGAATAGAGCGTGTTGTTGCATAGTTTAATACTTTGGAACCAAAGTCAAAACTGAGAGTAGTTGTGTATTTATAAGCTATTAGTATGAATGCTGTTCTGAATTGTACATTCAGTCAAAGGTTTACAGATGTGTATGTACTAAGGACATTTTACTGCAATATTAATGTGCAGAAATTTAGAAGTTCTCCCGATGAAGTGTCTTTGCAAATCTTAATTATCTGGAAAATTCACCAGATTTTGTTAGTTTATGTAAGTTTTCTTGGTCACCTCCTAGCCATCAGTTGCTTATCTTGCCAAAACGCTTTATATATGCAAGGAATCAGTGTCTGTTATCAAACCTGTATTTACATTTACCAGAGGAAACACTCAGGCAAAGGACATATTTAAATTGCTTATGCATTGATTTTGAACAGTACTTTCTGTGTATTTCAGATGTTTCCTCATTAAGCTTTCTCTATTTTCAAGTGTGAAATCTCAGAGTATTGGTAGTGCTTTGGGGAAATCTCTCAAGAGTCCCTTTTTTGGAAACCAAGCGTCAGCTGTGTCCCTACCACTGCTTAATGTTAAAATGCAGTGTTAAAGTAGGAATTTGTTTCCTCATGGTTTATGGAAGTGTCTGAAAATCGGGAGAGAGCTTGTGGAGCTGAATTACCATGTAAAAAAACTTTAAACTGTGCAGTCAGATTATTTTTCTGTTACAGTCTAATCTATGGTAATTGCAAATCTATTTGTGCTAAGGAGATTAATTCAGCCTCTGAATTGAGTTGAAAGCTTCTCTGTTGCCGTCTGGCATTTGGGTGACCCCAGAAAAATATTTTTGCATTTCTAACTGAAAGTTTTTACAATAAACAAATAGATTTACTATTTTTTTCAATGAACAGAAATGTGGGGTTTCTTAATGTCTGTGAATGTTAGTGAGCACAAGATAGTGCTAGTTATTAATACATGATCTTGGTTATTCAGAATAGCTATTTAAAAGCATTTACTATGAAATGTGTATTCCAGATCCAGTTCTGTGCACCAGTGAACACGCAAATCAGTGCATGTATAACTCAGTTTCAATGTGTTGTCCCTTCAAATGAACCATTATTTCAAGCCTTTTTTTTTTTTTAATGATAAGCACGTAGGATTTTCTTCATTTAAGAAAAATAAGAGAAGCCACCCTAAATAGCTGCAGTTCATCCTGCACATCAGGCAAAAAGATGAACTGCTGTGCAAAGTCTCAGGCTGCACCTGTGGCAAGAATCAGTTAAATATAAAACTGACTTTTTTAGAAAATATTCATCTTGGGTCAGCTTGGTAGTTTGTTGCAAAATGAGAGATTTTCTTTCTAGAATTCCAGTGAAAAACTTGAACTATTTGAAATTCAGACTTCTTTTTTCTGTCAAAATCATTACAAAAAGGTCTATGTTGAATAATTTCAAATAAATACATCCACATACACTCTTGCCCCATAAGATGCATGAATATGTAAAACTGGCCCAAATGCTTTTCCTCATTGATTATTGCCTCTCACTAGATATCGTTGCAGAGTACAGCAGGAATAACCAAACCACAGGAAACAGATGAAACATAAACTGTATAGAAATAGTGGATGTGTGAATTTCCTATATTCTTCTCAGTGAGGTGGACTGTTGACATGTTCCTGGCCATGCTACTTAACCTGAGATCCTAGAGTAGCTTAAGGGATGAGATGAGTCTTTTTAAACTCTTGTAAGAGAATTTACATCTTCCTTTCAGATGAAATCTGAGAGAAATCTTTGAATTTAAAAAAAAATGTGGTTGTCCTCCCTCCAATACCCACACCTAAGCAGAGATTTGGTGTTTGGTTCCTGGAATAAAAAGATGATCTGTGTAGTGGAGAGACACTGTCAGGATAAACAGGCCAAGACTGCAGGAGAAAAGCAAGTGAAAGAATGCACAGTGTGGGAGAACAGCAGAGTCTGAAGGCACCCATCACCTCGTGTGTCACTGCTGACTTTGGTACCTGTGTGATGTTGAAAGGAGCTGCAGAACATCCCTCTGCCTTGACAGATCCCTTGCTCACTCTGCAGTATCATTTCAGCATGAGTATTCTTTGAGTTCCTTGATCAGAATGTTCATTAGGAACCCTGCTATTAGACAAACCCTTGTCTTTGAGGCTGAAGCATTAGTTTAAAGGTGAACAAAACACGGGGTGAAAACAAGTGCATCTTACATACCAGTGTTTTTCAAAGTTTCTGATAAACTGGGTGGGGACTGAATGCTGGGTATTGCTGCTTTCAAAAAGAAACTTGGGAAGCTGCAATAACTTGTGTTTGGAAAGCAAATCCAGTGCTGGTTCAAAAAGTAGCTCTTTTAATGTAGAGCTGTAAATTTCGCTCAGAGCTGATGTGAATCCAGGCTTTGGAATTGAGAGCAGTGTTTTTCTTTGACCTCTTTTCTGGGAGCATGGAGGGAAACTAACCCAAATTCAGAGGAGCTGAATGCTAAGTCAAGGGGAAGAGGATTGTGGAGAACTAGGACAGGAAAGAGAAATTGAAATGTGAGTCTGGCAACACGAGGAAGATAAACATCAGAAGCTCTTGAGAAGAACAGGACCTAGGTGATCAGAAAGAAGTGAACCAAAACCACGTCAATAAGAAATCATACAATGGAATCTCTGATGTTTCAGAGATTCAGTGCCACAAGCACCATAAATATTGCAGTAGATTTGTGTCTCAGTTCTGAATGATTTCAGTGAAGAAAGTGTAGGCTGTGAATAATATTTGAAAAGTGTGGTCTTCAAAACTTGCTATTAGAGTTTGTGTAAACTCCGATTCCATTTATGTTCCGAAATTTTTTTTTGCAGGTAGATTAACATACACATTTAGCTTTTAAAGCATGCACTGCCTATTGCTGGGGGTTTTTTTAAACTTAGACTGCTGATTCCCTTCTTTCTTCTTTAGTATCACGAAACAACTGACAGAAAAACCTACCCCCAGTGTCCTTTCATTAGAATATACCTGACAGAAGAGGAATAGGGGAGAAAATGGGGAATGACCCAGTAAGGTTGTGTACTGGGTGGGAAAGAAGCAACACTTGAGATAGAAACAGAAGTGAATCAGGAAATCTTTGCAGTGGTGGAGAAAAGATGTTACAGGGTGAAGCATCTCTTTAGAATGAACATTCTGTGTCCTCTTTTACAGCTTAACACTTCTTAAAGCTTTCTCTTGCCTAGGTCTCTGCATCTCTCTGATACCCTTTTGACCGAGGCTGCCTGTTCCTGGGCCCAGCTGCCACCAGCTGTCACTCATGTGAGGATCCGGACTCTTCTGCTGAGCATCCATGTGCTAATTAGTTATCCCCAGTGGCAGAGTTTGAAAAGACCACTAGCAGCTTTTCCTGAAGAGCAGACAAACCCTGCTGGGGCATAACACTTGCCTCTTCCTAAACAAGCACTTCATAATTACCCTTAAACAGCCCCTACTCCTCCCCATCTGCTCCCATCGCATCGTGTTGCCATGGCAGCAGCTCCTGCTGGCACAGTCCTGCCGTAGGAAACTCTGAGTTCCAGTCCCACTGCTGCTGCTGCTGCCTGTAATGAAGTGTGCTATGGGTGCTACATTCACCTCTCTTCAGTCCATCAGTAATTTCCTTGTTCTCACATGCTTTCTAAATATATCTGCTGATGATTCTTTCATCTCATCTGCTCCTTCTTTTAGAAATGCAGGCTGCATTCCATCTGCTCCTAGAGTTCTTGGCAGCCTTTGCACAGTGTAGTTTCTTCAATTCCTTCTTGGTGTGAGTCTGGTTTCCTTCAGCGTTTCTTCTTCCTCCTTAGTTAATTAATCTCGTGTCAAGTATCACTGGGGCTGGCTAGTTGGCCAACATGGGACCTATTTGTTAAACTTTGTGTTTTGTTTTCAAATGGTGAGGAAACACTAGCTTCAAAAATTAATTCTAGACAAGATGAGCTGCATTTGGAATGTTTTTATTTAAAAGTAGAATAAATATTTGTATGAACTAATACAAAGTGTTTTGGGGCATGATGGGGTTGGGAATGGATACCTCAGTCTTTGTACAGTCAAAACTCATGTAATTTTAGTTTTATTTGTGTGACAGATGGAAGGAAATGCACTGTTACCCAAAGAGAATCTAATTATCCTGAAGAAAAATACTTTGATTTCAGTGGGATTTGCTTGCCAGGTAAATCACAGTTTAGATCCTGAGCTAGACATGTGTGATTGAGTGTTTGTGTTTTCTTACTACAGATACTATAAAACCTCCAACAGCGTTATGGATTAAGTTCTACTTCAGATATATGAGGAAAGGTTTTGAAATCTTAATGTTCATTTACTGGTGGATCTCCATCAAATTATTCATGTGAGTCTTCCTTAGAGATGTGTGTGCAGTTTTTCTTGAAATGGCCAAAACTGTAGTGAGTTTACATGACAATCAAATTGGAAAGAACTGCTGTCCACATTGAAGCCTTGCCTCAGAAACGGATACTGAAAATGCTCGTGTGCTCTTGGTGGAGATCAGCAGCCGTGGTCCTGACCCCGCTCACCTGGCAGAACTTTCCTTCTCAGTGATGAAAGTCAGAGTTCTGGTGTGCGAGGGCTCAGAGGGACCACGCAGTTGTTAATTAATGAGAATAATTGCACATGAGTAGTTAATTGCTATTAATATGTTGGGAAAGACAGATGCAAAATATCTGTGTGCGTGACCTTTACATCCTGCTTCTGTCTCATTATGCTTCTGCCAGGAAGGGCTGCTTGCAAAGCTTTTGATGCCTGTCCTTGTCAGCAGGACAACACGAGCCTTTATTTCCTCAGGGAATTCTGCTACAGATGTTATGGAAGGTTAATTTATATGGAGTAGCATTTCAGTGACATGTGCATGGGGGTGAATCCTTCCCGCAATGTGACACTTGCAAAAAGTAATGAATTGTTTAGGTGGATGAACCCATTATGCTATGGAAGTATAAATTCAGCCTTATGTAGGTTTTTGAAAAAGTTATTAGACTATTCACACTGTTGAAAAAAAAAATTCATTTCTATTTACTGATTTATCTGACTGTTTTGTTTAAATATAGATTGTTGTATACAAAGCCAATTTAGAAAAATGTTGTCTCTCCTAACTTCATAAATATCTAAAGACCTGAAATGTCAGCTTTCTTTTCCTGCTCAGCTGTTTTTTGGAACATTTTTGAGAAACAGCGTCTTATTAGTTAATTTTTTAAAACTTTCTATTTTTACTTCCTTGGAGAGTATGTTGGAAGGAAAATTAAACTGATGTGGCTGAGGTAGTTGCAAATTTTAGATGTGGCTTATGTGGTCAAAATTCTCTTCAGAAAGCATTGTATTTGAAGTGTTTATTATCACACTGCATATCAACTCCTCTTTTTCCACCTGACGGTACAGCTGGAGCAGTTATTTTTGGAGCATTTCAAATTGACAACATTTTGAGTAGCATTAAAATTGGTTAGTGCTGTTTGATTTCTTTCTCTTTCAAAATAACACTAAATTAAATTTCGTGTGCATGGATTTTTTATTTAGGGGATCAGTGGTACATAAATGGAAATGTCAGTGATAAAAATTAGACAATACAACTACTATATTAAAAAAAATATTCTAAATTACTTCTTTTGACTGCCTGCACATATAGTAAAAATTGTATGATTGGTTTTGTTGCAGTGTCAGCTGCAGATCATTGAAGGATTCTTTTGAGTGCTTATTTTCATGTAGCAAACTTTGAATGAGGCCCTTTAGCATATTAGCTTGTAATCCTCATTATCCTTTTAATAGATTATTAGACAAAACTTAAGCTTGTTCTTTGCTATGAAAGTAATTGCCAGCAAACTTTTTTGTTACAGTTACTGTTAGAAGTGTCACAGTACTTGAATACTTCCAGAGATAGCTTGAATTTTATCTGAAAAAAACCGGTATAGCTCCTCTTCTTGTTCCTCTTTTATATGGCAGTAGTCTGCAGGCCATTTGAGGATCCTTTCAGGTCCCTTCCAACTCAGAATATTCTGTGATTCAGAAAGGTGTAGATGCTAAAAGAGTTATTTGGAATCAAAATAGCAGAAAATGAGTAGATGCTGAAATATCTACTTTTGACAAATTTCTCCTTAATGTCTCTGAGCTGAGAGCACAAGGTCTTTATTACTAAATCAGGCCCCCTCTTACACTTTCCTAAAAAGTACTACAATGAACAGCGTAATTGCTGGAGCTGTAACAGAGTGTTACAGAAACAGCAAACACCTATTGCTGTGTGTAGAATATGACAATGCTGCACTCCCTGATGTCTTACAGTCTTTTAATCTGATCACACCTGAGGAAATAATCTGTATGGCCATTGCTTCTACTGACAGGAGGTATTGAATATCTCTTATTATGAGATATTAGGAGATTTGTTTCGATACAAATGCATCTTTGCATGTATCTGTGCTCCTGTATATACAGCCAAGGTTGCATTTTGGATTCCAGGGTTCTTGAAAAGCCTTGGCAGCAGCTACCAAATCCCTCACTTTAATGATATTGTTGTCATTTGCTGTACAGTGAAACAGGAGGAATCCAAACTACTTCTTCTGGTCTTTAAATAGGTGTTATTTTGTGTGATGCAGATTCTCCTGAAAACACTCAGTGCCCCTCTCTGTTGTACACTGGGCTGTTACCAACATTCCCATCATTACTTCACAGGTATGGCTTGCTGACTCGTGGTGAAAGCTGATTGCTGCTGTGGCTGTAAATAAAATACAGTCAGAGAGAGGCATCATTTTTTCTTGTAAATCAAAACCAGTAGCATTGTTTGCAGTCTTAAATAAAATCATGTTTGAAGATCTTATGTTTGGAGTTAGAATTTTCCACAGAATATTTTAATAAAAATATAGAAATGAAAATACTACCAAGTAACTAATAATAAATTAATTGAATTCCAAGATCTATCTGAATGAAAACGAGCTAATAGAACCATAAGATGGTCGGTAAAATCACATGCACCAAGTTCAAGTTCAGAAGTTTTCATCTGAACTATTTAGCTTTGAAACTAGAAATAGTTGCATGAATTTTAGTATTTATACTGAGGTTTCAGCTTTCCTTTAAAAAGTTAAATAGCCTCATTAGACCTAGTCAAAAGGAATTTAATCTGGAGAAAATGTAATTTAATTTAATAATGATTGGAATTGAACAGACTTATATAATTTAGGATAAAACAGAACATAATTTATAGTTCCTAACATAAAAACATTAAAATCTTTAGCCAGATGCGGTGCCACACTGCAGGGAGTATTTCTGCCTATTTAATACAGAACATTGCTTTAGACCTAGAGAAAATATTTTTGTTCAAGTCTTTATTTTCATTTAGGAAAACGACATGGAATACTGAATTAAACCGATCTGAAATGCCAACACTTTTCGTCCTGTCTCCTCTGGCAAATACTGAGAACTAATGTTAAAAGTGGTATAATGCAATCACGAAAAAGAAATCTATTATGAGGCAAATAATGGGAAGATACATTTTGTTACTTGTACACTTGCAAATCATGAGTCAAGAGTGTGGGGTTGAGTGTCATTTCTGTTTAGTAAGTTTTTTAAATGGGCTCATTTTAAAATTATATGTTTTATCTATTTAAACCTATAACATGTAATGAACATTCAGCATCTGGCTGTTCCAACAGGTAGTTTCTGTCTGTACCCCAGGTAGTCTTGATTAACTTAGTCCTGGCACATTTGCTGATCTCACTGCTTCATAGCTCTTCGTGGTCATAAATTTTCAGATTTGCTTCAGGTTCTATCCTTCTGCACCTCTGTCAGGGAAACTCTAAATTCTGTAGCACAAATGACAATAAATGCTACTGTCTGCAGTCCATGTAAGACAAAGTTCTGGGAGCAGACTACCTTGGGGCAAGTTTTTAATCTGCTTATACAGTGGTTTGCAGAGACAAGCACATTTACCTCTGGCTATTCTGGCTGCTTCACAGATGGTCCATGTATGTGTTAAAAGGTATGTATTTTAAATCCCATTGGATATATGCACACATATTTCAAGTGATTGGAAAGAGGCCTGTAGTACCTCCTGTCAAACTACAGTGTTTCAAAAAAATTGCTTTCTACAAATGATTTCAGTGTCAAAGTTCATTCAAGGATGATTTTCTGACCTTTCAGGAACTGCAGGACAGGAATTAACAAGAAGAAGCACATAGACACAGTATTTCAGGTGCAGAGGACTGGCAGATTTACAGAAGCGAGCTTACCATGGCAATGCCTGGTTTTATTCCAAGTACCCTACACGGGAGAGTTGAGTAATATGTTTCATCAGCACAGAGGCTAATGTTTTGTCTAAGAGTTCATGTCTTGACTATCAAACCACTGAAAACCACCAGGGGAAGTAGGGTTGAAATGCCAGCAATGGAAAAGCAATCCTGTTTCATATATATCTCCAAAATGGGAAGTGTGAGGAATGAAACAAAAGGTTGCTTTTAGAAATATGGTTTCATGTGATACAATGTTTACATCGCTTTTGGAGGACTTTAATTATTTTGCATGTAGAAACTTCTTCCTGTAGTAAGTAATTCTTCAAACTATAATATGTGCTGTTCCTTTTTACTGTGCTCTTGATGTGTATATATGCAATGGTGAGTGGGTGGTTTGGGTCACTTAAAGAATCACCATGAAAAGTGTTGGTAAAAAGCAGGGTTTAGTATAAATTTGTGAAAATGAAGTCAGAAGCATAGAATGGGTTGGGTTGGGAGAGAGGTCTTCTTGTTCCACCCCCTGCCGTGGGCAGGGACACCTTCCAGTAGACCAGATTGCTCAGAGCCCCATCCAACCTGACCTTGAAAACTTCCAGGGATGGGGCATCCACACCTTCTCTGGGCAACCTGTTCCAGGGCCTCACCACCCTCACAGGGATGAATTTCTTCCAAATTTCTGATCTAACCTGGCCTTCTGGCAGTTTGAAACCATTCCCCCTTGTTCTCACACTCCAGGCCCTTGTCCGAAGTCCCTCT
Organism: Eulacestoma nigropectus; assembly: GCA_013397775.1. Classification (NCBI taxonomy): domain Eukaryota; kingdom Metazoa; phylum Chordata; class Aves; order Passeriformes; genus Eulacestoma; species Eulacestoma nigropectus. The sequence goes on along the minus strand of VZTE01003320.1, from coordinate 670,628 downwards.
CCAGCTCTCTTATAGCCCCTTTAGGCACTGGAAGGTGCTCTGAGTTCTCCCTGAAGCCTTTTCTTCTCCAGGCTGAACAGCCCAGCTCTACCAGCCTGTCTCCATAGCAGAGGCACTCCAGCCCTCTGGACATCTTTGCGGCCTCCTCTGGACTTGCTCCCACAGGTTCACATCCTTCCTGTGCTGGGAGCCCCAGAGCTGGACACAGGTCTCTCACGAGGGTGGAGTAGAGGGGGAGAATCCCCTCCCTTGACTTCCTGGCCATGCTGCTTGTGATGCAGGACACAGCTGGATTTCCGGGCTGCAGACACACATTGTCAGGTCATGTTGTGCTTCTCATCCACAAACACCCCCAAGTCCTCCTCCTCAGAGCTGCTCTCACTGCATTTTTGGTAGAAAGCTGTATCTTGACAGAAAATCTAAGTTGTTAATGTCGTCTGTGGCAAGTCACAACCTGCAGTGCGTGCTAAAGTTGGTTCATTTATTTTTCCCCTTTTTACCTCGTATCAATTCAAGAACAAATTGTGAAAGACACAGTAAAAGTAAGGGCAAGAAGGTGCTTTGAGCCAGCTATCTCAAGGATTAAAGATTTCAGTTTTTCAGGTAATACAGTTTTAACAGTGCCTTTGGGAAATAAGATGAAAGGAAGTCTAAAGCTTATGGTAAAAATAAAAGGGACTAAATTACTTGAGGCCAGTTGTGAAGAAAAGAGAAATATTAAGAGGCAAAAATGAAAGTGATGAAAAAGAATGGAGGGCAGAGAATATATCAGCTTCTATAAATCCCTTTGATTTTTTTGGTAGTATCCATAGAATTAAGATGATCTACTTTGGGACATTCTGAAGGCAGGTGTATGGTTGTATCTACGTTTAAGAAATGTGCAGGAAAAAATGTTCACAAATAATCTGAGAGTACTACTAATTTCTAAAAGGTCAAGTTGTACTCGAGAGAACTACAAACAACTTCCTTTATAGTGGAAATACAATATAACCTGCTAGGGTTAGGGCTTAAGTATTTATTTTTTTTCTTTCAGTAGGGAAGGTCACTTATTCTGGGCTCTCCCTTGCAAGGTGGGGGGGTTACTAATTTTTTATTCTGTGCAGATGTGTATGGTGTGGTCTGTTGGGGCTGCAAAGATGCAAACTCACTCTTGATAGGCTTTGTATATTTATACTTAAAGTAGTTCCCAGAAATGGAGTAAAAAGGGGAGCTTTGTGTGGATCTGCCCTTTCTTATTTCCTGGAATTCCTCTTCAGGTCTTCTGCCATAGCTTCAGTACAGCCTAGTCCCACTAGAGAATTCAACTAGTTTATAATTCGAGGTGCAGCAGGACATCTCGAATAGTGAGTTGTTATATCATTTTAAATCATTGCATCCGAACTGTTTAGTTTTGTGGAATTAGTGTAGGACCATGGTAACATTTAAGTAGGAAGTCCTATTAACATTCCTTCCATAGAGACCTTTGTTTAGAATATAAATTTTGACTTCTCCAATTAGTTCTGCTACCACCATGTCCTAATAAATCCATTGGCTTTGCTTTTTGTTTATGTATTAGTTCTTGGTGACTTTTGGAGCTTAGTGGTATTAATGCTTCTTCCTGATTTGTAGGAATATTTTATCTTGTTTATATGTTGTAAATAGAAAGATGAAGGACATAATATCGTAATTTTAAATCAGCATTAAGATGTTATAGCCCTTCAATATTTGACAATTCTGTGTTTACTTCAGTGTAAGTTCTTGCCCTTGATCGTCAACTGCATTTTATACTCTTTCCTTATAGTTTCATACTGCTCCTGCAAGTATGTCACACTGAGCTCTCAGAGCAAATATCTGGTAGCTCTCTTTCTGAGGAAAATTTTAATGTGGAAATTACGCAGACTTGACTTAATAAATAGTGTATATCTAACTTCATCTACAGTGTTTCATAGTGTAGTGTTGGATCTCCATCATAATCCACAATGGCCACTCTTTCAAAGGGTTGCAGGTGTGTTTATTTTTACTGCTGTACCTGTGCCAGTGTTAGAAACTGAGCAGTGACAAAAAAATTAAGCAGACTGAACATATTTTTTAATGTCTGTAAAGGTGGTGATTGATACTTTTATGCTTCAATTTCTCTGTTGTGGCTTCCAGCATGGTGGTAAACTTCACCTCTGAAGTGGTGACAACAGAGTACCAGGTGTGTCCAGCTCCATCAGTAGAAGGCTTTTTTTGGTATTTAGCTGAGAAGCATTGAGGAAGGGGATTGGAAATACTTCAATTCCTTTTATTGGGATCTTTGTGCTCTGCAGGAGGCAAGGAAGTTTCAAAAGACTTGGAAAGGACATGAATTTTCCCCTTAGCTCCATGTCCGGATTAGGTAGTTCCTTGCCTGGGACATTAAGAAATGAGGCATAAAACAGCAAATTTGGGAAGACAAGTGTGACAGAGAACTTCAGTGTTTGATATCATGTGGTGGCTGCCACTTTGAAATGCAACTCCTAAACAGAATATGAGACTTAGACCCACCGAGGTGAACAGGAATTCTAAGAGCCTGTTTCATGATTTTGACAGTGCTGGGTCCTTCGCTCTTGTCTTTGCCAGTGACAAGAGGAAGAGGTTACCTTGGAAACACCAATAGAGGTTTCTTCATTAATGAATGCTGATGTGGAAAAAGTACTGCAAAAATAGATAAACCTGATGTAGGTTACAACCCTTGTTGTGATACTTGGAAGAATCTGAAGCTGGCAACTAAAATTTGTAACACAGCTTCTGTCCTTTGGTTAATACTGTGGACGTTACGGGGGTTTTTGTCCAAAAGCACTAGAAAAAAATATACAGCCATTTTGGATTTAAGGTTGTCAAAAATATTCATAGCACATGCTCTGACAAAAGATAACATCTTGTGAGAACAGTGAAGGGCTGTAAACTGTGAGCATGCATATGGAAAAAAGATGCAACAGCATTTCTTACTAATTTCATAAAATGCACTCATACTCCTGTTGAGTTATGGCAGTGTCAACACTGAATATTTAAGGTGGCCACACATTAGGCACGCAGTTGTTCTTGGCCTCTTACTGCTTATGCCATTCTTTACATATTGACATTTGTCTGCCCTGACTGGCCCAGGGTTTTTTTACATTTAAAGCAATAAAATGATAATTAAGCTGATGGAATCAAGTTAATGATTGTTTTGACACGTTTTGAGATGAGAAAAAAGGAGTAATTAACACAATGAGTAGTTGATATGGAGGATGCTGCTTAAATTGTAATTGCTGTTTAAAAAGCAAATAGTTATATATATCCAGAATTTTATTCACTCTTTTTCCCAACTGGTAGGAACTCATGATACATAATATTCACAAATGCTTTTCCTGTTTAAGATACTCACATTCCCATCAAAAGGATTTAAATTGTTTCAATACTACATCTGTTTATAATGAAACATTTTCAAATCTTACTTTTTAGTAATACTTGGTAATAAAACCCGTTAAATTTTCAGAGTGCGTGATGAAAGTGGGAGATAAATGGATTATTTTGAAGTGGCTGGAGGAAAACATATGATAGTCATGTCTAGTTTCGATTTAGCTTTCTCCAGCAGTGCGAGAACTGAGGTCGCTGTCAGATTAAGTACCCTACTCTCTTTAAAATATATAAAATGTTGCCATCCATGTAATTGTGTGACAGGCTGGAAGTTCTTGAACATCTAAATTATATTTTTCCTTGTTTGCCTCTTGAAGTGAGTAATAATAGGGTGCTTGGGTTTTTTTCCAGATAACCTTTTTCATGCTGCTCTCTGCAGTGTGTGTGATGCTGAACTTGGCCGGGTCCATTCTCTCCTGTCAGAACGCTCAGCTGGTGAAGTCCCTGGAAGGATGTCAGTTGGTGAGTGATGGAAAACAAATTTCTTACAAAGGGCAAGGATTCTATTTTTCATTTGTTAGGGTTTTGCACACATATTCCTTTAATTTCCAAGACAGTATGTATTTAGTAGAGAATCTGTAGTTGTTATAACCTGAAAAAACATTTTGGGAAAAGTTCGAGTGACAGTGTTAATGGATTTAGTGTTCTGCCACCTCAAAAAGTAACTTTTGACATCATAAGGACTTGCTTCCTAGTGTGTCATGGTAAAAATGATGCTTCAGCAGAGTAGGTGGAACACAGGCCACATCAGAGCAATGTGGTGGTTACCACTTGATGTCATCAGGATCAGGATTCTATCCAATACTTGTACAGGCAGTGGATTTCACTGATAGGAATGTTTTGGTATGTGTATGCTAAGATTTTGTTTGCCAACCTGAGTTGTTTTTCTTTTTAATTTCCAAAGTAAATGAATGTTACTTGTGTTAAATAAAATACAGAACAGTACAAATTATCATGATGTGGCATGTTCTAAATTATTAGAAGGTACAGTTTACCTAAAGCGTTTATGTTTTTATCTCAGGAAAAAAGTACATACACATTGAATTCTAGCATATTCTCTGACTTCAACTTGCAAAGATGTCTACAGAAGTAAACTCGTGACTGAAATATTTAATTTGAAATAACAAGGGTTCAAACTGTAGTGTCAGTTTTCAGAACACGGTGAAATACTAAGTAGCTTTGCCACAGTGTGTTGTACTCTGAAAGAGTGATTTAATTTCAATGTGGCTGTTTATCATATTGTAACTGTTTCAAAAAAAAACCAAGAAAAAGCAACAGTTTCTTCTACCCAGACCTTGCTTTTTCGGTTTTCCTTGCTCAAAATCCCATTTCAGTCAGGCTGGGGGCTTGCACATGAGTATATTGCATTGCCATGTTGCAGTGCTCATATATATGGAGTTCTGGCGTTCTGTTCTCACAGACCACCCTCTGGGAAGGGTGCACTGTAGTGAACGGCACTGCTTTATGATTAAGCACAGGATTTGACTTAGAAGGTGGTGATGTATTATGCTGAGCATATTTAATTACTTTATTACCATTTTTCACTCAAAAAGGAAAAATCCCAGTTTCTTAACAGCTTGTTCCAAGTGTATATTTCATTTTAATTCCTTAGATGGCTCTCTTTAGTGTTGTAGATCTGTGCAATCTTGCACTATGTGACTGGTGTGCTTTATCAAATCTAAATCCTTTACTTGCCTCCTAGGATACAAATGCACTCTATGGGATGCAGCCCTAGGAATCAAAATCCAGCCTTTGCAGACATTAGGTTTGAAATGTATTTAACGTCCCATATAACTGAACCAGTAAATTTCCAAGCGTGGTATAATAAAAAAGTCAAATTCGAAATAAATTCTGTTTTGGTTCTGGTAGTTCTGTCAAACTCATTGATGCTGAGTGCATGGCTTTAAAAGTGATGATGGTATCTGCTGTATTATGGAGCTTAAATTCAGCAGTGTTTCACACGTAGAGTGGTTATTTGAAGAAAAAGAATGAGACACAGTGGTCTTATTTTGTTTGAAACACTGGGGATTTATTGTAGATTCCATAATATGTATTTTTGTGTGAATATGAGAAATGTGCTTGCCATATGTTAGCATTTTGAATGTGTAATTTGTGAAGCTGGCATTTGTGCTCTTTATCCTGCAGCTTAGCAACATGCAACACTGAGGGGAAGAAGGGGCAGTAGCTGTAAAGCCTTGTTACAAAAAATCAATTGGAATTTTTTTTCCATGATTAGCTGCAGGTCCTGTAGCCAAAACCTCAAGATACTACTTTAAGTCAGTGGGAGTGGGACATGTACAGAGCAGTTACACACTCAAACTGTTCATTAATGTGTATAGGAGAAACATTTCTGTATAGGAATTTCTTTTTCAAATAATGGATCTCTAAAAACTGTGCTTAACATATATGGGTAGAGCAATTAATATATTTTAATTTATATTCTGTTACTGCACAAGACAGAATATGTTTTATTTCTTCATCTATATTTGTTTTTATTGAGTTTACCTGTCTTCTAAGTTACTTATTCATTTAAAAATAAATGCTGTAGTTTTAATCAAATTTACAGTTGATTATTATTCAGAAAAGTGGTAATAGTGTCAATCTCTCTATTGAAAGATTACTTACAATTTTTTTTTCTGGTTGTACAGCTGAAATTGGCTAGTGGTTATAGTAACATGTGAAGGAAGACTCTTCTTTCCCCTCAATTATCTTTAGCTGGAATAGACAGAACAAGGAAAAGTGGAGCAAGTGCAGGTTCACAAAGAGCTGAATGGCAGAGCCCAGGTCCAGAACTGAGGTTTACTTGTTTTTGCACTGGAGCTACACTCAGGTCTATGGATATTGAAAAACAATTTTTAAAATTCCAGGAAGAGAATATACTCTGTTTTGCTCTTATTCGTCTGTCAGTTTTTAATCTTGATATTTCCCTACAATGCAACTTTATCCTTACTGCATCCTCCCATTTTCCCTTTGCATGAGGTACTAGGATGGACTGAAGTTCCTTCCCGTAAGCACACCAGTGAGGCTTTCTTGTACTTCACTGCCTTGTTACCAACTTCGGAACTCTCATACTTAATTTTGAAATTTTTCCTTGCCTTTTTTATGTTCCCTATAAAAACCCCTGAAGGTTAATTTAGAAGAAGAAGTAAAATCTATTACCTCTTTTACTATAAGACTTACATTTGTAATAAGGAGGTGGTAGAATGCAAAGTAACAGTGTTAACTAATTCCTAATTTGCCCTTTTGGGGGAGAATGTGTGTGCACTCAGCAGCCAAACAAGCAAACAAGCTTCTTTTCAGCAGCATTGACAGAATTTGATGAATTGATACAGATGAGAAAAGTAACATAAGACCTGTCTGTGTGTGCATGTATTTGTTATAAATCTGGAAGGTCCTTTCCTTTTTCAATCCTCTGCTACATGAAAGTCGGGTTTTAATGTGTGTTGGGACTTTTGAAGTAACAGTACTGCTTTTTGACAAAACAAAATGGACTTACAGGACAATTTATGCATATAGGCAGCCCTGGCTGAAGTTTGAAATCTTAAATATGGTTTGGATGAGGGTGTTCTGTGCAACTGTCATAAATATGAAAGTACACAAACTCTACTCTGAGTGCTGACTAGCATGAGTAAGAATCACGAAGTGGAACACAAATATGTACAGGATGGTGGGGGTATGTGCAGGGGATGAAGTGAATGATGCTTTTTTCTTGAGCTGTGCCAGCCAAAAAGAGATTGAAACACAGATGGTTTTGGAGGCACTGCTGATGTAATTGTGTCTGAGGTTGGCAAACACCAGCCCAGCAGCTGGAAGGAGTGATCCCAGCTCCCCCCTGAACCAATGCAGATTTCTTGTCAGTGCTACTGTCTCTGTTTATGAAGCCACACTGTGAATGGCATTTGAGGTGTGATCTGGGCTAAAAATAAACCACTTCTCCTTCCTTCCAAAAAGAAAAAAAGAAGTTAATTTTGGCGCTGTTTAGGTCAAAGAATAACTGTATGAACTCTTGATCCTGTCTGCACACGTGTGAGACAGCAGCAGGGCAGAGAAGGGCATTCTGGAGCAGGGGGCTCAGGAGTGCTTTCAGCTGCTGTGTTGTTGAGAGCACGAATGCAGTGACACCTTTTGTCCTGCTCCCCATTACAGAAACACAACTTAGCAAAGAGGTCACTTCCTGAACATGGAAGGAGAAGGTGCACAATAAGGCAAATTGATAAAAATTCTCCAAAAATAATATGCTTCCAATCTGGTAGTGAATCTTGGGTGGTTTAGAATATGCTGTGATTCTTAAGATGTCTCTGTGTTTTGCAAGAACTTTCATGTAAACAATTAGCTTTTAACTTATAAGAGCTCCTGGGCAGTACAACGTTATGGAACAACTTTCAGAATGAATTGAGAATCTCTCATAAATGGAGAATCTTGACCGAGCATTTTCAGCCTTATTTTTGTGACACCTGTTCATTACATGTGACAGAAGCAGCCCTGGGATCTGTATTTCATATTAGAAATGCCAGATACATACCCTGAGTCAGTGCCTGTCCTTTATTAAACAGGGGCAGCAAGAATCAGAACAGATGATCTTGCAGTAGAAAGCTTTGTCTGAGGTCCGTTTTCCTCATTACAAAAACTTTTTAGCAGCTGAAGCCTATATTGATTTGCCTGATGTAGCCTTCGGCCCCCGGCCTTGGCACAGCTCTAAACCCAAAGTGTGAGTTTCAAACTTCCTCAGCAGCCATTTCTCAATCACTGAACCGTTTCCAGAGAGTTTTGGGAGCAAAACTTCCCCAGTGACATTCAGTGCTTTGATTTTACATTGACTTGAAGAGCTGAGGTCAGCTGATCATAAAGTTGGGTTTTGCTCAGATCTTTTACCTTTTAAAAGAAAGTATTAAAGATTACAGGAATTGGAAAAGAACCAGTCTGAAATTGTTCAAGCTGCTTTGTGAGTTAAATTGTATGCTAATGAGAAATAAAACCCACAACTATCATAGAGGTGAGCAAACTGTTTTTTCTTTGTTTCTTTGCAGTGTCTGTGGCACAGGGTATGACCAGTCTCTGTGAGTTGCCACAGACAATTATTTCCAGTGTTGCCTTTGAGAATATGGGAAACGGTGTAATTTACATACCCAGTTTTTTCTAAAGCCTTTTACAAATTGTGCTGGCTAGAGGGCAATCTGGAGTCTCGGGAGCTGAAGTCCCCTGAGACAGCTCCTGCCCTGAGCATGCTTTCATCACAGTAAGCAAGCATTCAGTCATCTGTACCTCATCTAGAAAAGTTTATTATGTTCTTTTAACTGACACTTACTTTTGCTCTTCCATCTGCTGTCCTGGTCACCAGCATGTAAGGAGAGGGTGCTACATCAGCCTAATAGGGGTAGCACTAAAAAATACGTATATTTAAATATATATAACTTTTAAGATCATGTGAACAATTTACATTCTTTGAGGTCTAAGCAGTAAGTAAATACTCTGTTGAAATGATTCTATGTATAAAACTGTGCAAGGTAATTCTACAAGGAATGCTGGTACATGTTTTTGTTCAGGAAATTGGCAGCATTCTAGGGAGAATTTGAATTAAAAATAACAAATGCATATTTGCATTAGGAAATTTTTGGTGGATTTGTGTCTGGAAATTTCAGGGTTTTTTTAAATGTAAAAGGGTGAGTAACGAGGTGATTCAGATCTCACCACCCAGCCACTGTGCTTCCATCTTTACTTTGGGGAATAGAGGACGAATTTGTGTTCGTGACTCCTTCACTTATTTTCTGACCTTTTTCTGTTATTTTTGGTTTTCCCGCATTGGCTGTGATTTTATGTTTATTCAGTTGAGTTACCCTGGTTTCATCTGCCCCTGGAAAGCAAATTTTTTTCAAAAAGAGGCGCAAAGGGTAACGCTCTTCGATATTGAATCCTCTTTCTGTATTTTACCTGTCTTTATAGCTTATATTAACCAGTGGAAAACATTCTGCTCCAAGGGTTCTGCACAGAGATTTTCATTTTGCATTTAGTAGTCATTACTGCAACTGTAAATACCATTTTTGGGAAGTGTGTTTCTGTTGATTTGTACTTTTCTGACCTTTTCTTTTCTCCACAGATTAAATTCGACAGTGATGGTGTCTGTGTTTGCTGTGAAATGCAGCATCAAACATCAGGCTGCAGTAACTTGGGAGAAACACTGAAACTGAACCCTCTGCAGGAGTGCAATGCAGTGAGGCTGACCCTAAAGGTGCGTTAGGAGAGAATTAACTGTTCATTGCAGTTTTAACTTAGCAAGGCAAAGTGTGTGATGAAAGGAGCAGCAGCTGATGTTCTCTGTGGTTATCCACTCTCATGTGCAAAAAATATCTTCACAATATCAGCATTTCTGTGGGCAACTGTTTTGTTAGAGGTTATTCAAGGAGCAGAAGTTAAAACTGGCTGTGGCTGATGCTGGAAGGTGCAAGAACAGGTATCTTTCACTTTGTCGTTCCGGGGTGGTGGTTATTGATTTTATGGTAAACTGCAAAGAAACACAAAGTATTGCAGAATGATGAGGTATTTTGTGATGTGCTGCTACCATGAAGGCAGCTGGACATTACCTTGGGAGAGGAGAGTGTTCTTTCTGGGTAGTGCTGGAAATGTGCTTATAAACTGCCCTGCAACATTGTAAGAAGTTTAAACCTTGTAGTGTTTTGTGTTACAACTACCCAGATGAAAATTTGAGAGCAAATACTAAGAATATTGTATGAGTGAGTTAGAGCTCAGTGTCATTGCTCACTCCATTATCACCAAATGGGAAGGCGTCGATGCTGTGTTGGTTTAAAAAATAATAAGGAATCAATGAAAGAACTGCTCAGAAAAAGGAACCCTAGCCTGAGAGGCAGGAATTAGTTCATTCTAGGTTCAATTTCATGATCAACAGAACTAACACTGCGTCTGTGACTCTCAATTTCCAAGTATGTATTTTAATAAAATTAATAGAAAATAATGGAGTAAAGTAGAGAAATTAATTGTGAAAAGGATCTTAGGCAGGTAGATTATAGGGTGGGTCCTGAGAAAGCTATGAAAGTTTTATTGATATTTGAAGATATGTTTTAAAATTCAGAATGTGTAGAAATCCTGTATAAGGTATGTAGTAAATACCTAAATGTTCTTCAGCCTTGTTAAGGAAAAGCAAAAAACTACCACCAAGTAATAAGGATCAGGTAGAAGTTAAAACATTTTTTTATGGCCCCAAAATTCAGTAAGAACTCTGCCTCAGGTTTTTATGAGGATGATAAAGGTAACAGAGCAAAAACCTACTGGGTAGCAAGAGTTTAGTAAGTGGAAAAGAAGCATAACTTGACATTGCTGGTCAAAACATAACAATCTGCAGTGAAATGTATTACAAGAAGGTAACTTTTGAGAAGGACGTTCCTCAAAATATGACAGATGCAGAAACATGAACTTGTCATTCAGGAAAAGCTGACTTGCTAATTCCATGAAAATAAAGATTGAGGGAGCATATGTTTGCTTCCTGTAAATATGTCAGTAAGGTAAACTTTAATGAGAGGGAAAACAACTGTTTATCTTTGGAGGACATTGCCAGCATACGAAGTGAGTAGAAGTGACATATGCTGAAATTCAAGACAAGGTTTCTAACCAATACAGCAATCAGAATACAAGCACAAAACATGATTTCTTTTAAGATATAACTCTATCATTTATAAAAGGAATTGACTTATCAACTTATGCTACAAGAGAATGGATTTAAACACAGGAGTTCCCATGAGTATAGTCTGAGTGTAATTTTAATTATGTTCAGAACTTTTCATCTAAGACAGAGTAGTTAGGAAAATAACTTTTTCAGAAAGTTTCTTACATCTTTTTCAGTTTTAATTCTACATTTGCTTTCTATTTGGCTTAGCTCTGATTCCTGGCTGTAAATTTAAGAACAGCATTCTACTAAGCTCGTAAGAAAAAAAGTTACAGCTCATTAGATAACAGCTGACAGTGATAAGGTTCGCCCTCTTTAATTGCAATTAATAACTACAATGTGATTTTAAAGAAACAGATGTTTTAGTACCAAAAGCTCAATTGTGTTCATTGTTTGAGGAGCCAGAGGGAGAGAAAACGTAGAGAACCAGAGATTATTAAGATTATACACCTTTGTGTATAACATTATGTAGGTTTCATGCTCCTTCTCTTTACTGCAAGTGGGGTAAAAAGCTCATGTTTCCACTAAGTCATCTGTGGGGTTTTGGTGGTAGCAGCTGTGGAGCTCCACTGTGAGCAGAACAATCGAGCACGTATCACCTGTCTGATCTTGTTCCCAGGCAGCCAAACAGGACAAGGAAAACCAACAGTGGCTGCTGGTCTTGTGTACATTAACTGTGCCTTGCATGATAGTGAGTGGGGGGTTTATAATTGCTTTGAAAAATCTCTAAAGTTGTTGTTTCTGCTGTGAACCATGTCTTTGTGCTTTTTTGTAAATTGAGCTTCCTTTCTTAATTTCAAGCCCTGAATAAACTACTCAAACATTTTAATGGGAACAAAAGAGCTACCACTGTAGTATGTATGCTCACACATATGTACATACATAGATATGAGTATTGATTGCAAATACTGACTGATCTGTGAGATAAGTGATGACTTCTGAGATTAGTTGAATAGTGGGGTTTCAGCACAAAATTATATGTTACAGTAAAATGGACAAAAATACTCTGCCATTTCCCTGTTGTAATGGGGACTCAGCCCATTACAACATTGGTGGGGTTAGAATTATATTTATAAGGTATCATACTTGTAATCTTGTCTGCACACCTCAGTGACAATAGCACAGTGGCATGATGTGATGAGCTGCCATTAAGATGTGCAGGCACCCAAGTCTAATCCATCTGTTTTACAATGGAGAGGCTTCCTGGTTTCTGTTTTTCACTAGAAGATGTCATTTTAGTTCCCTGCATAAGTAGCTCCTAAACGGCCCTTTAAATTAAGTTTCCTTGCTTTCCTCTGGGTACTCAGGGTCAATAATCTGTGCTCCTAAAGGATGTCAGTGTCTCAGTATCTTGATTTTTTTTTTACAGTAACCAAAATTCTAGAACAGCTTTATCCTGTGTTAGGAAGTTACTTGACTTAATTAAAGCCAAATGAAGGCACAAGCAAATCCTACCTATTTACAAAATCAGTTAAAAGATTTAAAAAGTTTTATTAAGAATCAGATGTCCAAAAATGAGACGATGGCCACAGATGGGATGGACTTAGGATGCAGTTTCAATAAGGTCAACCTAATCTGTTTTTCCACAGGAAGTGTGTTGGTTTGTGGATAAAATTTTGAGGAACTGGGTTTTTCTTGTGATGTTAATTAAAGTACAAAGGCTGAATTTTCCTGACTTTTTTCATGTATGAAAATTATTTCCTCTTTCTAAACTCAGAATATTCTGAACTTACTTAAGATTGACATGGAACATTTTGAGGGGATGAAGTTAGGTATTTAGAAGTTTAAATGATTTTGTAATGTATTGTTGCTGTCTGGTACTGGCATGTAAGAGGAGAATGTTATGCTGTTTTGGTTTAGTAATGATCCAACTGAGTATTTTGAATTATTTTTAACAGCTTACACAGTCCAGAATACCTGCAGACATGTATGTGAATTTATAGATTTGCTATTTACATAATTGCTTCCTACTTAAGGTGCATCTGTAGAATACTTTGTGACTATCAGGCAAAGAGAGAAGCGAATTCCCTCCTCTGTCTTCAACATACATATTTGGTTTGGAGCTGCTAAAATTCAAGTACAATATAAATAGTAAATCGTTTTTCAGGTTTCTGATTCCGTTCATTAGTTAGGCATCTCTATTAGAGATTTATGTAGCTCGGGGCTCTTGCCGTCCTGTGTGTGAATATTCTCTTTCCTTCCTCTCCGTTGAATCCAAATTTGTTGTTACTGAGTTTTCCTGATGACCAAGTCTGCTCATATATTTAAATTTCTTTTCATTCAGAAGAAGATGCTTCCACTTGCAAAACAGAGGAGGATGGCTCCTAACACATTCTTTAGAGTTCTGAGAAGAGCCTTTCCTCAGATTTACTGTAAGACCAAATGCAGTATTATTCATTTTGCTGAATAACTTACCTGAAAGGCTTCATAAGCTACTTAAAACTGGATAAAGCTCGGCATAGAATAAGTAATTCCGTATCAGATTTTTAAGTGCTGGACTTGTTTCACATTCCTTTACAGGCAGCTGAAAATATTCCCTACATTCAGAGTGTATTTACCACACCAGCGACCATCAAAAATGGGGTGGGTCATAGTGGGCTTTGTAGTCTGAATAGTTGAGCTACTTTTCCTTCTGGATAAGCTTTTCTGTTCCTAGCTTGGGCAATGAGTGAATATGGTTGTAAACTTCTCTCATGGCTGAAAAGGTGCCTGTTTGAATGACTGGAATCTATTTATTCCATCCTTGTGCAGTTATTTTATGAAACCTTAGTCTTTCAGGAGTCTCTAACTATCATATCCCCAGTACTAAATTTGATGCAGACACCTGAGTTAGAAGGTATGCAAACTTGTATGCAAGAAGAGAAGACCTCTTTGAGTTTATTTTTAGGTAGCAGCTGCACTCTGCTTCTTAAAACTATAGTAAATATTTTAGATGCATGTAAAACAGTGAATTATTATGTTGTACTTTCAAACCTTAAATATATTTTATGAAGTGTTGGCCATCTCTCCATTTGCAATTCAATGTGTGTTTGAGACCCATTTGGTTCAGAATTAATTCTTGAGCCTTCCTTGTATTAGAGCAGATATTCTTCCCAGTGTTTTTCAGATGTATCCAGTGAGAACAACTGAAGTTATATTTTGTGTTAAAAGGATTGTTGTCCTTGAATTCTTGAATAAAAGATACATTGACACTAATTTCGTGGGTGAGAAAGCTTTCCTGCTCATGATCTCTTTTCAGGATACAGTAGTATGAGAAATGAAGCACTATAATTGAAGTCAATCAAGAAGAAAAGAAATCATCTCCACAGCATTGCAGCCGTGGAGCTGGGTTTAGGCATTGATTGCTGGGGATGTTTAGATCCATGTGTTCAGGGCTGCTGCTCACAGAGTGTTCTTTTTACACACCAGCAAGCTGATTTTGCTTCTTTCAGCGTATATTGACTAATGTCTCAAAAGTGCCAGGAACTTAAGAACCTCAAAGACTACAAACCTTTTATTTCCACAGGAAAATAATCTATTGAGCAAGCAAAATGTGTATTGTAAAGAGAGCTGCCAGTTCAATGCTGTTGAGCAGACTGGAACTCATAAAATGAAATGGATGTGCTTGTTTCCTTCTAGAGCAAAATAGGTTGAAATACAGTTTCTCAATTTTGTGTAAGGAGCACAGCTGATTAATGTTCTGTATATTTTGTGAGTAGTAGTGTTTCATCCATGTGGCATGGTCTGTACTGAATGTCAGATTCTCTGGTTTGATGTTCATGCATGTAACTTAATTTACAGTAGAGTTCATTGCTACGATAGGAAGAGGCAAGAGAGTGACTAAATATTTACCTAAGTTTACATGTGAATTGAGTTTTGAAGATGTCCAGACATTCCTCTTTTAGTCTGGCTTACTTGATGGTTTTGAAAGGTAACTGATATTAGGGGCAAATTCAGTTACAAATTTGGTTTCTAAGCTGAAGGAGCTCTCTGGGTGTGGCCCACCATTAGAGTGAAATGATACTATTCCTGTTTTCCTTTATATTTGCTGTGATAGGAGGTACAAATGACGTTTTGAAGGACAAAATTTCCGGATGGTGAACACACATGCAGTGGTTATAAAGGACCCAGCTCTGCCACTGGTCCCATCACTTGGTGACGGGATTCGTGCCATTGTCATTTTTCATTTTAGATTCTATCTCATCTCTTTGCTTCTGTCAGGCAATTGCATGTGCTAACAGCTGTTCTAAATTGCTTTGTTAAATGGTTGTTTCTACAGTTGAGTTATCGAAGTGACAATCACCAATTTTTTACTTATTCCAGTTTGATACCATCTGACTGCTTTATCACCCAGCAGTTTGATGGAAAACAAAGAAAATCAGTTTTTAGGACAAATTGCTTTTTGAGTATACTGCAGGATGGGCTTCTTTTTCAGGTGATGTTCTCAGTTAATTATATCCTAATTTTTTTTAATGCAAAATATTTTTTAAAAAGTCGCAATTAAACTTTCAGATTTTAAATAATACTCAAGTGTTGTAACACAACTCCTGTTTTAATGTGTTCTCTAGGCTTTTGGGCTACACATTTAGAGAACATGCATTTTTATATATTTATGTATTATTTTAATTGTGCTAGTAAAGGAAGAACTCTGAGATGCAGTAGCACAAAAACAGTGTCAAAAGAATAATAGTGAAAACAGCTTGAATTAGGAAAAGAAGAAGAAAAAATAGGTGTCCTGTCCTTAAGTTAGACGTATGGAAAATGATAGTGTGAAGCAGAATTGAGAATGCACAGGTATCCTTTGGGACCATAGCATAAAACAAAGGTGTTTGTTATTGTGGAGGGAAAGCATGACAAACGGTTATGCAGATGCTGGCACAATTAATTTGGTAATTGTTCAGCTGTAGTATAAATAGAACACTGCAACCATGAAATCTTGCTTTTTTTCACTGTCGGAGTTAAATTTTAGTTCAGCTTTTGAGATTTACTGAGGGACCTACTTGGGAAAATAAGTGGCCACAGAGAAACAGCTCACAATGCTGTCTGACTCCTGTGTGTGTATAATCTGGATTGATCTAGGCATGGTTCCAGGCGATTCTGACAGCTGATTCCCCTCTGAAGGGGATTTGTGTCCTCTGCAGTTAGTGAGCTAAGGTGTAGCAAGAAAATTGTATATGTAACCTGTAGGAGAAGAATTCTACCTAGTACATTATACTTACCAGAGCATTAATTATCATATAAACATGCTGAAGAATCAGGCTTTTGTTTTAAAAAACAAAGATAGCATCTAAGAGAAAATTGGCTCAGCCATTTCTGAGGAGCAGAGAATTGTATTTCACACCAATAGAGATTCACGTGTTGTTTTCTGATTTGTGTTCTAGTAGATGTCAACTAAAGATCTGTTACTAAAGCTCCCTGATTTTGTGTTTAATACAGATTTCCTGCTCCTTTAAATACCTATAAACGTAGCTGTCTGTGGCTGGGGGCTGTGGGGAGTTACAATTGGCCCTGTTGTGGTTACTGCTTTTTCACAGACATTTCCTAAAGAATGTCTTAATTGTCATTGTGTTTGTTCCAGCTGCAGTCTGTAAGCACCTACCCTGTCCTTCTGGCAGCATGTTTGGCCATGGAGGGCTTTAGTTCCTGCTCACTTTTTATCTCTAGCTGAGTAAATGAGTGTCATGTATTACCTAATTATTTTTTCTACAGGGCAGAGGGCGTGAATTTCCTGAAAATGATAAATTGCCTGAGGTTGCTTAAAGTTTGGGGAGGGTGGGGGGAGTGGGAAGCAGAGAAGGGTGGGTTGTAGCTTGATTCCTGTTTGAGTTGAAACAGACTTTAGGATAAAAAAGCCAAAAGAAATAAAGAAGCAGTCTTGCTTTAAGAAGTATCTACTGATGGTGAGGACTCCACCATCATTGCTCAGTTATTACTGTCTCTGTTAAAATTTTAAACTTACAATATTTTCCATCTCTTTGTTTAACTTCACTGCCTTTTTACGTTTTCTGGCTGATAGATGTCTGGTCCTTATTGATCTTTATGAAATACATAAAAACTCTGCATCACTGCATTTGGAATTTTCTAGTTGTACCTTCATCTGCAAAAAGACTGTAGCAGGAACAGTACCTGTTGTGTGCTTAGCCTGGAAAGGAGTGTGTGGAAAGAGGCTGCTGTTCCTGTGGAATATCAAAACAGTGATGCTGAATAACAGAGTGCAGCTGTCCCTGGGTGCCAAGGAAAGTCAGGATGGGTAAGGATGAGTGTAGCTTGCAAGGCATAAGAAATAATCCTCACTCCAGAGTCAGTGTTTGCAAGGCCTTCAGTTGTGCCTAGTTTAGGATTCTGCATTTAAGGGAAAATGTGGACCAAGGTGAGGTGAAACAAACTAAATTAAGAAAAATGATCAGAGGCCTAGAAAGTTTATTTCAGTTGAGGATTGGAGAAAATGGGGTTAATATGTCACGCAGTAAAGGTGGAAAAGGCTTCAAGAGTGGTAATAGAGTTCAAAGGCGTGAAAGTCTGCTGTATAACAGCCTGTTCTCAAGAGCTATGGAAGAAAAGAAGGCATGGGTTTCATCTCTGGGATGGACATAACCAGGACACTGATGGTAAAAATAAACTCTAGAATAGTGGGATGAAGCTGTGGGATCTTTAGGAACAGATCAAAGAAACATCTGTCAAGAGACTTAGAGGCACAGTTAAATCTGTCCTGAGGCGTGTAAAGTTGTATGAGGGTCTTGGAGACACTTTGCATCCTAATTTAGAACTTTGATTTTATTATTTAGCATAAATGGTATTGAGTTATGCAGTGAGATTAGCTAAGTCTTTTGTATTTAAATGGCTGTAGTAAGCAATGAATGAAGTTTCTTCCTGCTAGGAAATTGTCGTGTTGCTACCCTAGATCTTGTCTCTGCCTCGGTGTTCTTTACCTAGGTTTGCATATGGAAAGCAGAACATGCAGAATCTCAATCTCTTTTTTTTGCCACTGTTAACTAATTGAATCTCCATGGATCACTTTGCCTGTTTACTTCCATCTGAATGCTCTAAGTGGGTTTGTAAGACTTTCTATTTGAATGAGCCCTCTGTATCACCTTCTGTGAGTTAGAGATTGGCCCTTCCAGTATTTTGCTGTTAATGCTGATGGTTCGTTGTTCCCCTTGGCTGAGCGGCTGGCCAAGAAGACAGAAAACTACTGACCAGATCAACAAGAGCAAATCTGGCTCAGTGTAAGTTATTAAATGACTAAAACTTGTTGGCCCATTTATTGTCTGCCTGGTTCCCATGGCTGGCATTTCTGTCTTCAAATGAAGGTCACTTGAGGAGCATGCAATTACAGAGGCAGGAGTAAATCTGCACCTTTCTGTCATTTGTTTCAGTACTGTTGGGAAAAACAAAGCGATTTATGGCATGGAAGTTACTTCGTGCACTGGCAATGAATGAAATACTCTTTTAAACTTAGATCCTATGGAATGTTCTTTACACAGTGAGGTTTTTTTTACTCATGATATTGTAGCAATTTTGATTTAGTTTTTCATCTGTTCTCTCTGCTGCCTTTTCTTAAATGCTTTTACTGGCTGTTTGGAGAACGGAGCCACACAACTGCCACAACAGCCATGCAGTTGCTGTACAAGGATTGTAGTAGTTCTGAAATGTTGCCAGCACACTAAATTCTTTTCTTTTGTTTTCACTGGCTGTGGAGAAAGTAAATACAAATCCAATGATTGGGAGAGAGATGGATGCTTTATTCTTAATGACACCATTGCTATAAAAATGTTTCCATTTTAATTCAAATGTTTCTTTTCTTTTATTCTACTTGTTAAAACAATACTCTGTGCTCTGTTTTAAACTTCTTTTTCTTTTTCTTTAAAAAAAACCCAAGCCAACAGTATGACCATAAGCACTCAATTCATCAGTAAAAGGGGAAATGCCTGGGTGTGTAATCACTGTGTTTCTCTCATGCATAAAAATATTTCAGACGCATAGAGTTTCTGACACAGGATAAGTCTCTATTTCATACTAGAATTTCCATTGAATTTCTTTAACACACAACCTAAGTTGTAGATTTCAACTACTGAAAGCAATAATATTTCTGCATGTCATTGTTCTTAATCAGAAGTGTCTTTCATAGTATCTTTCTTCTGATAGCTGGAGCTTGGAGTCCACTGTGAAAGAGTAATTCGTCTTTGTGGGGAGCTGGAAAATTTGAACATCAATATTTCTGAGGAAATATCTGATAGCTGATGTGTTGTGAGAAGTGGGAAAGGGAAGATGTTTGTTTCTGTAATTGCTGCCTTTGTGGATTGCTACATGAAAAAGATTACAAGCTAAATGGGTTCTACCCTGTTATTTGAGACCATATTAATTGATAGCAGTTGACAGTGTTTGTTATCAAATTCCTCGAGCATTTCCTGTCCTTTGTGTCCCCAAGATAAGAGATGATATTCTGATGATGTCTCTTCGCAGGACCTGTTGTTCAGTGTGTGCGCTCTCAATATCATCTCCACCATTGTCTGTGCTTTGGCAACAGCAATGTGTTGCATGCAGATGGTTTCTTCTGATCTTCTGCAAATGGTGAGTACGTTTCAGTGACAGCACAGGGGATTGTCCAGCATAACAGTGTCCTCCTCTGTGGATATTCATTTGCACTTACTCTTTGCTTATAAACTTAAGCCTGTTTGTGTGTCTCTGTGTAGTGTTAGAATGTGTGTACATGGGCGTATTTTTTTATCTGCATACATCTATATAAATATAGCATATAGATGTATGCAGTGTGAGAAGCTGCTGTGTTTTAAATGTCTATGTATTGAGTGTTATGATCAGGATTTTGCAATTGGGAGTTATTTTTGTTAACAAGGTTATTAATGAGGTTCAGTTACATATGCACGTTACATTTACTGTCATCACTTGTATATTATCTCCAGTTTCCACACTCACCAGAGGAATTACTTAGCTTTGAGATCCCAGTTTTCACTATTAGATTGGTATGAGAACTACAGAGTATGAGAGCTGCCAATAACTGTGTTTTCATAAGGAACACATGTTCAGCTTCAGAGTAGCATTTATGTTCAAAACAAGAGGGAAAAGGATGATTAGTCTTCTGCATAGTCAGCTGCATCACGGGATGCTGTCTTGTTTTGGTTGGACAAAGGCAGCTTTCCTATTCCAAATGAGTGCTGGGATTCACAAGGTTTTAATGTAATGTTGAGACCAAAAAAAGAGAAAAATTTAAAAACCTTTGTATTTTTCAGGCCAGCTCCACTGCTTGTAACCTCGCTCTATTGCTGATTAATCTAGGAAATGTCCTGTTTAATAAGGGAGGACAAACACACTAATACTAGTCATTTGTACATCTTGTATTGGAAAGGTTTGCACGGATGGAAGAGTGGCCCAGCAAATTAGCTGTAAACCATTTAAACTACACAGAAATGTTGTATAACCTGCTGAGCAGGCATGTGGTTGTTTTAAAAATAAATAAATATCTAGAAATACACTGGGTGCTATGGATATTGATTTAAGTGCATGAATTACAGAGATAAGGCTGTCCTTTCTAGACAAGTGTTCCAGTCACTGGGTTTCAAACCCATTTAAATAATATCTTCAGTCTGGGATCTGGTGTTTGCTTCACATAGTAATGGATATAATAAGTTAGGCTCATATGTTTAGGTAATGACTACAAATAGTACACAAATGCATTTTTGCCATAGGGCTCTGTGTATGCATACTGTGCAGGCTTGTAGAGGCTTGTAAACAGTGCTTATTTAATAACTTTAGTAAGGATGTGAAACAATTAACAGAAATAATCATTTCAGCTGATGACACTTACATTTTTAATGTTAAAGGATTTTAATCATATTCTGAGTATTCTTTCTTTTCACACACTCTCCCCCTCCATATTTGCTACAAGAATGCCCATTGACTAAAGAACTTTTTCACCTTGCAGTGTTGATGGGGAGATGAAGAAAATATCACACCCTGAAAAAATCTGTGTAGTGGAAAAATGGTAGCAGTGATCCAGAAGTGTAAATATTCCAGGAATCTTGATCTACACTTGATGGTATTTAGCAGTGCCAGAGGAATAAAAAGGCATAGATAACAATGAACCTAGAACAAGATGAAAGTGCTTCTGATGGGCATATGCAAGAAGCAGTAACCTCAATAGGAAGTCAAATTCCTTAAAAAAACCATAATTTTTCTCTCTGCCACCTCATTCTTGATGTCTTTAAGATTCTTTCTTTCCCACCTGGCAATGCTGCCATTATGTTAATTTCTTTTTGCTTCCTATGCTTTGTGTTTCCAGCTTTCTGTCCTCCTGCTTGGTTGTCTGTTCTCCCACCCTTTCAGCTCCATCGACAAGAATTTTCTTCCCTCTCCACAGAAGAAGGGAAATATATATATATATTTCTGATCAATCCCAATCTTTTCTTGTTTATCAGTTTTTCCCTTTCTTTTTTCAGGTTGCTGAGCCAGATTCCCACCGGGCCTAAGTGAGCGTAACTTCCCTGGGGCTACGCTGACTTAGACCAGCTGAACTCTGACCTGAGGATTTCTTTTTCTTTCACTACTTTCAGCCTATTGTCCCATGATCCGCAGTTCCCTTTTGCTCTACTACACCCAGAAATCTGATTAACTTCCTTTTCTCTTGCTTGTTAATGCTGGATTTGTGCTTTTTCCTTTTACTTTTCACTGATACGTGCATCTTCTCTTAGCTGGGTTGTACCGTGTTGCAAGTTGGACAGCAGCAGCAAGAGATACCACTCTTCATAGCTGAAAATGTTTTAATTATTCTGCTGATTGTTTTACTCTGTTCTACAGTATTCAAGAGCTCCGTAGGCTCTCTTGTAGCAAGAAGAGGCAATAGGGAACACCCTCCTTGGACATCATTAGGTTATTGTTAGAGCATCAGTTCTGTGATTCCTGTGCTGTGTTAGTGTTCTTGCCTCAGAAATTAATCTGTTAGAATGGTAATTTTTGCAAATTCAAAGAATTCCAATTTATTGCTTAGCAACATAAAGCAGGTGTAACACAGTCTCGAGAAAATCTGCAATAATGATTCTGTGATTTTGTGCTTTATTGATGACTTTTGCATACAGTGAGTGTTTTGATTCATACAGGCAAACTGATTTTGCTGGAAACTGCTGTCTTCTGACATCCCAATCTTTAGGAAAAATGTCCTAAAAACATAAATACAAGCTGTCCAGTAGTAAGCACAATTTAAATTTTCCAATGAGTTTGAAGAGGGTTTTTTTGGTTTAAAAATAGTCCTACCTAACAAATATTTTATTTCAAGTGCTAAGGAAAAAAGAATTACTGCAGAATACTTCAAAATATTTTTATTGCTTTATATTTTATTTTATATTTTTTCTAGATTGTTCCTTATTTGAGTGGACTGCTTCAGAAAGTACCCCAAATTTTCATTTCCCTTTAACCTTTCTCACTGTGTTATGTATTTGCTCAGGCAAAGAAACCCTACCAAACTGTACTAAAGCTGCAAGAGAAAGTGATACCATAGCTGAAGATTGAAAAAGCATTTGTTGTGAAAAGGCATTTGTTGTTTCACTGGAGAGTTTAAGGCTGTGTTCCATTACAGGGCTTCCCAGAATTGTTCTTTCCATGTACACACCCCTCTAGGAGATAAATGTGAATCACATCAGATCGTATCAAGGCTCTGTAATGTGAAGAAACCCCTCTTAATAACCAAACTGTCACTTCCATGATATTTCATTTGTTGCCTGAGGCAGTTTCAGTTTGCATCTTGTCTGATGAATGGCTACTGCAAAAATGCACCCTCTTTTCTTCAAGGGGTAGCTGCCTGGATTGAACTAAGAAATACAAGAAATGACACCCACTGTGGTCAAGCTAAAGCATGAAGTACACCTATTCCACTCCTCCTTCCACTCCAGATATGTTTATACAGTTCTTACCCTATGAGTGCTGGCACTGATATCGTTGAGTGTGTTCTGATTTTATCACCATCACTGTTAGTAGCTGTTCATGTTATGTGATACCTAAAACCATCTGTTATTTTGTAAAGAATATAAGGTAATGATGACACATGCAAGCTGTAACATTTAATTACTGTTTTCATCAGTCCTAGTGATAATTCAGCATATCATTATCTTAATAGGCTGTAGTTAATATTTCTACTCAAACACCTCACAGAAACCATCTCTGTATGAGCTTAATATCTTGCTGGCGTTGTTTAACCTCCATAGTCTGATGAAATAGTAATAAAAAAAATCCTGCAGGGTGAAGCTTAACTGAAAATTGATCTTATGTTATTACATATCATTTATTATTTAATCTAATTGCATCAAAACATAAATATTACTTTTTTGGGCACAAAGTTCACTTACAGGTGCTGTAAAACCCAGATGACAGTCCCAATGCATAGAAATATGCATTGGGAATGACGTACATCCATAGGAAGATCCTAAATGTAAATATGGTTGCATAAATACTCCCCTCACACCCACCATAAATGCAGACCTTTGGTCAGGAAATCTTTTGATGTTTTTAACAAATGTACCAGTTTTCATTAAACATTTTATTGGTAGAATAAGAATATTTAATATTTAAGACTAAAATATGGTCATCACTTCAAAAAAGATACCACAGAGCAATGCCCATGAGGCTACAGGGCTAATAGCTTGTGATGGTTGTGGGAAAAGCAACTGGAAACAACTGAGCAGAAAAATCTGAATGTTTTCCTTAGCAAAATACCTTCTGTCTCATCATTTCCCTTTAAGATCAGGGACAAGTTAGAAGAGTCAGCCGTGGTCCTTCACGTCAATGAGCTGTGGACAATTAGAGTCTACATTTCCCTTCAGCAGATACTGATTCCATGTTTCAGAAAAGGAAAACAGCAACCTGTCCAGGAAGACAGTTAATTGAAGACAGAATTATAGACTCGAGTGTATTGCACAGAGCTTTTACTGAAGAAAACATGCCAATGTTTAATTATATGCGATTAGAAATTTTTATTTCCCCCTCTCAGAAATTAGCAGATTTTTATGAATGACTGAAATGAGAATAATGAACCCTGTAGTCTCCAAAGGGCTGATTTCGAAGTTATACAGTGCATTTAATAAATGTGATATGTAAGGCAGAGGTAATTACATGCAGATATGGGAAAAACTCCAGATAAGTTTCCCTTAGAGCACCAGTCGCATACTGATATATGGCACTTGTGGTTTAGATAAGCTGTAATTGCTGAGCAGTGACTCCCAGCAGTGGCATTTACTTGGGGTTAGTAGTGCTGAGCAGCTGCAGGATATACAGAGCAGAGGATGTCTTTGTTGATGTTTAGAGGGGAGGTTCCATAGCTGGGGACACTGGTGCAGAGTTTTTAGTCTCACATACCTTGGGCAGAAGGATGGACCACGTGGTATCGCACGAGGAACTGTTTCGATAGAGAAATACATAGACAGGTCTTACCTGGTATTTCATCAGTTCCTTAACTGGGTCTCCTCCATCAGCTTTTACCTCAGTGCACTCAAAATATTCAGAACATGAATAATACCTTCTGATCTCTTCAGTAACCAACTTTTAGATGACCTTTCAGTGAAGAGCTGGAAATTTGGTCTGACAAAAAGAGAATGAGTTTTACAATTTTACACATATCTATGTAATGGTGTTTATTTCACCTGGAAGAGTTAAACACTGAGAGAAGAGCTGTGTTATTCTTCACTGGGCAGGGATAGCTGACGTGTCTGGCTGCAGGCTGTGAGCTGGCAGAGGAGGTCGCTGGTGTCTAGCCCCACGTTGGCTGTGTGGAGCTCTCAGTACTATGGCAATGGACCCTTGAGCGTAACTGCATTTTGAAAAACTTCTACCTCTTCTGGAAGTGGAGTACTTATAGCATTTGTGCTTCTAATTCTCTGCTTCCTAGCAACTTGCTGCTAGTGCCATGGTAAACTTCTGTATTGAATGCAGGTCCAAGGAGTGGGTACAAAACCACAGTGTTTTATTCTTCCCTCATAACTGCAGACAAAGTAAAAAATTAAGTCCTCAGTGTAACGGCTGCTTAAATTGGGCTGTTCAGCTCTGTCCAAGTCAGACGTGCCCACTGAAAACACACCACGTTCTGTGTGCAGCGTGTGCTCTGTGTTGCACATCCCTTTAGCACGAGCTCCAAACTGTGTAATGCCCATTCGGTATCAGACATGTTTCACACGCTAAAGTAAGGCCAAGGATGAGAAAACACCTGTGTGAGTGTAATAGTTTGAATACCAAGCTTCAAGCATAAGGTCAGCTGTTTCCTAAAAGCAGAGCATGAATTCTAGATCTGTATTTCATTGCCTGGCAGATTTCTGAAATCTCCCAGCATCCGATAGCTCCAGGAGCACAACAGAAATGGCTGAGGCTTTTGGATTTCCAGAGCCATGGACTTTCTCTTTATTTCTAGTAAATATGTTTGAAATATCTATTGATAGGTACAAACTTCTGCTAAGCTTTTAATGCAGTTGGGTATTTAGCATTTAGCAGTGATGCTATATGCTGTTTATCTTTGTCTACAACCATTTTCTATCCGTTGCTGCTGCAGTGGCCGTTAGTTTAATCCCAAGGCTGGCTGGGAGACCCACTGTGTGAGTTGTTCCATAGTGTGAGCTGTAGTTTTTGACATGATATTGATTGCAACTTGATCTTGTTTATCCAGGTGACTAAACAGGCCACCTCCATTTTCTGCTTGGCAGTTCTTGTTGTTGCCTGTCCTACTTGCCATCAGCATCTTGAGACTGATTACTTGATAACAGCTATCTTATAATACCAGAAATGTGTGTTTCTGTGTGAAAGTATTTGTCAGTGTTTCTTCAGTTTTTTCAGCTGTTTGCATTTTATTACTGTCTTTTTTTAACCTATTAAATTTTTATTAAGCCTTTGCTGAAACCCTGCCAGATTTCACTATTTGAGACTAACTCTTGAAGATTTTTTAAATAAATTTTCCTGTAGAACGAATAAGGTTTTGCAGGCTAGCAGAGATCGGTAGATAGCGTAGTATGGAATAAAATATGACTTAATTCCCACTTAGTAGCTTTCAGTTATTTTCTCAAGGATGTCTGGTTTTTGTGGTAATCCCTTATATTTGCTATTGTTTCATTTCCTGCTAGTTTCCCTCTTACAGCCTTTTTCACTTTAATTTCTGTGCCTTCCAGCAGGATGATATCACACAGGTAAACCATTGTTTATAAACACCCCCAAACATGTGCATTTTCATGTCCATTCTGCTGCTCGTTGTCAAGTGTTGGTCACAGTTCGTTGCCATGGTTTGTATTCCCAGATCTTGAAAGGGATGCAGATAATTCTGCTGTTCAACTGAACTGCATCCAAACATTAGGTCTTTTCCTCCTGGAACCACAGCCCCTTCTGCCCTGTGTAAAACCCCTCCTTTCTGTCGTGTCCCACGAAGTGTGTGCTGATGGTTCACCTGCTGTAGAAGTGCCATGTGTTTAATTGCCCTGTTCTGACAGTGGTAAGAGTATCACTCCCAATATGTGGCTGAATGGATCCAGCTCCAGGGAACTCCAGGACTGAGGGAATGGAGCTACAAGTTCTCTGGTGCAAACCAAAGCCAGGGGTCCATGGCAGTATATGGAAACATTCTGGGAGAAGGTCAAGGAAGCTGGAAATTAAAACTGGTTTGTTTCCAGACTGTAAAAATGACCCAAATTGTCAACTCTTTTAGGAAAATGAGTGCAGTCCTGAGTTTGGTGGAGTCAGTGTACAAAATGTGACCCAGAGTATTCAGCTATTTGTCTTCATTATGATAAATATTTGCAGGTTTTAGGTAATTATGTTGAAGTTTGTCTTGCTTCCTTTTTTCCTGAAAGATTCTTCCATGTATTTGAGATGGTAGCAGACCCATGATTGCTTATGATTGCATTGCTTGGGGCAGAAGTTTGGAGTTTAGTGGTTAATATGAATGTAATGTTACACTTGGGAAATGGCTGTTGAAAGATCAGATGAGTTTACACCAAATGACTGCAAGAAAGTTGTTTTTTTTTTTCTCTAAACCAGATAGAGAAATGTCTGATAATACTTGGTATAACAGCATCCCACCTCATATGGTGGATGAAAGAGCATCAGACACTTTGCATAACGAAGAGTAAATCAAACTGATGCCATGTCTTTGTTTCTATAATGTACCATGAGTAGAACACAATGGCTGAAAGTCCTTGGTTGGCTGTGGGATGTAATGAAATAACACGTTCTGCAGGGGAGGTTCTTTATTAGTAGTTACGTGTGGAAATATCTCTGGAGAGCTGATCAGTGAGCAGCTAATACTTCATTTTCACAAACAGTTAATATTGGTCCTCCTCACCCTCTGCTGTGCTGCATTATTACAGCTCTGACCTTTGAAACAACATACATAGAGTGAGTTTAACAGAACGAAGATGTAGCTCAAGCTTTAAAACACCGAGGACCAGTATCATTTCTGTGGTGATGTAAATTCAGCAGAACTACATCAAGTTAAATTTGAAAAAGTGATAAATATAGAACTGTGATATTAAAAATGAAGGTAATTTACTTTCTATTCGCTGGACCTCCTAAGCATAAACATCTTCCCTTTTATTTTACTGCTTTCCAAATCTTTATCGTGGATTTAAACAAACAATAATCTAATGAGCCTACAGTGCAAACACATACGTTGTTCCAGTATAAAAAAGAAATGTGCCTTCAGCAAAGTTTCTTAGCTGGCTTGTTTTAAAAGGCAGGAGCTAAAGACCAAGTCATCTACTGATGCAAGAAAAGTGATATGACAGCAGAAGCTTGCCTGGAGAAGAAAAAAATTCTGTGGTTTTGGATTGTCTTTTAGTTCCCTTTGATCCATGGGGACCAAATAAAACCAGGTGTGGGTTGTGGGATCTGCAGGATGGTCCATATTTGGTCTTGAATTAGTTTAGGCCTTTCCCAGAACAGTTGTTAGTGTTTCTGGATCAATGGTATTGGAATGGCTTCTTTAAATCCCTGCTCTGCTGGAAGCTGATGAGGTTTCTGTCACAAATGTTGATGTAGTTCTCAGTAGTATTCCTTTTTATTGTGCAGTGTAGTTATTTTCTTTTGAGTTTTGAGATGAGTATATGGAGTAAGTGTTTTTCTTACTTTCATACCAGTACTTAAAACCTTTATACCACATTTAAATGTCTGTATCACCAAACCACAAACAGCTATTAAGAGTATTTTATTTTACAAGAATAATAAAGAATAGTTATAAATGGCCCCTTCATTGGAAGTGAAAAATGGGTGGGATATTTCCAGTTGTTTTATTCAAAACATAATGACTATGTGGTAGCCTGTTTCTAGTTAGTTTTATTTGGGGTTGTTTTAGGGGTTGGCATTGGGGCTTTTTTTCTCTGTAAGTGCAAGGCAGTTCAGATAGGAAACAAAAACATGCAAATAGTTATTTTAGTAGTTATATCTATTGTTCATCAGTTATTAAAATACAGCTGATTATGTGGGGCTATAATAAAGTCATATACAATGTAGAAATATTTCTTGAAAAGCCATTGAATTTTAAATGTCTGTGTCCTTCATCCTAAGAGTGACTGACTCGGAGGCTCATGGCCTCTCTGTCCTTAGGAAAACCTTGTGTTGTATTTTGGCAATCTGATTCACCCTCCTCGCTGATCACAAGTATTCTTATGCTCCCAGACGTGCCTTTTTCATTTCAGTTGGGATATTAGTAAATTGGATATTGGTCAGGGTTGCTAATATTGACCTTATGTTAAAATTGTTGATATTAGTGATGATGTTTGTACCATCTGAAGGAACTTTACCTCTTCGTTTTCAGTTTCTGCCACAGAGGCCACATTCTGCCAATCCTGACTGCATGACTCCACATGGAACTGTCCTGCACCAAACCTTGGATTTTGATGAGTTCATCCCACCAATCCCTCCCCCACCCTACTACCCACCGGAATACACCTGCACACCCGTGGGGGAGGCACAGAGGTGATTCTCCTTCCCTGTTCTTGCAGTCAGCACTCGGTTCTGAGCTGTGGATTAAGAAGCCCTTTCAAACAGTACGAAGCCAAGTAATGTCCTTCGCTTACATTAGGCTCTTCTTTTCCAGAGATTACATCTGGGTTTTTGTTAGGCTATTTATATGTATTAATTTGGAGAAGTGGAGGACAGTAATGATAGCAAAACATGCTGGTAAAGATGGCTGGCATCCTAAATAAAAAACAGTGGTTAAAGCTACCCTGGAAAAGAGGGCTTCATTTTGGATGTCTATTAATTTCTTGAATGTAATTGTTTGTAGTGTATTGGCTTTGAATTCAGAGAAGTCTCTACATCACTGTGGTGTAGGTAATAACTCCAGTGCCATTTCTTAATTGTTTTCTTGTTTGTGTTTTTATATAGAGGTCTCCATTTGGACTTCCCTCATTCCCCATTTGGTGCTTTATATGAAGTAACCATTAATAGCCCAGGAATGCTGTATCCAAGTGAGTTGCCCCCTCCTTATGAGGCAGTGATTGGAGAGATGCCTGCCAGTCAGGTAAGGAAAGCCAAAGGAAATTCTTTATGTGGTCTTCAAATTTTCATGGTGCAAAACAATTCTAGATAAATTTTGAGGAACAACCATTAGAAAATCCTTATATTCTTTAAAAACATTTTCCAGACCATTTTCTTTATAAGGGTTTAACTAAGAAATTTTACTTCCTATGAAACAGCATTGAGTAGTTCTCTACTGCTTAACCTTCTGATTGTTACAGTTTTTAGTAATCAGCTTCTTCTGCCACGTGGCAAGAAACTGTTACTCCTGAGAGTGCAGCACACCTTTATCCCGAACTTATAGAAAGGATCCAGTGTACTTGAGACAAATATTTACATTACACTTTTTGCCTTATTCTGTACTGTACAGTATCACCTGAGCTGAAACTGGAATTATGATGTATCTGCGTGTACAGCCAGAGCTAATTTGAGCATTTGCTTGAAGGCATTTGTGGTAATTGAATCAGCTGTCACAAAGGGAAAATACTTACCATTGCTTTTAGAAGCTCTAATTTCTTGCAGGCTTCAGTAAAAACTCCAGGAGTCAAACATTCTAGGTGTTGTTTATCAGTTGTTAATAGCACACTGTGGAAATACTTGTGTTCAGGTTGTCGAGTTGCACCCACATTACAGAGGGGACTACTTGTCTTTCCCCAAAATACAACACTGAAGTGTTCCCTAATGACTTTTTTCACATCGGGGGGAACCAGAATTGAAACCAAAAACCTAAAGAAATTGCAAAAATTTTTGCTATTATACACAAGAAGATTATTAAGATAATTAATAAAACAAATGTCTGAGAAAAAAGAACATTGAAATGCAAAACCTCCAACAAAAATGCAATTAAATCTGTCCAAGATATGCCTAACTTTGCAGTTTCTGTGACTGACAAAGCAGCTTTTGACAGCTCTTCTGATCCTTGCCTCATACTATACCCTCCACCTGACACAACAACCAGGCCAAACATTGCATTACTTTTGATTTATTTGGCTATAATAAAATGGATCAGTAGAAACTGCTTGTTAGTGAAGTTCTTTGCTGAACAGCAAAATTTGAGTTTTCAAGGCCATCTCCTTCTAGAATATTTTTTATCCAAGTTCCATCCTTTTTTCTTTGCAGTAACTCTGATGAACCTGCAAGCCTTGGAGAAGTTGATATTTTTCAGTGATAAAAAACTCGGGCAAAAGTGATATGAGTCATGCATGGTTTGGGGGGAAAGAGAAGGCTCCCATCTGTGATAAGAATTCCTATGTGCTACTGAGTAAGGATTAGTAAAGTGTCTATTTTTAGTAAAGCACAGAATCATTTTGAGCACTCTTGTAACTGGTACTGCTCTTGGTGTGAGTATCAACATGCAGCAGCACAATAGCACCAGCATGTAATAAAAGTACAATTTAACAAGATGTGACTTAAAGCTGTAAAGTCATGCTCTTGCAGGAAGAGCTTGGCTTTAATAAGTAGATGTATTCACTGTTAAGTTTTGGTATCTTATCACAAGTGAAAATGAGTGGTGACTTTTAATTTCTAATGGTGATAATTATATGGTTTCTTATAGGAGTGAGTTTATATGAACCTGGTAGTTGCTGGTTCAGAGAGTTTGTAACAGGCTCTGTCTCAGCCCTGAAGCTCACTGGCAGGGATAACCAAAGCCTGCAGTGACACTGTAGCCACAGATTTTTTCTTGACAACAAAAGCCTTCATTATCTTTTGCAATTAGTGTCGCAGTTGAGCTGTAAATGGAGAATGGAGCCAAAGTCTTAAGACAGTTTTGGGTCTGCAAGATGGAGACCTGAGTTCTGACGTGCTGCAAATGCTCCCATAGAGCTCAGTACAGTATGAACTGAAATAATGAGATTTATAAATCCCTCAAAGGCAGCCTTGGCAATGGAAATCATAGCAGGGATTTAGCTACAAAACTGCTTCTGGGAACCATTATGTAATAATGTCATAATTGTAAAACCTTTTACTGTGCATCAAGCAATAGGTTTTATTTGTTTTTAAATGGATTGAGGTCCTTAGAATTTTATTAAATTGTACCAAATTAGACTCGATATTTCATGCATTTTATGAAATGTCAGTGCTAATTTAAGTAGTTGCATCCATGTAAAAATTGCTGTTGTCATCTGTACTGATAAGGAATTCCCAACTCCCGACTGTAAAAAAAGTGGTTTTCACACTGTTTTCCATGCAAAGTATTGACTGGTATATAGAAAAAACAAGAACAAACAGATCAGGGTTCTGGATGAACTAAATTGATGACAGTTTTTTATAAGGTTTTCTAACCTGTAAGCTGCACAGGTTTTCTTTCTTTTTCCTATTGATGGCTTAGTGACTGTCTGAGGATGTGGAATTCAATAAGGTTTTGTTACCCTTGGCTGTGCAGGAACCTGCATGAAACCATGTGTTGTCCCTGTGTGAACCAAAATTCTGACCTGGCTTCAAAATTATCAGTGTTACCTCCCACAGTTAAAACCCTGGTTCTCCTTCCCCCAAGCAAGAAGGTTAATCAATTCCAAATGCATATAAAATACATTCAGCAATTATTCAGAGACAATGTAGAGTGTCAATAAATGCTTCAGCACAAATGCTCAGCAGATATTTTCCAGTCAGAGATTAAGAAATTAAGTCAGTGATTATGAAAGCACCTAGATTAAGAATTTATTAAAGCCCCTAGAATCCCTAGATTTTTAAAAAGAAACAAACACTGTTAAAACATTATACTATTTCTTCCAAAATGTAGTCAGTCTGAATTTTCTGCAACAACAAAGAGCATTTATGAACATTTCTTACTTTTCTAGTTTGTTCCCAGAACTTCCACAGTTAAAACCCAGGAACAATCTGTGACTTAGAGTGACACCACATTTTACTTTTTACCATGGCTGTGATACTCTGCTACAATAAAGAAAGATCCATTAAGAAATTTCCAAGGGAATTGTTTAAAAATATGAGCGATTTCACTTTTGCTTCCCAATCCTCTATCCATCTGTTGCTGAGTTAAAGGATTTCTGGTACTGTTCTTTCTTTGGAGTTGTATTTGCTAACCCTTAAAATAATTTTTAAAAACTAAATTTGTACCAGAAGTTTCCTGGTCACTTGATCATAGCGATGGATGGATAGATACAAAAAAATAAAGCAGTGAGCACAGTAAGTTATGCACATATGTGTGTGCTTTAATCTACAGTGGCATGTGAAAGGGAAGCTCTTTGCCTAATAGCTGCAGACTAATTGTGTCACATCCAATTTTTTACAAGGCCAGACACAGATTAAGTGCTTGACTAGAAGGTTTGCACAGAGGTGACTGATGCTGATTTCTAGACTGTCACCAACCGTAATAAGCTCTAATAGTTAATTGTGGCCCTACAGACAGAAGCTGATATGATGCTTTCTGCTCAAGATGGTATCATTCTCATTCCTTTCAACCTTTTTTATATTTTTCTCGTTTATTGTTACCAGCTATTTATTGGAATAATTTTTTTAATAATCACATTCCCAAAGAACTGCTAAAAATCTACTGATATTGGCAACAAGGTCCAATCTAAAGTTTACTCAAATCAGTAGAAAGAAAATTTCCTAAATTTCAGATGTTTATGGATCCAGTCTTTCCAGCAGGAATGATTCTATATTTTGTTCACATGATTCTCAAAAGTGAATCCATCCCTTCAGAAAAAAAGGATATTTCCTTCAGCAATCTCAACAGGCTGGAGAACACTCTGCATCGACACTTTGGGTGGCAATGATGTTACAGGGCTTCAAAACACATTAGGAGTTAAGATCCTCACAAATAACCAAAGGAAAATACTGCTCTTGTGCTTGTTTTTGTGGTTTCTGGTTTTCTCTCTCCTATTTTAGGGTGGTATGATGTGGTGAACAAAAAAAAAAGCATAATATGAGAAACAGAGACTGTAGAAACAGAGATTGCTTGTACTAAAACCATTGGTTTTAATCACTGCAGACTTTAAGTTTAGTAATGTGAGCTTGCAGCCCCAAGTGCCTGTGAATTCAAGATGAATTTACCTTGTAGATTATGGGAAAATGAAAAATTGCATTAAGCTTGTTCCTTTGCCCTGCATTTCCTCCTGACCCAGAGATGTTGTAAAATACTTTAAATAGCTTTCAATCTGAATAGCAGCTCATATGAAAGTGACTCTGCACTGTCAGGTGTGTCCTTCAGATCCTGAGCACTACACTTTGTTTTGGTAAGTTGCAGGTTGATGAGCTCCTTCATTCCAAATGTTCATTTAGGTCACTGGAGCTGCTCAGCAAGTGTCGGAATCGAGCCTGGGGGAGAGGAACACGACCCCGGACTTCAGCACACAAGGTGATCGTGGCTTTGCATTTGTCTCCTTAAAGATAGAGTAGGAGTTTTGAGCAGACTTGCCCTTCCCTTCTGCCCATCCTAATGGAGAAAGGAGCATTTGCTTTCAGGGTATTCATGGCAAGAAGAACCTTTTCACAGTCAGGTCCTGTGGCTGGAAATGCAGAGGAGAGTTTTGCTAGACAAAGCAAGCTCTAGTTAAGCCCTTTGAGGTGAGTCTGGCGACTGTCGTTTCTCTTTGAAGAGTCCTGCACATTCCTTGCAGCTTGTTTCTCATTGTCAGCAACCATGGGTGGCTTCCTGATAGTCCCCACACTCCCTCTCCAAAGAGCAGTTTCCTCCATGGCTTCCAGGAGCCTGAATAGGAAGCTTGCTGTTTGAAGCACAGATGTTGAGAATGTGAGTAGATGAGTAGCAGTACAGAGCCTGTTATGTAGAGTTGAAAAGTCAGTATCAAGAACAGCACAAAAATGTCTGTGCTGAAGGACACTAGAAGGAAGTAAATTACTTCTGTGGTTTTTTGCTTTGGCATTCTTCATCTGAGAGTTTTTGAGTACTTATTGATATACGCGCAGATTACTAAATTTAAATCAGTATATGGAACATGGGGAGGGAGAGGATTGCGGAGGGGGGCAAGAAGTTTTTCTTTTTCTCTGAAACTCTTGTTTTGCAGTTTCTGTTGAGAGCACGTCTCTGATGGTCTCTGAGGCTGTTGATATCCCAGACCGTAGCTACTCCTCTGAAGATCTTTGTTCACCGGAAGTTCAAGGATCTCTCCACTCTGCAGATCTTTCTCCCTACTGCATAACCCCCAAGGGGGCTGCAGACCAGAGCTGCAGTGCCCTGAATTGCCACACTCACTGCAGGTTTCGCAGAACTCGCTCAGAGGGCTTTCCTGATGAGGGTGACAGTTCCCACAGCCCAGCCTCTACAGACAGGTCTCAAGGACAGGAAAAGAACTGTGCCCACGGCAGGTCCTTGGACTGTTCCTCAGGGAATTACAGCCCCTCAGAAAGAGAACTGCAGAGTTCTGCTCAAGAGAGCAGTGCCATGCCGCCTTTGAAGCAAAAGAAAACCTGCTGTGTGGACTTTAGCCAGCCTCCTGCCCCTTTCCAGACCTCTCCCTGTTTTGGGCCTGCAAATACTTCATCATGTGCAAGTGGTCACGAGGCTGCTGTCCAGCAGCAGCACATTGCAAAACACCCAGCCTCAAACATCGTCCGATCCAGCAGTGCCCCTGTGTCCTGTTCATCTGCCACTGAAGGTAGGTGTGGGACCACGGGGCAGCAAATGTGGAGCAAATTAGTAGTATTGATTTATACAGCAATTGGTGCTGCTAGAAATTATATGCAGCTTTCCAAAGAGGGTTGTCTGAGGTGTGAAGGCTTTAGCTCCATGCATATTTTCTAAATTTGAAAATTTTTAAGAATGGAAATGGGAAAACTGACAGTGTGAAATTAATTTTGGCTTTTCTGTATTTCACCATTCTTTCTGCACTGCTCAGAGAACCATATGTTGAGGAGTTGTTTCTACCTCTACTACTGTTCTACTGAGAGGCTAAACTAAGAAGTGCAATGGTAGCTGGGGTTTATTTAGGAAACTATTACTGGAGCTGTCACACTTGTTATACAGCAGGTTGTGTTTCCTCAAGGTGACACTGACACTGACAGTACTGGGGCATGTCAGAGGCAGTCACTATGCCTAGTGGCAACTTGGGGTGTATGGTGAAAAGTTTTGAAGGACAAAAAAATGAACATGAGGCACATGACAAGATGATAAATGAAAAGGAAAGCTTTTGGCTGCCGTGGATAAGTGTCTTCTGCTATGAATCTCCTTTTAGAAAAGTAGGGAAGACAAGAGGAGATGTTAGCTGGACAGTGTATCTTCATAAAAATCTGCTTGTTAGTGAAAAAGAAAGGGTTGGCTCAGTAGAGAATAGTAGCAGGAATGTAGAACTGTCTAAATAATTTGAAAAGTGAGGTTTTACAAAAGGATCTAAGCTGTTCAGAGAGATTCAGAAGGGTAACCCGGAGAAGTGTCTTGAAAGTAAAGATTAAAACCTTTATAAGATGTCATGGATTATGCTGCTACAAGATCTTTCACTGGGCTTTCAAAGGGATCTAGAGGAAGAATCATGTGACTAGCTCAGAGCAAAAGGAGACAAAATATTGAAATAACTGGTTTCATTTAGGATGATGTTTTGGTTCTATTACACTTCTTGCATCTTTATAAATTTCAAAGACTTCATACTTAGCTCAATAATTTAATGCTTTTTACCTTTAGAAACATAGCCTCTGCATCTGGGCCAGGAAAAGTGAATTTTTAATCTAGAAGTCTGTATTTATTTTATGACATTTACTCTGCTAGGGCATACGTGCTATGAAGCAGCCATGCAGAGAGTAAGCAGGAATTTCTGTATCCTTTCTGCTGTGCGAAAGACAAGAACAACCCTTTCTCTTCTGGATCAGGCTCTGCAACTTTCCAGAACTGTGCTCCATATGCTCCCTGAGCGCTGTTTGCCGTGGGCAGCCGTATCCACGTGTTCCAGCTGGCTCTGGACACCTGGTGGAACAGATGCTCTGCCTTCTTTTTTAACGTGTCCTAAGTACATTCATCATCTCTTCTGGAAAAGTGGCACTGTGGGACACGAGTTGGACATTACTGAGACGTAACTGGGCTTAGCAAAGATGGAGTAAAGAGGCAGAGAAGGTTCTAGAGATACTGATACACAGGGGAGGGGGGGAGCAAGAGCAGTGACTCGGGGGGGCTGGGTGCTGACCTACTTTGCCATTTTATGCTGCCTACAGAAGACACTTCATAATGAAATCCTTAAGGGAAGGATTGAGTTGAGTCTCTAATTGAGCCTAGATTAATTTCTTCATGCATGTGTTTGGCAAACTAGTTTGCAGAATTTTACTCTGTGGAGGTTTACATTGCATCCCCTTCCTCTGCTTTTTATTGAACCTGATTGGGAGATCATACGTAGGTTAGAAGCAGCCCAGTTCTAGTAACGCGTTCTGGCTGTTCGTAGCAGCCCTGAAGCGTATTTCTCCTCAGCTGTGACAAACACCTGAAGTTCTTTACAGTCTTTGTAACTTTAAAAAGGCATTTGATGTGGATTTTTCATGACTGACTGTTGATATTCACTGCAGAATTTTCACATATATCTACGGAGTTGAATAATAGGCAAAGATAAAGGGAACCAACTGAGCTCCCTCAACCAACACACAAGAAAAAGTGCTTTGGGTTTTTTTTCAGTAACATACACCTACTTTTAAAAATTGTCCTAGAGTAAAAGAACTGGTCAAGTGGACTTGACTAAATGAAAGACAGAGCTGTAACTACATATTGTTAATACTAATAACTGTGGATTTTGGAGAACTGAGGCTGGAGGAGCTTTAGTCATGTTCACAAAAGGAAAAAATATGGTGGTCAGATTGTAGCTGGGGCTTGAGTTTGTCTTAAGACACTTGAAAAGTCTTTCAACTTTAAGAAAAAATTACTAATTTATCTTCTGACTCATCTCCCTGTACAAGCCAATGTGAAGAGATTTAGAAGCACAGCCTTGACATTTACTGTGTAGATTTTTGTGAAATGGGTTTGGAATGTTACTGTGATTGCACTGTCTGTAGTTTGGAACATAAATTATTTGAGATGGGGATGTTCCATATGTGCAATGGGACAGTGACACAACAGCAATGAGATCTAGTAAATTAACAGTGTTTTAGGCCAATAAAACACAATTCATTTGCTTCAAGCTCATCTTGACCTGATGGGCTCTATATGATATAGTCAAATAATTCTCCCATTAAACCTTTAATGCTGAAAGTGAACTTGTTTGTTTTGAAATACCTGTCATTCCTAGTGGAGAAATTAAAAATGAAGGTTTAATTTAATAGGTGCCTTTATAGTCACTGTGTACTCTCTGAACAACATAAAAATGGTGGGTTCACATACTGCTGTCAGACATAGTTCCTTCCTAAAAAGAATTGCTTAAAAGTTAATAGTTTGCACATTTTTTCTGTCTTTTCCCTGTAAAGTTTATCATGGCAAAGGCGGACAAAATCAACTCCGAGCACAGATTTGTAATCAGCTATGATAGAATATGTGGCTATATCAGTTAAATGCCTGAGTGATTATTGTAGTGTTTGTGTTCCAGATAATTCAGGGTCATGTCCAGGGGTGTAGTTCTGACTTGCTGCAAGTACATTAAACAGTTTAGTAATGGATGGGAAGACAGAACCTCTGAAGTGTCTCCTCTTAATAACCATGCCATGATTCATGTGCTGCAGTACTTAAGCATAATAGAGTAAATTAAAGACAGAATAGAAGCTGTCTCTCTTAATTTCTTACAGATTTTCTATGTTTGTAGCATCTTACATTTGTTTCCTTCATTTAATTATTCACTCTACCAGAGAGGATTATGCCAGCTTTTCATTATAAACTGTCCCTGGAGATACGGAAGAAAACCTCTCCTAAGCTACCTAGAAGTTCAAAACCGTTTTCAGTCTTGGAAATGGATGCAAACAACCAAATGTGAGGGTTTATTCCATCTTGTCACAAATGAAAAAGACTGCAGTGGTAGTTACTGTACAGTGTATCTCATCGTCATTGATCCTTGTGCTGGAATCCCAGAAACTCGTTAGGTGGCAGCTGTCTGTGGATGCTTCATAACCACTTGTTATTGACTGGCTCATCAGGTACCACCGTGCTCACCTACCCATTAATTTAAACAGTGGTATATTACATTTGTACTGAAAATAATGAGCATATATTAAAAAAAGGAGGTAGAAATATTGAATAAAAAGCTAGTTTTATAAAAATGAGAGGGATTAATCTTTCTTGGTTTTCCCATTTTTTAATATAAACTCTGTCCACCCAGGAAGGTCTGAGGTCTGCCTCTATAGGGAGCTTCCCATAGCTTCAGCACTTAGGCCTGAAATATTTAGGATTACAGAGGAAACCAACATAGGAGCTCTGTCTTCCTATTTGTATCTTGTGTAACAACTCATAGGACATTTCTGGGTGTAGTAGCTTCTCTTTATGAATGGACATCTTGAAAGCAATATTTCTTCTGAATAGTTTCATTCTGTAAAGGGGATAATAAAAGGTTCCAGTGTATTTTTCCTTGCTTTGGGCAGAGGGCAGCAGGAGTTGACTTTGCTCTTTCTGTCTACCTTTGGCTAAAGGTGATAATTGTGCCTGGACTCCTGTGTGCAGCCAGTGCCAAGATGCAGGATTATCTCCAGCTACAGGAGAAACAGGTGAGAATTGGTTTTCTAAAGCAGCAGATGGGTTTCCTTCTTTTCTTTTAAAAATAATGTAAAGCTTCTGATAGAGAAATGAGCTTTAAAAAATCTGGGGCAGAAAAGTCAGTTAACAGCATACATGTATGGTGTACAATGCTGATGGAACCTATGCTGTGAATTAGGACCTCTGGTTTAGATCAGCATTTTTGCTTTCTCTGTGTTTCTTGCTAATGTCTTTTGCATATAATTTCCAAGGGCTAGGAATAGGCAGAACTTTAGTCTTAAATTTGGGGGGAGGGGCTGGGCCTAAAACTTTACAAGTTACATATAACACAGAGTAGCTGGTGGATTTCCTTATCATTAATGTCAACTGAAGTCCTTGAAGGTGGAGGTAACAAAAATGTCTGCTTTGTGAAGTACTTGAATTACCCACCCACTCATTCTCAAGGCAGTCCTCTTTGGTCATGGGAAAGTCTTACTCCTGACCTTGGTTAAAATTACCCATTCTGTAGTGTTTCCTTGACTGCATGTTTTTGCTACTCATCAAACAAAACAGACATTTTATGATGAAGTAAAACTTTGTGACAATATTTGTTTTGCCTTTTTCTTTTTCTCTTTTTCTTTTTTTAAACTATTACTTTAAAGATATTCTTCCCCCCCTTTTTTAGTTCCTGTTTCTGGTTCTCATATGGCTGCCTCTGCTTGCCAGCATTCTTTGAGCAGTTTCCTACCAACTGGAAAACAGAGGGATACAAGGAAAATTGATCTGCACCTAAAGCCAAAAGCTTTTCACGCAGTCTCAAAAGAGCGGCCACACTCCTTAGTGGACCTTAAGGCCTATAAAGACACTAAAATTTTAGTGGCAAAATTTTTGGAACATTCAAACTGTAATCTCCCTCCAGAAGTACGTCACGTAGTGAACAGCATACGGTCAGTCATTAAATCTGATGAGAGACACATGGAAGAAGCCATCTTCAGTGCCAATATCATTGACCAGGTAGGCCACTGATGTTCTAAAGATGTGTCCAGTTTCCATAGATAAATACCTTATTTAAGTGTTTTTACAGTTTAAGTTCTTCAGACAACTCCTGCAGAAGTTCTTTTATAGTGACTTGGCTGTAGTAAGAAATAAGTTGTATTTATTGGGCAGCAATGCATTTTACACTGCAGTTCAGACAGAAAGCCTGGCTGTGCTTCCCACCAAGTGCCCAGTCCTGAGCCCTGAGCAGCTGGAAGGACAGAAGCAGGAGGTGTTCTGGCGTGTTGTACCTCCTTTGGAAGAGTTTCAGTGTTAAACGGCTTAAATGAAATATTATTCAGGGACTGAACCTTTTAAATGAGAACTTTTCTTACCCTGTTTTCCCCATTTTTTCCTTCTCCACTCCTGCCTGTTCTCCCAGGTAATTACAAGTTCCCAGCAGAACGTGAACAGCTGCAGAAAGCGGCCCCAGGAAGATCTGCACCTGCAGAGCTGCGGTGCTCTGAGCTCCCCCGCTGCCCTCGTGCGCCGGCCCCGGCTCGGCCGCGGTTTGGAGCGGGAGAGGCCGCACAGTTTAATCGGAGTGTGCCGGGAGACCATCCTTTGAGAGTATGCACAGGTATGTCATTCCAGCAGAGACAGTTACGGAAGAAACCAGGACTGGGAGAAATACAAGTAGTGGATGACTTTAAAAGGAAAAAGTGTCTTCCTTTGGAATTCCACTTTTTTCCCCACAGCAGGATGAGAACACCTGTTTTTCTGAATGTAAATTTCAGCCTTGATTTTTGCAAAATTTTAATTGATTTATTAGTTAAGTCATAACAAGTGTTTTCCCAACCAGAAATGTGTTTATTTCACTGTACTTACAGAAATGCTACTGATGCTGCCCAGCATTTCTTGAAAACCATTGCAAACCCACCAGAGACTGGCTGTACAACTTAAAAGTTGTATTTATTTAATGTACCTCAAAGTGTTTTAACTATCATCAGTGTTTTAATAAAATGTATTTCTGGACTTTGCCTTTTCAACAACTGATTTGGATACAAACATAAAGGTGATTTATACACACATACAGTGCTGCTTCTAATCCATTCTTCCAGTGTCTTTCATTCCAGACTAACTGATGTGTCCAGTTAAAACCCCTCCCCCCTCCCAGTGCTGCCCTTTCCAGCTCCAGTACTGGCTGCAGTTTGGTTTGTTCCTGCTTTGTTCTGAATGCTCACGAATTCATTCCTGCAGTAGCACGAGCTACCAAGAACTGATGTTAAAGTTCTCTGCCGTGTGTGACCAAAAGATGCATTAGGGAAGAAGACTGAAATTCTGTATCTCCAAAAAGCGTCTTTCACAAACTTTTTACCAACACCAACTGATAGCAAGTTAGAGGATATTTTATCTAGCAGAGCCTTGAATGTTTTCAAAAAGAATTGTTACTCCAATTCATAGTTTTGACAATTTTATTACTATAACATGTTATTGTGGTTCTGCTGTGTTTATGATTTATTTAACATTGATCTTAAAAAAAATCAAAAAGTAAATATTGACACTGATTTCATTACCAGCATAAACACAGGTCTGCCAGCAACGTCCTCCAGTGCAAGCTTCATCCTGGCTCTCTCAGTGGAAATTGGAAAAGCCTTAAACAGAAGGTTCTCATAAAGAACCTACCACAGGTTGATGTTTCGGGGTTTTAATTTTTTTGCAGCAGTGCTTGTCAGTAGCCTTATTTTCCATTTGAGGTTTAATCATTTACTGGTTTCATTTGTGTCACTCTGAGCTGGGCAGACATCCTGTGAAAAGGTCACAAAGGAACGTAGCTGAAGATGGGTAGTTTAAGTTTTACAGAATCATCCATTTTAATGTATTTTAATTATAGCATGCTTCTGTATTGATATGAAGTTACAGTGACATCCAGTGGCAACAAGGTATGCTAACTGAAAGCATCTACTCTCAAGATCGTAATGATGCACAAATTCCTAATTCAAGAAAATATTTCCTTTTTAAAAAATAATCTGTGACCTTTGCAACTGCACTTAGATGAAGAATTAAATGATCTTCTACTTGGAATTTTTTACTATGTAAAGTTACACAACAAACAAAATAAGCAAGCTTCCTTTCTTATTTCAGATTTATTAGTGATAGGTTAATTCTTTCCTAAGGTCAGTTGCATGCAACACACTACTCCTTGAAGTACAGTCATCTAAAGCTCTTTAGTTACTGCATGGTAAGGCTTCTTAAGTCACAGTGTATTTTCTTCAAGGCCTTGGCCAAAAGAAAAAAATTAGACAACGTTACACCAATTAACATTTATCTCATAAGGAATACAACTTTACTACTAGGTTTTTTTATCTACACACATTCTAATACTGCTGATGGTGCTAGGTTATTTGTCAAAACAATTTACATTCAGAACACATTGCCTTAGGAATAAGAATGCTTTATAAAAGACAGAAACAGGTAAGCATGGCTTTCCCATTTTGAGCTAATATGAGCAAAAAGGTAATATGCACAAATTAAAGAAAAAAAAAACCCAGCCCAACACATACATCACACAACCTGTGCAATAAGTTATTCATGAAATAACTCTGTTAAATCATAAAAATCACAAGCATTAAAAATAAATATGTATCTAAATAAATATTTTGATTTTAATCTTGTGGCAATTATTCTTTATTTAGCATATGAAACACTTGTTACATGTTTATGTTCACACCTTGCCAAACAGGTTACACTTGTCATAACAATACCAAGTACTACAGTGGTTTTCTTTACAGTAGAACCTAAAAGTTTGAACTGCACACATTCCTTTCCACTGAAATACCATCAATTCAGCACCAGTTTTAAAATTATGCAAAGTCATCAGTATTGGACCACTTTATGGGACTGGGATTTTTTTTTAACTTGAGGCAGCCAGAACTTTCTCTAATTGCTTCTCTTTGCCATTTCCTGCAGTCTCATTCATCAAATATTCACATTCACTGTGTTATCAAACAAGACAGACATACATCACTCCACATAAAGGTTACAAATAAATATGTTTTAAGTTCTATGAGAAAAGAGTTTAGAAGATGTTCAAAATACTTAAATGTTTACAAAGATTTTTGTCAGTGATTATTGTCCTTGACCATCCTTCTCAACACTTTTTGTCAAAGAAATAGAAAGGAAGGAGAGAAAAGGCAGAGACACCTGTCTGTTCCTTGTTCTGGAGTCCTCAGGTCAGCTTCCAAGCCTTTCATTCGTACAAAATACAAAATTCTTTTCAGCTATGACAGCTTCAGCTTGGATGGAGGATGTTAGATGTACAGGGGGGTCTCTTGACCTGTTAGAAGCCTGAACATGGCAGCTGGCATAGTCTTCATGTGAATCTGTCAATTGATTACACAGACATTAACAGAGCTGGTACTAGTTTAAAATAACCCATAAGGCCCCGACTGTCTCTCCCTGTGGTTGAAGTGCATTTTTTTGTCCTGGCTTCCATAGATGTGTTACTAGAGTATCTAGTTCAAAGTTCTCTGGTTTTAAGATGTTGGTTTGCCATCTTTGCTTTTTTTCATGTGAGTTGGGGTTTTCTGTTTGTTTTTGTTTTGGTTTTTATTATTTATTAATGACAATTACATCATGTGACATCATATAGTTTTAAAAGCCACCTAAACACTTGTTATTTTACACCCTACTCCAATTACAGTAAAATTTACAGACGTTAAGTAAGAAGTAGCACAAACCTCTCTGCAAATTCATTCTGCTGTTCTGGTATTAACTGAACTTAGATTTGTATTCTGTCTTCCTTCCCTGTGGGAATGTCATTTCATCTGTATTTTCACCTCAATACAGTATGATCCTCTGAACACAAAACTTGGACTTTACCACCTGATATTTAAATGCCAGTCAAGAGTTTGGTGGAACAGTTTCTCTCGTGGCTACTGTACTTAAATTCCTTCCTCAAGGAGGACTGGGCGTCCAGTCCCCAGTGCCAGAGGGATTTTACAGACTATCAGGGTCCAAGGCTCAGGTAATCCGGGTTCCACCAGAACTGTACTGACAGCTCTGAATACCTATTGGACAGCACAAGAGGAAGGAAGGGAAACTTTATTAACTGGTAACACAGACCCTCACCAGCTGCCTTGGTATCTTCTCTTCATGCTGTAAAGAAAAGTTTCATGCTGTATTCCTATGTCATGTGAGAAGTTACACAGCAAAGAGGGACCATAAAGGCAGGGGGGGCTATTGGAATCTACAGCTTTGCTCCTGACAAAGTGCACATATTCTATTGTAATTTGTCAAGTATCATTTTCCAGAAGGAACCCAGCTGTCTTTGATTTTTGTCAAAGGAACTAGTGGGAGATCTGGCCAGGGTTCTGTATTAGACTACCATTATCACAGTCAGGAGGGATTTTGAAAAACTGGAGGATCTTGCTTATTCATTGCTGCTTTCTCTAGAACTACTGGGGAGAGAGGTGTCTTAACTTATTCCCAAGGTAAGTTGGAAATTAAATTACTAAAATGTATATCAATTTTCATCTCTCAGACCTTTGAATAGTAATTTATTTCTATGGCAGATGCTGTGGTGATAAGCCAAGAGACATTTTCACAGCCAACACGCCTGAGTGATTTCTTCCTTTAATCACTTGGTTTAATTTAGACAGTAGGTTGAAGGTACAGAATTATGCCAGGAACTCTTGCAAATGAATGGGAAAATGCAGTGAATGGGCATCATTAAGTGTTAAAAAAAAAATTCTGTTAAATGGTTC
The DNA here is from genome assembly GCA_013397775.1 of Eulacestoma nigropectus. Taxonomy (NCBI): domain Eukaryota; kingdom Metazoa; phylum Chordata; class Aves; order Passeriformes; genus Eulacestoma; species Eulacestoma nigropectus. Next base: position 625,795 of record VZTE01003320.1, on the reverse strand, counting down.
TTATTAGTGCCAAACTCACTTTACTGAAGTGGTGGTTTTAATGATGTGTTGACACTCTTTTCAACTGAAACATACATTTTTTCAACTATTTTACTTCCTTGACAAAGGCTTTGTTTCCTTACCTCTCCCACTGAATTAGACAATGCTTGTACTATCTTCTCATGAGCAGTAGCCACGACGCTCTGCCCGTTGATCTCGATAATCCGGTGCCCTACTCTTACCCCTCCCCTCTCCGCTATTCCACCTCGCATCAAGCTGCAAATCTGCCAAGAGAAAACGAAGTTTAGAAATACCATAATGTAGCACTTAGTGGGATTTTATGTGTAATAATGTGTGGTGACACTGTAAGGATTCAAGAAGATGCTTGTTGAAAGTATTCATCAATGAGTTTTTAAATGTCAGTTTAGTGGTTTGTTAGAGGGGGTTTTTTTCTGAGATTTCTGCCTATTATAATTTTCATTTTCAGTCTCCAGCTGGGAACGTAAAAATACCTATCACAGTGATACAGGTAGTAGCCATGCAAGAGTGGAGATGGGGGAAGAGAGGAGTTTTATCTACTGTTGGAACACAACTTCTTTCCTGTGCCCCTGCAGAAGGGAAGTGGGCTCTGCTCTCCGGGGTCACAGCTTTCCTCCACGTTGTTCAGTGCTGCTGGCCACAGGGAGCTCGGGATGAAGAAGGCAAGTTAGGCCACTTTTCTTTAACTGGCAGCTGAGGTTCCAGTAAAGAACTAGGCACAAGTTTTGAATATTATTACCCCTACAATAGGGTAATAATTTTACAAGAAGAACTACATTCAGCAGACACAGTCTGAGCTGACATCGCTACCTAAAGTATTCTGAGATTGCAACACGCGTAGAGTCCAGGCAGCAAGAGAAATCTCAATCCAGTGTGGGGAATTTAAAAGAATGTTTCCTCCTTAGCAACAGTATCTGTGCTGCAACAGGATCCTCCCTGGCAGACCAGACAGCTGTGCATTAGAAATTGTTGGTAAATTATTTCAAAAGACTAAGCCCATGCACCACATAAGGCAGATAATGTATAGCTCAAATCTCTGGAACCAAGTAGAGTTTAGCAGTGCTGGGATTTACCTTTTGTTTATCAGAAAAACCTATTCTTGGAGGAAAAGATGAGTGCTGGAGCATCAGATAATGGCTGTTTCTGCCGTTACTGTCAATGGTTAGAATGATATGCCAAGAATCATTATTTGCTGCGATCTGGTCCTTTGCTCAAAGCTAAATACAAGTATGATAAGATGTGGCCTGTGTCCCAGTGAGTTTGTTTTCTAATTCAGAAACACAGTATGTGGGGAGATGGCCAGTCTGGAATGCACTGAAGGTAAAACATTGTCTATGGCTGACTGGAATCTTTTCCTGTATGGCACTAGCAGCTGCCTTTGAACTCCTCCCCACAAATAACAATGCTATAAAAAAAGAAATCCCTCCCCACTTAAGTTCAGACTGTTTGATATGAGGAGTGAGAATATATAGTTATTCTTTGTTTATAAAAGGCCTTTCTCAGCCTTCAGAAAAAAAAACCCAAGACAACACACTGCTGCAGTGATATTTATCTTCTACCACGCTCTCTCCAATGGCTGAGTGTTACCTACTGTGGACCTTAAAGTATTTCTGATGGGCTTCAATGGAAAGAGGCACTGTCACTTCACAGAATTGTGTCTTGAATTTCAGTCACGTACAATATATTGTTTTGCAGGTAGTCTACCTTCTAATCATACAGCTGACAAGATAAGTTGTACTGCACAGATCTCTTTTACAGAAAGCTTCTCAATTCAACTCACTGTTAGAATACGTTTGCTCCTTGCTGTTGGGGAGCAGTAATCAGGAAGGACAAAAAGCAGCAGTACCAAAAGAAACCCTGTAAATATATTTTTCATGGTGTAAAGGAAAATAGAGAGACAGTGCAGCCAGCTGAAGTAAAAGCTTTTGGAGCAAATGGAAATGTGATCCCTCACCCACCAGCATAAAGGAAAAGATAATGGCTTGCATATCTATCCAGAGTACCTTTCATTGTTTGGCTCTCAAAGCACTTTTAGCACTTTTAATACCATCAGTGAGTGTCTTCTTTCTAACAGCCCCAGACATAGAAAGTGGTCTTTTCATTCAGGAATCTCTCTCCAGGGAAGGCAGGCAGCTTCCTTTTTGTGAGCATTAAGTGTTTTAATGAGGTAGAAAGAGAAGCAGAGACAGAGGAGGAGTGGCTCTGCCCAGCTCCCAGACCCTGGTAAGCCAGAGGCAGAGCACACACAGAAAAAAATTTTCTGCACTTACAGCACACATTTCGTGGCACCTGTATTTGAAGGGCTGCCTCAAAGCAGCCTTAAGAGTTTTGTCTCCAGCCAGTGGAGCTATGGCAGATGAGGCTGGAGAGTTTAAGCTGAGCAGTACTTCTAAATAAATATGGTTTTATTCAGCCAGGACTCTTTAACCTGTTGTATTTGTTGAACGTGGCGACAGCTGTAATATCATTAGATAAAGCAAGACAGATCCGCTTCTTGTAAGCAAGAGTCTATATTCTATTGACTCTGTAAAGTGAAGGGGAAAAAAAGGTGTAAACCACACTGGTTCAATCCACTCAGCTGTGACAGGTTTGCAATGCCTCAGACACACTGCAGCACATCAGATGTGAAACTTCAGTAGCTTCATAATCGGTTTTATTGCAGCTGTCCATCGAGTAGCAAAGCATTGAAGATAAAATAGTGCCAGACAAACTGTATATTCTATGTAAATGCCTTAATCATAACCTATTAAAACCAGATTTCTCCTTATCTAACTTTTATATTACACTATTGAAACCCTGTAAATTTTTTTGCCAGTTTAAATGACAATTAACAAAGGCAGGGAAGAAACAATAAAATGTTCTGTAAAGTTTTACTGCATTTTTAGATAGCTTGTGCTAGGTTAGGGACAGGGTAGATAGACTTCTCAGAGAAAGCATTTGAGATCTAGACTGGGAAGTGGTGCTTTATCAGCAGTAAAAATACAACTGGTGATACACAGATTTTTTCATAATCTAGAAAACAATAATGTGATACATAAGGACCACTTGTATTTAAATAACATCAATTTAAAAGAACTGTAGCACAATGACTTTCAGAAGGTGGCTGCTAGGTCACCTACTGCTCACCTCCCCATCACACAACATTCACACTTGTTACGTATGGATGCACAACATCCCTTTTTTTCACCTGCAGCAGTGCAGTGTCTGCACGTGGCTGATACCCTGTGCAGGCAATCCCCAGCTCAGACAGTGCTTTTGTGTGGCCAGGTTGTTTATGGGCTATTCCCTACTATAATGGCTCTACCTCCTGCACAGATGAGATAGGCAGGGTGAAAAGGAACCACCGCAAAGCTGCTATCAGAGGATGCACAGAAATAAGTCCCAGCTGCACGGATAATGAGGTAATGGCCTACCAGAAAGAGACATTTAATTATATCTGTCTTGACAAGCCATTTATTTCTTTGCTGTGCTAATGCTGAGCCAACAAAGAATAACAATATTATTTCTGGATCCTATAATAATTTGTAACAATTGCTGGCAATTACAAAACTACTTTTAAAGAGTACAGTGTCAAACTACCAGAGAGATATTTTGCAGTCATAGTTTCAAATGTTGAGGGAGAGTTTTTCAGAAGAAGGGATTTTACAGGCCCAGAGGTTTGTCTCCATAGCAGCCTAACAAAAGATGTTCATCTCTGCTTTTTGTTCACTGGCTTTCATATTCAAACAGACTTTTCATAAATGAAATGTATTGCAAGGCGCTTTTTTTCCTATATGAAAAGGATTTTTATGCTGAATTTGGTGAACTTTATATTTGATGTTGTCTGAATGTTGCTCATTTAACTGGAAGGAATGATGATCTGCCAGTGTGGTGACAAATGGCCAGTAGATGGAGGGAGCACACTGTGACAAAAAACAACCAGAGCCTGCAGAATTTACTAAACTGAGGCTCCAATCATGTAGGAGATGATTAGCTGGGACAAGACAAATAGCTTGTCACACGGACTCCCTGGCCATATGTGATGCTCCTAATCCACCTTGGCCTGATTCTTTTCCCCAGCCCTGATCCCACCCCCACCAAAGCTGTGAATGGGCTCCTGAAGACTTGATAATCACACCCCAGTGATGTTTATAGGTCCTTTTGATCATAGCACCAGTGGAACATATGAGATTTACAAAGGCGAGCAATTAGGAAAGAGATCAGTGCCTCAAACAGGGCACCCTCTTCGAGATCAGGTGAAACCGGATCCTGGGGTTGGGATCACTTTGGAGTGCATCCAGCTGGACCGGGGCGTGCAGCAGTGTCCTTTACACCATGTGTGATCTTAGGTAGGGACATTTTAAACTTGGGTGGAGTAGTAACTGAGAGATGGCCAGGAGAGCTGAACACCCACTCCTGAGCCATCTGTTTGCTGAAGTGCAGGAAGACCCATGAGCCACATCCTACAGAGTCACCTGCTACTCTTCCAACTCTTCCAAGGGTGGCAAACAGAAATCTGGCAACTTCAATCGATGCATTTCACAGAACAGGGGACAGAGCCCACAGTCCTTTGTGATGTGGTTTTCTGTGTGAGCAGCCTGATTATTTTTTTTTCCTAGACTGAAGGAAGAGGAAATGGTGATGGTCCTGCACTACAGCCAGTCTCTAATGCTAGTGTCAGACCCCAGAAAGGCCAGTGGCTACCTGAGCTAGTTGTGTGGGAGTTTGCTTTGGAAAGGTGTCAGAGAACGGCTTGGGAAGGAAGAACTGCAAGAGGAGGACCCTGAGCTGCCTGGGGTGAGTGTTCCCTGCCACATTTGTTCTTCTCTTTGCTGCTGTTATTACAGGGAAGCTGCAGCACACAGAGAAGGGGTACCTGGGCCACAACCTCTACAGTTTCTTTGTACTGAGAGGTTCAGTTTTTGTAAGAGTGTAGTTTTAATAAGAGGAGTTCACAATTATATTCTCTTGCCTACGCTCATGTCATCCACAGAAATTATCCACAGCAGAAGAAAAACGTCTTAGTGAGTATGTCATGAAATTTTAAAAAGAGAAACAGAATCAGATCTAAGATTAAAGTGTTATAATTGTAAAAACCTTTTTCAGCGTAACTTTTCCTTGCAACTCTGGCACTAATGACAGCTTTACATGAATTAGCTGATCAGGCTATTGAACCAAATAATCTGGGCTATACATTTTGTTGCTGTATTATGTAGGAAAATCCCTCCAGAATTTCTCCCAGTGTCATCCATTTGCATTATATTACTCAGAGACTATAAGGTTTTAATAAACAGTAGGAAAAGTGAGGTCATGCAAGATTCTTTCAGTACTTCCATATGTTTCTTGAAAAAGCAAAAACAAAAAGTAAAGGGAAAAACCCCAAAACAATCAATGAACACAGGAACTTACAATTCCATTCTGTACACTGAAGCCCAGCTGGTATTTTAAATCTGGCCGTTTTATGAGGACAGTAGTAACAGGAGGACAGCTGACAATGTTCAGTTTGACTTGTGTCTGATTCTTGAGTCCCTGTAAGATATTCCAAAAGTCAGTATTTCTGAAATGAATCTTACTGTGCCCTCATTTGTGATTTCCTAATTGCAAGAGTGTTAAGCAGCTGATCTGAGAAAGAACAGCGAGAGTTAACAGAAATTTGTTGTGAACTTAGAGATACATTTCTCTTATTTATTTCCCAAGATACTTGGCTCAACAAAACGTTAAAATTTTGCCTTTAATTACTAAAGAAATTTAAACAAATCTTTCAATAAAAACCAAAACTGACTATTGCTTGCCCTTTTCCAGCATCTGGCTAATTAACCTCCTGCTTCTGCTGCTCTTGGTAAATCTGCACAGACATCAGATTTAGTGTCCGTGATTAAAGATAATGCATTCTGAGATTGCATCGTGTCTGCAGAATGTTCATCTACTCACTCGATCTGTCCTGCAGTCTACCAGCCTCCATCCATTTTATCTGCATGGAGCCCAAAAATGCATAGGAGATTTTAATCCTCATATTTTATTCTGGAGGCTGTGAGGAAGCCTGAAACTTTGAAGATAGCTGAGTAACTTAATTTAGGCAAGTTTTTCAGACCTGGCCTCATTTGTTATAGCCCAGTAATAAAGCTACAGTTATGTTCTCCAGCCCTAAATTTCTGTGCATTATCACTCCTGAATCTCTAATTCTGCTTTTTGTTAATGACAGATTACTGGGTTTTTTTGCAGTGATTCGAAAAATTGTATCTGCTGGAAATCTAGAAGATCACTTGTCAGAAGATCACATGTCTGTTGGCTTACAATCTACAGCATAGAGTTGTAAGTTTGGGGTACCTTTATGATCCCTTGGCATGTTGCAAGAGGTAGACCAACTAAACTGGTACCATTAATGGACATAATTTGGTCTCCAATGCTTAGTTTTCCTGAACGGGCTGCAGGGCCTCCATTCATCATGTTGGCCAGGATAACGGTGGGTAGAATGGATCCCCATCCAGATTCCACAATCACTACCCCAAGAATTTCTCCCTTCTGTTTTTCTAGCTGGAGCTGCAATTAAAAAGGAAAAACATTTTTTTTGCTTTGATTCATCTGACTTTGAGCATGAGTATCTCAGTTGTTCCTGAATAACATCTACAAATCACAAACCAAATTCTATTCTTTGCCATTAGGTAGTGGCATGACTTCAGTGTTAACTGTGTAACACACAGCTCTTTGTTTTCAGGGGCATCCTCCACTTGTTTGGTGAAGGTCATAGAGGTCTAATAAGCAAAACACTAACACATGGTTAACTCTGTAGAACGTGGTGGAACTGGATGCCAAGGGAATGAATGAATGCTAAGGAAGTTTCTGTCTCTGGAACCTGGCAGCCAGAGGGGGAGGCTCTAACACTGTGTGGCTATGGCAGTGCCTGCAACACAGGCTTTGTTCAGCTCCACTCCTGCCATTACTGCTCAGGTTGTCTCTGGATCTCAGGGCTTATCTGTCCTTCTTTTCAGGCAAGGCTCTCTTGATGATTATTAATGTTATTATTATTTATATTGTTAATTATTGAATATATTCGTGCCTAGCATGTTAATGTAAGATCCCTGATGTAACAGAAATGATGCCTTATCCTGAACTGTCAGTAAGAACAGCACAGCTAACACCTGCAGAAGTGGAGCAAGAGTTAAGTAGAGAACATGCTCTTGAAGCAAATACATTTGCTTCAAGAAATTTATTTTCTTTCAAATGTGGAAGGACAGGGAATGCTGACGGCCAGCTGACTTCTGCTGAGGTTATCTATTGCAGAACGCCACAACTCTGTCAGCTCTTTCACTACTTTGGTGAAACATAAAATCACCTTACACTGTGTACTGTGAGTAGCACAGAGCTTAGCTATGTCAGATGTAAATGTACTTTATTCCTGTTCTGAGCAATGGAAACAGAAAGACCTTGAACATGAAAACAAGAAATCCTAATAACGCATAAAGCTGGTTTTAGTACACAGGACTGATGAAGGTCACATCTTGAAATTTTAACATCATCCTTTATAAATGCCAACAGATATTTCTGAGAACTACATTCCTCTAAAAAAATATATCAATCTGAAATGAAAAGCCAAAACTCGTTTACCTCTTTGCAGTTTTCTGAATTGGAGAAGTGTATGAGATCATCATTGTACATCTCTTGGGTATTGATGATGTCACTGTATTCTTTCTGACTGAGATCCTCTGGGTTAATTCCATTGGCTCTTAGAAACTCTTGGTAAGCCACACTGAAAGCCTGACCAATAGACTGAGCTATGAGCTGTGCCTAGAATGTAGAACAAAACACAGCTCAGAGAATGGACAGATTAACAGTTTACCAATGAAACCACAAGAAACCAGGAGAGAGATTGTATTTTAAGACAGAATCAAAATAAGGATCCTGCAAAGTTTCTGCATTAGCATGGAAATAAAGTCACTTTAAGGTCTGTTGTACGGAAAGAACCCATTACATCCAAAATCAAATTGCAAACTGCATTAAAATTCCCTGCTGCTCTCCTCTCCTCAGTACGTTTCAGTAGCAAGCAGCCATATGCTGCTTCATGTACCCGTTCCAATAAACACTGGAGAGTCCTGGCTTCGGACCAACGTGGAACAGAGCTGATGGAAAAGAGTGCCACGAGCCCTGCTTCTGAACACAGTCTGTCTGCAGGGGTGAGGAGAGAAGGGATGCTCTGCCTGCACAGGCCTTCACAGACGTGAGTGCACTGATGGTTTTGGTTGTGGTGTCACCTGCTGCTTCTCCACTCTGGACTGAAAACTCTGCTTCAACACAGCCATCTGCTCCCCTATTACTGCCATGATGCCTGTCCCACATGCCCAGCAAACCAGTAACACCCCTGCTTACCCACTGCACATCTAGGACAGCTATTCCCATTAACTCCTCTACTGGCAATGTCAGGGATCATTTCAGGAGTGCAGCCAGAGCCATGATTAAAGCTTGCTGATGTTGAGAACACCCTTTCAAAATCCCCTCTTTCTTAAATTTTGGAGCACTTATGTGCACATTCCACTAGATGGCAAGGGAACACAGAGAAACAGAGATCAGTAAAAGGAACTTGTAGTCCACTTTTTCTGCGCGTGAATTATTTTTTTCCCTGTTTGCGTTTACTGCAGCTCGCAGGAGAATGCCATGCTGAGGTTTGTGTACTCGTGGGTCGTCATTTGTGGGGTCATTGGGGCATATGAGTAACTCCTGATGATATGAGAAGTTAACTGCACCTTACACTCCCTAAAAATATTACTAATCAAACCTGTATTCTGGAAATGCAACACACCTTCTCAGACAGTCAGTACATTTTAAAAGCATTTCGAATGCATGGGGTTTTCTGGACATTATAAATCTGTATCTTCTTACAATCTATTTATCAAGTGTCTTCTTTGATGCTAGAAGGTTGTTTCCTTATTTCATTTGTGCTGCAGTACACAAAAGCACCAATCTGCTTGACTGGAAAATTACTTCAGAAAATCAAGGACATAAGCAGCCTAGCCAGTCACAAATTGTTTCTTCATATTTTAAAGCATATGTTCAAGTCTTACCTCTATACCAAGAGGTTTGTACAGAATCACAGAATATGCAGAGTTGGAAGAGACCCATCAGGATCGAGTCCAACTCCAGGCTCTGCACAGGACATCCCCAAAATTCCACTCTGTGCCTGAAAGCATTGTCTGAAGCATTCTTGAACTGGGTCAGGCTTGGTGCTGTGCCCACTGCCTTGGGTAGAATGGTAGTACAGAAGTCACTCAGGACATTTTCATATCATTCCATTACTAAAGTTTTATCATCAGTCCTTACAGAGTCCTTCTGATCTCCATTGCCACTGCTTTCTCTGTAGTTCATCCTCTGCTTTTGCCTTCATTCTGCATTCTCAAAACCAACATCTCCAGATGTCACGCTCTATTCTATTGCTGCCACTAACAGCCAGTTCTCACATCTTAATTTCATCTCTATCTGTGAGGTCTTGTGAATGTTTATGAAAGTCTCCATCACACACAGCTTAGAGATAATGTAATTAAGTTGCTTGAAAAGGTCACCCAAGCAAAGCTGTGACAGAGCTGAGCTAACTCAGTCTCAGGACAACCCCAGTCTAGCACTCTAACCTTTAGACAATGCCATTTCTCCTTCACAGGCTTAATTGCTTTAAAATAATGAAAATGGATTGCTTAGCTCAAAAATATATGCAACCTCTGAGGTATGACTGACCCAAAGAACTCCATTATTTTTTAATTGGTATGACAGAAATTCTATCTAGAGTTATTCCTATAATAACAGTGATGAGAAATGTTTAGTACTGCCTCTGACTGTCAAGTTAGAAACAGACAACAAATTTTGCTTCTGTTTTACTGGCTTGGTGTATTTTTCCATAAATGTTTTAGTTGAAGTCCCCTGTTCTGCCACTTCAGACACAAGTACCTGTTTCTCTACAAACCCAAACCGGGACATACAACGGCAGTAAAGCAAGATCACCTTCCTTTGTCACAAGAGGTGTGGGATGGCACATCAGCACTTCTCACAACAGTGAAACAGGATGTACAGCAGAGATGTACAGAACTCTAGGATTCTATATAAAAATTCTAGTTCATAATCTTTGCTAGGGATGAAAAAAGAGAACTGAAAAATAAACAGCTGAATGTGTTCCTAAACACCAAAGGATCAAGTGGCATGTTTGAGAGTTTGTACAACTACAGGGCAGTAGCCACAGGGAACCAGGACTGGGTGGAGGGCAGCCTTGCGCCAAGGCAGTAGATGTTCTCAGCAACTTGGCTTCAGTTAGAAAGAGGTCCAGAATTGTTCCACCTCATTCCAAGTGTCTGGAGGCACATATGTGTCATTTTGTGCCAACCCACTGGACTAAAGAATATAAAATCCAGGATGAATGATCAATTTGATATCCCACACGTTAATTTTGCCCGTGAATGGCCATTGACTTCAGAGATCTCTACATGACCTATGTTGTTTAAATAAATTGATTCCATTTACTTACATCCTCTGACTCAAAGACGTGGCAGATCATTTTGTACTGCTTCTTTCCCTCCTGGGCACCAGGAGTGGTCTCAATGCAGTCCTGGGAGGCGGATCTGGGCATGCGGCGCCGCGCCATCAGCACCACGATGTTCCCAATGTCGGCGATGTAGGAGATGGTGCGCAGCGCGTGGTCCATCATTGTTTCCTGCACAAAGCAAGGACAAACAAGGCAGTTCTCCATGCCTGCTTCTCTCCTACAGATGCTGCATCTCCCCTCTCCTTGACAGCCTGCTTCTTGAGAAAGACAAAAGCACTTCCTGTGGGCCCAGACCGGATATTCTCTCTGCAGTAGATGGGCCCCAACTCCCAACGGAAGCAGAGTGGCTGTTCAAGACATTGGCTTCAATGGAAGTGTTGCCTGAGCAAATACAGCATGGTTGCTACTGTAAAGCAAGAATGAAGAGCTATGCTACTGTTTTATATATATTTTCATGCTGTTGGAAAATTATGTTATTTCTTTACACATGTTGCCACTGTAAGGATGACCTGTTCTTAAAGAAACAGAAAGGGTACATCTGAAAACTGTTTCTTGCTGGGGTCACTGGTCAGTTTGGAGTTTTTCCAGGCTTTTATCTATTGCTCAAACTGGAAGCAACCAGAAGCATAATAGTTTTACTGATCAAACTAGTTGAGGATGTGTCCTGACCATCCCTGACGCTCATCCTGAACAGTTAAAAGCATCCACCAAATTCTGTCTGAATTGGAACAAAAAAATGCGGCATGAGATAGTTCACAATTTTAGTAATTTATATAAGCAGCAGCATTCTTTATATAACAGCTCGGCACTAGTTTAGCAATAGTTGAACAATTTTCTAAGGTCTAAGGAAGAAGTATTGTTCTTTAAGCCAACAAAAGTAATTGTTTTAAGAACTTCAGTACAATTTAACTTGACAGAGAAAACTATAAATTATCGTTGTTTCTTAGAACCACTTGTCTTGCTGAAGATAATCACTACCCATAAAATTATTGTAATGATTCTTCTCAGGCTTGAAATAATGCTTATCTCTGACCTACAAAAAGTAATGATGGTTAAGAGGTGGTTTGGGGAGTGTCTCTAGGGGCTGTGTGTTCTCAGGAGGATTTACAGCACTTCTGTCAGGATGGAGAAATGTTTTATAATGGACATCTCTCAGCAGGATGTTGGGAGCTCTGCAGAGATAATTGCTTTTCAGCAGTGTGCACCCAGTGTTGTGTAAGGGTGTAATCATACATGTAGTGTGCACAAGAGTGAATGCACTGGGGAAATGAAGGCGTTTAATCTCACCTGCCAAGAAAGGCTTTCTGCCCATATCATCACACAGAGGTTACTCAAAGGGTTTGGGTTTTTTTTTTATTTTCCCCTTGTAGGGGTGAAAGCAATCATTCCCCCCACCCCTCCCATATTTTTCCTGTCTAATGCACTTACAATTAGGAATAAGGCAAATACTCCAGTGACTGTAAATATGTTTACTTTTGACTTACTTGTGACTTGGCTTTTTCCTTTCTCACTCCATATTCCATTATACTTAGTCTTCCATTACCAATATCTTTTTCACCCCTCTCCTTTATTACTTTCCCAGAAATCCCTCCACCTCTGCCCATTTGCCTCCCTATTCTTTCCCTTATCCCTTTTCTAGTCCCATCCATTCCATCCTTATTATCCTTATATTTGTCCTTAGAAATTCAGCCTCTCAGCCTTTTCTGAAACCATTGTTCTCTTCTGTCTAGATTGCCCTTTCTCAGATTCTCCCTTCTTTTCCATGGAATTCTTTTAGAATCTTGTTTGTTGCTTCTCTTGAAACCCAAAGAACAGCTGAAGGAGAAAACCTAAGCATTCCTCCAAGCTTTAAAGTGCTGTAGTCCCGTGGGTGTGTGAATTAGACAGCCTAATGAGTCAGGTGATTTTATGGAGCCAATCGCACACCAGAGGCTCTGCACACACACACTTGTGAGCTCTACATCTTTATTTTTCTTTCCTTATTTTCCCAGTTGCTTCACTGACTGAGCAAGAAGCTGGGAGAGGCTGCTGTGGCTTCCGCTGGTTTGGGGCACTGAGTGCAACCCCACAAAGCTTTGGCACAAGGAAGAATTCCTCTCCTATCAGTACAAGGCACGCGGCCAAACCTAAGGCTGCTCCTACTGCATCCCTACTAAACAGGTGCTTGACTTGGGCTGAATGTATTCAGCAAGTAAATGCATAAGCAACTAAAAAGTGGCAGGGGTGCCATTTCCTAGTGCTGCTGAGGGCAACAGAATCACCACTGCTGGCTCTCTTCCAGCCTGGGAATGCACCTGACTGGTGCTGCTCAGCATTTTGAACCTTGCATGTCATTTTCTGAATGAGAATTTCACATTTTCATTCAGCTGTTACCTCACGTGAGCTATACAACACTACAGATGGATTAAAACACATGGCACACTGCAGGAAGAGGGTTTATGTAATTGATAAAGCCATGAAAGTACAGATTGTCTCTGCCAGCTGCCACCCCAGCTGAAATAGACCCATGGTAATTACACCAGTCAGGAACTTCACTAGCACTGAAAAGTGTTACCAAGACAAAAATGCTAAAAGTCATGGGAAGAATTCTGTTACAGCTCTCTGAAAGACACACTGTAAAAAAAACCCAAACAAAACCAAACCAACAAACAAAAAACACAACCAAAACCCCAGGGCAAACACTAGAGAGCTTGGAATTAGAACAATTTCCACTATTACTATTTTCATCTGACTGAACAGCTCAGATATTAGACACCATTCATCATGGAGCACTGCATTTTGCATCACTACAAATCTCAGGGGATCAGCAGAGTAAGATGACAGTTCCTTTGAGAGTGTTTATGGACTACTTCAAAGGACCTTCCCTTTTTATTTTTAAAAGGATTGGTGTTCAGCTGAGATGTTGAACTATTTAAAGAAGTAAGAAGAGTGACTTCCACTAAGATTAATCCTTACTCAACAGAGACCGTAACTGTTAACTGCCATACATTCCAGCTATAAACTGTAGCTGTTCATTTATCAATAGCTGTCTGTAGTCATCTTTACATTGATAATTATGAGCATTTTTTTTCTGCTAATGTAAGAAGTAGTTATCAGCTTTGATAATATAATCTCTGGGTGATGCATGTTTACCATGAGGTCAAAAAAGACTGAGCCATAACCAATAGTGGTATTGCTTATGGTGGATCAAATGCAGTTTCAGGATGATTTATGGATGGCAGGTTGTAAATATTGCTGCCCATGTTAGATGGGCTATTCCACTCATCTGGCTCATCTCTTGCGAGTTCTAGTGGCGTATTAAGGACATTTGCTTATATGAAAAGAAAAAGAATCCATTTCCTGGAGATACTATCATTACCCTCACATTAAAGGACAGTAATGCTCTCCTAAATTTCAGGAAGAACAAGGTGCTTCATAGTTTCCATGGTTAGAAAAGCAAATTATATGACAATTAAAACCAAAACCCTAAATGGAGAGTGCTACATTTATCTTTGGTTAAGTGTCTCCTATAGTTTCAGCTTATTTCTTCATTTAGCCATATTTCTGAACTCTGATCTGATACACCAGGTTTCAAGTTCAATAACCATTTTCTCTTGTTTATGATAATATTGAACAGTACAACATTAGAGAAACATGCTTGTGAGTCTCACTCTGCCCTTTTTCTCTTTACTTTGCCACACAAATGGCAATATATCAGACATGACACCACTCTGAAGTTATTAAGCCTGCTTCTATCTCTTATATATAGATAATATAATCTAGAAAATATATGATATTAAAGCCTTATTTAAGTCAAGAGATGACGTGCTGCTTCTGTGCCATGGACAAACATATTCCCTAAAAAAAAGAAAACTATTGATTTGACATGATTTACTTCTGACAAAACATTGCTAAAATTGCCCTTTTCAATGTCTCTCATAACAATGAAAATTTGAAGACTTTCTGTAAGTATGATCAAAGTTAAGAGATCTTCTGAGACTACTAGAAATTATATATATTTAGTTGTAAATTCCTCAAAAACTCCTTTTCACGAAGATCACCTCTTGTTGAATATACAAGCATTCCTAGGAGATGAGGCTGATTGTTGCTGTGGTCTCCAGATGCTGCTTTTATATGAACGGTTAATAATTTACCTTAGGCAAGAGGACGGTGGCTCAGATGTGATTTATTGAAAAAAATTGAGATCAAATGTTAAAAATGGCAAGATATGAATGGCTTAGTCAAAGCAGCAAATGACTTCCCTGTTGGACTGTAAACCTGGGTTCTGAAACTGTTCCAGAGGTTTGCATGCATTCTGAAAGGCTTTTGAATCTTTTCTTAAATTGAATTATAGCTCAATTATAGCAACATGCAGACATCTTCCAACACATCAAATAAGCAAAACTGGTGTTAGTCTTACTATATTGGCAAGTTTTAGAACAATAGGAGCTCTTTCTGACTACTCAATACCTGATTTATCCAGGTTCAATAAATTGTCCCACTAATCGTATAAGAGCATGGTCTAAGTCAACATTATTATCAAAGAGTTTAAATCCAACTTACCTGCGTGTCTGCATTTAAAACTTTGATTCTCTGTGTGGAGATGAACAGATCCACTTCAGTCAAGGCCTGGGAATCTCCCTCTGAAGTCTAAAATACAGATGCTTTGTTACAAGGGGATTTTTAATTTTCTTTTCAGAATGACAAATTCACTGACTGCTTCAAGCATAATGTGATGTGAGGCAACTGCACTTTACACCACTACAGAGATGGCTATTCAAAGGTGTTTCTAAAGACATGCAAAGAGTACGTGTATTGCATAGACAGAGTGAAGCCTACTTTGATTTTCTGGGTAAGAGGGAATTTGGAGCCTGTGGGATTGACAGCTCAAGTATTAAAATTCTCTATTTATAGCCAAAAAAGGAGAAAAAGTATGGCTGTTTTTTCCTCACTTTCTCACTGATGCACTTCAGTACTTGAGGCATCAGACTTAAGAAAGTAAGGGAACTGAGAAAGTAACTTAGGCCCCATCAGCTGTTTAGCCCTTGCCACCTTCAGTGAGCTCACCAATAAAAGTGCAAACTGATGCTCAGTACTCTGGTGGGGTTTAGGACTTTTTTTTTTTTTTAGCTTTTTTGGTTTTTCCCTAGAAAATAAAGAACTGAGCACTGAACTAATGTTTCTCTCATATCACAGAAAGCCATCAGGTAACTTTTAGACCACAACTTCTGAGCACTGCTCACTAGGGAAGCCCTTCCATACCCCATCAGAGGGCATGGTCACAGAGCGACAGGGATTACAGTGGAATGCCGCACTCCAAAGTGTGAGTCCTGGCTCTGTCCTCCTAAGAAAACAGGAGAAGAGGTGGCAAAGCAGCTGCTACCTCTCATTGAAGTGTTGTCCAAGAGCTTCCCTAGTTCTCTAGTCCAGCACGAACATATGTGTTCCTCCAGGCTGCTTGGCCACCGGGCACCACTGCAACTGGTACTGAGCAGCACCCACGGCAGCAGCCTCAGAGTAAAGTGGCCACAGACTGTCAGCCTGGGCTAAAGGCAGGCACCAGTCTCCAGGTCAGACACTGGCTCATGATGAGAATGATGTATTAGGTATTCCTTTTTGGAGTTATAAAGGCTTAGCTATGCCTGTAATTCATTCAGATTTAATTTTACTCGAATTATCTTCCAGCAAAATACAAAGCAAGCACATACTTTGGCAGAGACTACTTGTATTGCTTCCATCCTTTTGGTGATATTTTTAAACTCTATTTAGTTATCTGAAGTATTGTTTTTAACTGAGTGCAATGTTTCCTGTATGAATTGTTCCAGCTACTATGTGGTGAATTTATTTTGGTTTTAAATGTCAACAATAATTTAATAAACATACAGTAAGTCATGGGCACAGGAAATACATCTTACTGCTTTGGTTAGTAAAATCAAAATAAGCATTACTTTCAAAAACATCTCCCAGATAACAATGGCTGTACATCTGGAGTAAACAAATCACAGGTATTCAACAGGAGAAGGGCAGCAGACAGGCACTCCAGCAAACAAACAATGAAGAAAATGAGTTCATTTTACTCCATTCACTATTCTACTGCGGACCAAAGAAGAAACCAAAATGACAACTTTATGAGGATCTGTAATGAAAGACATGACACTCCATGGAAAACAAGGACAACAAAAATGTAAATAAACATTAGCATTCAAGAAAAACAGTTTACACACCGCTTTTTTCTTGATTTTAGCCGCCTTTTGCATCCTCTGAGGAGTAGCATAAAAAAAGAATGCAGACAGATGTACACACAGGGAAAGAGAAAAGACAGTGTGGGAAGTCAGGGAAACTTTTTGACTGTGAATCCAGACTGCTGAAAATTAAAAAATTGGGAGCAGTGGGAGAAGGATGTGCAAGAGGGAAAGATTTGTTTATACTTTATGCAGTTCTCAAGCATAATTGGATTTCATGGCATTATGCACGTTGACAATTGATTACAAAAGAATCAGTACCAAAGTGTTGTCTGTTATCCACTGCTCCCAACATTTATCCTGCCAAATTTACAGCAGTCAAAAATGGCAGCACATGCATCTTAAACCCAAGGTTTTCTCTCCATGTTCATGACACATCTTCGTGTAACTGTTGAACAAAACACAGCTCAAACTCCCTGCCATGACTATCTAGAGTAGTCAAGTACCACTGACAGAGTAGGGTTGGTATTAATATACAAAGCAGTTTTTAGGGAGTTAATTGCAATCAACAATTACTTACTGTAGCTTGAGATATCACAATCTGCTAAACAGAAACTGAAAGGTTTGGAAAGTTTAAAGAACTTTCCTGCATTTCATTTCTTTCGAAATGCTAAATCAATCATCAGTCATGACAGTCTCTTGTAAGTGGCCTTTCCAAACTGGTTTCCTTCAAAACCGTGCAATTTTTAGCAATTAAATATTTCATTGACTATGCACATACTTTTTCTCCTAGCATTAAATCTGCCTCTAACCATGTGTTTATTCAGATGAGGTATTTACAGCAGAGGCACAATAACTTCTAAAATAAGTATCTCCTACTTGGATTCTTAACCAAAAACTATTTTCTTTACACAGCTGTATGAAGCAGTCTACGGTACCTTATTTAAAAGATTATATTGTTCACAGTAAATAACAACAAATCCAAACACAATAGTAATGAATATTCTTGTCCTAAAAAAGTCATAATATAAGTAATAATACTGAGACTAATTTTCTCAATTTGTAGTAAGTTAAAGGAAATAATAACAGAAGGGTAAAACCACAGTCAAACAAATACCCCATGCTTTGCCACTGGAATATTTTCTAATTGCAATCTGCAATTTGTCTTTCATACTTGAATTTGTTATACAGCTTCCAAAGAATGTTGAATAGACTCTGCAATAATATATATTTTGCTGTATGTATTTTTACAGCAAGCACTGGAAACTAATGGTATTTACAGTACTGATCTATACTTACCTAAGTGCACCTCAGGAGAGGTTTGAGGCTGCAGATCCCGCACCATTCAGGGATCAGCTGTCAAAGGATCAGAGAGTATTCTACAGCCCATAGAGATCCCCTACCTTGACACGACTCACTGCCTCCTGGGCCTGCATCATTCGGATGTTTTTGGAAGGGTTGCGCTCCGACAGCAGCTGTGTGGAGCCCAGGTAATTGGCTGCAAAGATGATTCCATCAATGAGGTCCTCAGGTTCACAAGGTCCTGGAACTGACAGGAGACATTTACAGTTACTGCCTCTCTAAGGAGTGGGGAGATGAGAAATTGAATAAGGGCTATTGAGGCTTGAACAGCATTTCTAATGTTGGGACTGTGCTCACCATGCTCTTTATTCATCTGTTAAGCTTTACATCCAACTTGATTAGATCGACAGTGAAGAACAGTCATTCCAGAGTTCGGCTGAAAGCTCTGGATAGTGAACATTTTTCACTCCTCAACAGTTTTATAAAAGAAATGTGCTTTGAGCTAGATCAACTTGCCAACCTTTTAATGCATTTTTTTTAGTAGAAAAATCTTGTGTGAGGAGAAAAAGGACACTGAAGGGGAAAGTTAATTTTAAAAAAAAAAAGGTTTATTGTTCAGTGTTCCATTTATTTATAATCAAATCAATGTGGAAGATTATTATGTGGAAAAGAAAAAATATATGGCATGCTGTGCTGATTAAATGTACTGAAATAGCAGTTTGCACATATATCTTTTAGTGAGCTTTCCTATGCTTCATTTTCCCATTCTAATTTAGCAGAAGTCTTCCACCAGCATATAAACATGATTAAAAGAAGTAACTTTCCTCTTTAAGCAGTGTTGCTGACACTTATTCATCCCTGCAGATCTCAAATCCACCTGCCAGAAATCTCAACCCCCAGCAAAAACCCACAGTCTTTGTAATTCAGTACTCAAGGTATAGAAACACACAGATATGTATTTATACCAGTCTTGTACTCTTCAGAGACCTGAGATTAACTAACAGTGCTCACACAAATTGGAGTTATTTGGTTTGCTATCAAACACCATAGTTTTAAACTTCAAAAGGATAATTATATACCACAGAACACATTTTGTTTAGATCACATCTGTACAAATGCAGTAACAGTTTAGATATTCATTACAACTCAGAAGAGAATTCTGTGGAATTTAAAATTTTTGAAGTACTGGGAAAGGGTAAAAAAAAAATCTTGACAATCTCCACTGGAAGTATGAAAACCCTCAAAGAAATCCTTGAGAAGCCAGTAATTTAGAAGTCACTGAAACTCTTCATAAAGGCCAAGTTGTCCAATACCTCAAAAACCAATCCTTGCTCTTGCAGCCTTAATTCACTAAATGAAATCAGAGAAAATGAAAATTCCACAGGAACTCTGTTCCTGTATGGCTGCTTTTCTTTGCCTACATCTTTGTACCATTATGTTTTTCAGCAGATGGATGGTGTATTTTGTATGGTACCTCTTCTGATGGTGTTATTCATATGTCTTTTCAGGTCTAAAACTTAATCTCATACATCTGTACTTCTTCCAGCATGCAACAAAATACTGATGTTGCATCATATTGACATCTTGTCTCAAGGACATCAGAGACGGAAATTAATTAAGGACGTGAACTTAATGTTAAGTTTGCAAAACTTCATTAGATACCTGCATCAACACACTCACTCAAAATTAAAGTAGCTTTAATTTTGTTTTTTTCATTCACTTCGGGCTAAGTAAATGAGGCTAAATTGAATCAAGATTGCTTTAACTCTGAAATAGGCTTACCCACATGTTTAAATCAGTTTAAGTAAACTCCCTTAGTAGGTAACTCAGATTAATTTTCTTGAAATGTTTAGTGTCTGAAGACAAGTAAAACTGCAATTCTTAGTGCAAATTCTCATACAATCATTACTACATCAAGCAAAATGCCCAGGGTATCTTTGGGGTCTGTACAGCCCATGGATGCTACAAAGGAAACAGCCATTTCTTCTCATGTCTTGGCTGTTTGGTGACAGCAATGGTGTTTTTAACTAATTTGTATGAAAAAATTCTTGAGCATGGAAATAACCTAGGGTGTTAAGCAATTTTATAATCCTAGTTTTATTTATTTGGATTCCTTAAAGACTGGGGCTTTTTTGGTTGGATGTCGTCACATCATCTCTTCATAGCTTTAAAAAATGATGTTTTGCAGAATCATTATACTAGCAACAAAGTCAGCTACATCATGTATAAGTCAACAGCCTGCAGAAAATGCTTACAGCAGTAGATAATACAGGAAAAAAAGACCAAAAATAAAAAGACATGTTGGGCAGAAAACATTTCCAACATACATTTCCCATCATGAAGGCAATGTAAGCAACTGTCAGGTAAACAAGACATCTATTGGAAGGATGGAATGGTACTGAAAATTGCCGGGGTCAAATTAGGTCACCTGGGTGTTTTCTTCCCTTATCTCTGTCTGCTTTAAATAATGCAAAAATGCAGACTTGGCTGAGGTCCCAGCTCATCAGAGCACTTAAGCATGCCCTTGACTGCAAGCATGTGCAAAGGCTTACTGATGAGGAAGGGAAGCAGGAACAGGTTTCAGAAGGTTAGTTTGATGTAAGCAAAGATTGGAATTTTATGTTGACTATTGGTGCTTAAACATTAGATAACTATTTCTGAAAAATCTAACTGCAAATTTCTGCACTTATCAAGGCAATAGAGATTACTTGGTTTTCTGCTGATCTACTAATGTAACAAGTATAAAGATATTTCTATACTAAGTAGACTAGGTCTACTTAATTTTTAAATTAACATTTGTATTCATAAAATAAGAAAAAAAGAAAACTCAACAAAAATTTCATTAATTCCGCATAACTGCATTCATTACTCTGCTAGGAATGCCTTTTTATACCTATCTAAAATCATGTAAACAAGGATTCAGACAGTGTTTAGAGACTGCACTCTGAGCACAGAAGTTCGGTTTCCTCTGAACTGTCACACTCCATGAAGTCACTGAGACCTTGGGATGTGTGGCACCACACTAGATTTTGCATAAGTCATCTTTGAGAATGTCCATCTACAACTTCCATTTTCTGACTGATTTCTTTGCTTCATCAAGCTTGTTACTGTGTAAGGGAATAAGATTTATGGTGATAGGACAGAGTGCAGAAAAGCCAGAACCACGGAGCATAGAACTAATTACTACTATGAACATGTAGTGGTACTACTATTGCAACAATTCTAACAGCAAAGGACATTTGCTGTTAGGTATTTGCAGAACACATTTCCAGTATTTTTGGGCCTGTTATCATTCTATATGATAGATGATAAGTCAATTTTTATGTTCACAACGGCATATGAAAAATACCATGTATTACTGTATTACATAGATATGGCTACTGTAGTTAAGGAGTCATGCTGAAAGTGCTTTAAAACGGAATAGGAATATAACCAGAATATGGTTGTGGTATTGCTGTCAAAGCTCAGGGAACAACAGCAGCGTTAACTGGCAGAATCTTTTGTTATGCGCAGAAGGGTCCTGTACTTTTTGGGAGCCTACATACAAATTAATAATAAAACCTGTATTTTTCTTTGAATTCAGAGAGCAGTCATGTAAGCTATCATAAGCTCCTAGTGAGCCATGTATTTATTTGTATTAGACAATGCCATATAATACCTGCAATAGAAAAAGCCTAACAGACAGCTTATCCTCGCATACTGTGCCACTACAGAAAAAATCAGAGAAAGCAAAATGATTGAACTAAAAAAAGGTATTATATTATGTAAAGGGTATCCTGACCCCTTTCCAACAGAGTAGTGAGCTGGCTGGTATGGAAAGAAAAAGACATAACCTTTTTATCCCAGTAAAATTAAAATGTGTAGCTGTATCTGCAGCACAGTGAGGGAGGAATTGTCTCACCTACTTTAAAGTTCTGTGCATGCTGGCCTTGCTTTATGCTTGTCCACTATACAATCAGCAGATGCTTATTACAAAGCATCAGCTTGCTTTCTTGTCTCTGCCACCCTTGGGGAATGCATTTAAATTTACCTCTATTTAGGGCCTGTTAGCCAGTACATGCCAAGTGTTCCGTGTAATGTCCCTCAGATGTCAACCTGAAGGGACAGTCTTTGAACTTTCCATTTGTTCTAGTTCTTAAAGTAAGTTACTGAAAACAGAAAATGCTTATCAAGATGGTGAGATCAGGGAATAAAAGAAAAATGTGTTGGACATCCTTATATTATTCTAAATTGCATTAGGTTTTCCCTGAGTTGAGAATGGCATTAGAAATTAAGTTTTTCGCATTCTTTCAAGGTTTCTATTGTGTGTGTTCATGACAGGTCTAAGGTATCAGATTCTTGAAAGTGTCCTACTGTCTTTTCTCATTTTATAGTGTAGACATTTTCTTTTCAGGAAGAGCTGGGTGCATTTTCCCTATAAAAAGTTGTTCAGCTGTCAGTGAATCAGGGAATGATAATGTTTTTCAGTACAATCCTGTTTTATTTCTGTCCACCTTCTTGTGTTAGTAAATTGACTTATTTTTCTTCAAACAGAATATATGCACTGCAAAAGAGATTGAAGAAACATGTGAAAGCTTTGCTCTCCTGAACAGAGGGTTAGATTGCCATTGTTTGGTCAGTTCAGGAGAACCTTTTGATTTGTGCTGACATCTGAGGTTCCCAGAGTGCAGTAATGGGCCCTGAAGAACACAGTGCTCTTATACATTCATAAATTTCCTGCTGGGGCCCACTGTTACAGCCTTTTTAACCCCTTCCAGATTTGTAGCTGCTCTTCATTTTCACCTGAATCCTTCTGGGAGCTCTATCTGCTCCTCCTTTTTATCACCACTAGGCTCCCATTGCCATGGGGAGGGTGAAAATGCTAAATACTTCCATACTTAAACTTCTCAGCTGTATTCTCCCAGGTTTGACTGGTTTTTAGAAGTGTGATCTTTTATATATATTAAAGGTTTTGCTTCCACTTTATCCTAATTTAACTCTGGATGATGTCAAACTTACCATCAACAAAACTTGGAAAGGAAGACACTTTCTTTGTCTGTTGAGAAATAAAAATGGTATAGCTGTAACAAAATAACTTTCACACAATGAAGTGAATTCTTACTATATTTGAACAGCTGACCACTGTCACACAGCCACTGTTTAGCACACTGAACACATTACACCACAGTCATTAACCCAACCTGTTACAGAGTGCTCTGCACTTGGAGTCTCAAAGTATTTTAATGTCCCACCAGACAAAAAAATAAGGGAGGCAGGCAGAAGACCATGAAAATGGCCCTAGGAGGTCAGCTGTCAAGTAAGCAATAGAAACCAGCAATTCCCAATATAATCAGTTGCCTACTAGATCACATTGCCTGTTAGTGATATCCCAAATTTCCAATAAAGAACATTTAATAATGTTTTACAAAGCAAGATTCTGGGTCAGTGAACAAAAAGAACTGTCCCTGACTGCTCAGTACATAGAATTACACTTAATCTTAGCTGGGGCCACAGCAGTGCTCTTTTTATGCTACTGTCCCTGGTCTCAACAAACACATACAGTCCTTCCATTCTTTGTCTTTTGCCAGCCTGCTCAGTCATTCCCATTTCCAGGAAAGAGGCTGATTTCTCCATTATGGGAAAAGGCTTTAGAAATGTGCTTCTTCATTAATATAACAGGCTACAGGCTAAATATGTTATGGTTTTGAGATAAGAGACTTCTGCTTTTAAGTCTCAATTTCATTTCATTGTGTCTAGCCCCAAGCATAACTCATTCTGCATTCTCAGATGTCTTCTTTGCTCCAGTCTTCAGTGACAAGAGCAGGTCTGTCTATCACTGTGTCTCTTCACAGCTGACTAAGCCAGGACTGACACTGGGAGGGGGAGGAATGGAAGCAGAATATGATTTCTTTTGGATGCCACTTTCGCACTCCAATAATCCAAAAAGAGAACTTCTGAAGTGTTCTCCCTATTCTCTATGTCATCAGAAAATTTTAGGCTTGAGTACATGCCATAGACAGTTACATAAAATGAATGAGGCAGCAAAAATTCATGGGTATAGTTCAAAGCCTTTTCAGAGTAGGCAGATATGGTATTTATTCAGGAAAAGAAACGGAGCCCGAGTCTGCATGTGTGAGAGGGAGAGGGCTGACAATGTGAGGCCTGCTCTCCCTGCTGCTGCTGCAGGAAGCCAGGCAGCACAAGTGGCAGCCCCAGGTACCTACCTCGGGGGGATTGTTATTGTCCACTGGGCCATTGAGGTCTGAACGCTGCTGCTTCCTGGGCTGCTCTAAACCATTGCACATCTGCAAGAAAAAAGAAAGGATTTCAGCTCCTTTTGTTTTCTGAAAAACTTAAAACAAAGTAGAGATTTCAGTGGAAGTAAATGGTGCAAAGATAATCAGAAAATTTTGACCAGATTAAACTAAATTTCAATAAAAATTCACAAAACATTAACATCTGAAATTCTATTTAGCATGTTCTCCATTACTTATCTATAGTTATTTATGTACAATCAATATTCATTACTGGTACTGAAATACTGTAATGTGATATAGCAGTTGGAATTTCCTACTGTAATTTAGCAAATATCAGTTTCATATAAAAATGCTAAGCTGTTTAATTATAATAAAACATCTACTTTGATGTAAATAATAGTACATTTCAATTATCATTAAGCAGCAGTTACAATACTGATTCAAGTTATTTTACGCCATTGCAAATTTTTCTCATTAAATTAAGTCAAATGCTAAAGTGTTCAAATAAGTCAGAAAGCCAAGTCAGAATTTTCAAATGTGTTTATTCTCAGTATTGGACAAAATCAGAACAGCCCTAATGGCCATCTCTGATCTGAAAAACAGAATTCTAGCACTGAATGTAGGATCCTGTGTTTGTGGGAGATACTTCATGGCATTTCCTTCCTCGCAGGCCAAGCAAATCTACAGGACGCTGACAGCAGAACCTCAGACTTCACAAGAAATGTAAAAGAGAAAACATGAAATCATACACAAAGAAAACACTGAGTCTTTTAAACTACAGAACACTCCTTTTTTTCCTGTTCCAGTAGTCTCAGGGGCAGAATTTATTTTCCAGACCTGACCCAAGTCACACAAAACCAGCACCCGACATGGAGAGTGCCTATGCCCTGTACATACCAAGAAAGTGAAGTTTTCCTGGCTCAGATTTTCTGAAAACCAAGGTGATTTCTAGAACAAATTTTTATGCTTTAGGATATTTCATTTTCCCTTTTTTCTTAGTTTCTTCATAATGTATAAAAACGAGGGCTTAAATGCCACTGCCATTGTAAAGCTTCAGAAATAAAAACTTGTATCAACAATTGTGCAAATGGAAACCACTGAGGATTATTTGAAAGGGTCAGCCTGAATGTCAAATGGGAATGTTACTCCTTGGCTTCTGACCTTGAAAAGCAGTATGTAGCTGCAGGCAAAGAAAGCCTTTATGTTCACTTCTAGACAAATTATTCCCTATGACTAATATTTAGTCAGCAGAACAAAATATGCTAATGAAGCAGGCACATTAGAGCTCAGTAATGACAATTGTCAGGTAAGACAACATACACAAAGAAAGATTCACCCAAGTAGTAAGCAGGACTTTAAGAAAGAAAAGACTATCTAAGATATACTGAGTTATACCCAGACTTGGGAAACTCACCATATCCCTGCTTGTAAACGCTATTCTGTTTGAGACAAGACAAATCTAATTATATTGCATGGCTAAACGAATAGGGAGCAATCTGTGTTGATGTGCAGTGAAATATATTAATGAGGTAAACAAATATCTAGAGGACTTTAATAAAACAAGCATAATAATAATACATTATTCCCTAAAGTAGCAGGATTTAGATCAAGTATCCTTTAAACAGGGATTATGACATGGCCACAATGAAGATACATTAAACTGTAAACACGGACAGCAAATACATTAACTCTACTATGTACAACAATGTCAGTGTTTTTAAAGCTCTGTCAGTTCTGATTACCACACACTTGACTGAACTGAAAATGCACCTGCATGTAAAGAAAGAATCATCTGCTTTTGTAAGCATCACCTGGGTGCTGTAACACTGAAACAGGTCGCTGCCTCAAATCTGCCATCTCAATGGATTTATTCAGCCCTGGGGATCATAATACCAATCGTGCTCTGTGGTAGTTGTTGCATATCCACACAGTCCTAATTTGGACTATCCTAACATCTGGATAGCTTCTCCACTTTGATTCATACAGAGGTTTCATATAAAAATGTCATATGATATGTGATATATGTGATTTACTGGAACTCCTATTTTCAGGATTTCAGAAATATGAAAAAAGCTGACTTGTTCCCAGTCACATATGTCGTCTATGCGTTGTTATTGTGTACTTCCTGGTTCCAAAGAGAAGCCTAAGCAGAATTCACAATGAGTTGGGATCAATCACACCAGCTCTACAAGGAACATAACCAATGTTTTTTCTTACTATTTGGTGTCTGAAAATGAAGGCCACTATTTTTCCCCCGGAGTTTTTTCTATGTGTTTAGGAGCCCCAGACTAATTAGGCAGAATCTCAGGTACAAAGAATTCATCCATTTCTTTTAGGCACGTCTGTGCAAACAATATGTTCCACCTCTGGCTGATCTGTTAACACTTTGCTATTTAAAAAGGTCGTGATGGGGAGGGAACGGTGTCACTGTGAGCACTTCTTACCAACAAAACTGACTGTAATATCACAGTACTGAGATCTTCCCAGCTTTAGAGGTAGCACAGTGCTCAGCAGCAGCCCATGTCAGGGGAGCTGTGCTGCTCTCAGACCTTCTGTGCCAAACAACTGCCTGGAGAAGGAAGTACAGGGAGAAGGGCTTCCCTTTCGCGCCAGAAGACTTACAAAGGACAGAACTATGAAGAGAAGGCATAGCTGCATCTCCCGTCCACAGCTACAAACAATGTAGTCTTGAACATATGAAAGGAGATGCTTCTAGACCAAGGATGAGGGGACTGTTTTGGAGCTCCTTTACGGTATCATTTTTAGAAAATATAAATTCTGGTATTCATTGGGGTTGGAAATTCATTCATATTCCCAAGTGATCTGACTCGTGTGAAGTAAATTATCATACTTGATACTTGTTTTTTTCATGTTTCTTACAGAGTTTCCAGTTTATGTTGCTGGTTTGAGTGTTACGACAGCTGGAAAAATCACATGTGAGGGCAACACTTACAAGATATTATAATTAGTTTATACCCTGGCTTGCAATTTAGAACAGGATCTAAAACTAAACCAGAAATTTGGAATTGACTGCATACTAACATGGGCACAGCTACGTTAAGTCTCTCACCCTAGGATAAGATTCTGATAAAAGATTCTGCAATGCAAGGATATAAAAATATTACAGGTGTAGTGTTATTAACACTTTTGCCTCTGAGCAAGTACTGGGACAGTGTCCAGCATGTGAAGGATCATGAAGCAGCACAAAATGTCATTTTTAGGCTGAGAGGAAAATCAGACTCTACTTATTTGAGGTCACTGAAGCACCTGTGGAAATTTTTCCTCAACAAGCCTGAAACTCCACCCATGCCCTGGCCAGCCCTGTCCTGATGCTTAATTACCAGGCCTGGGCCCACATGGGGCCTCCTCCCACCAATCTTGCAGGGCCCCTCCCAGGCACCCAGACCACCTTTATAACCCCTTTCTGCAGCAGGAAGCCCCTCTTAGCTGGAGGTGGGGGCTGGTGAGGAGTGAGTTCTGCTCTTCTCTTAACACTTGGCTGTTTGCTCCCGTGTGAGCTGTTTGGCTTGTCAGTCAAACACTCATCTCACCAACACTGCTCCTCCTCACAGCTGCTGCCTGGGACCCTGAATGCTGCTGTGGTGCTCAGCACTGATGAAGCACTTTCCTACTGGGGAATGTTCTCCTGGAAAGCAGCAGGTTAGTCCTTTCTCTGATTTACTCAGAATTTGTCTGAGAGAAGAGCTCAAAGGCATGGTAATGCTTTATTATTATGTTTAAACATTTGAATAATGAGCCTGATGTTCCCCACCTGCCCATCTCTTTAGTAGCAGTGCTGTTTGACATTAGCAAATAAAGTGTTCAGAGACCTGTGTACTGGCTTATATATTCTGCAACTCATCTTGAAGATGACTAAGCTTTTTGGAAAAGGGATGTTTTGTGGTGGGTTCCAGTTGAAAAAGGTTCCTTGTGGTAGGCTCTAAAGAAAAAAACCCCAACCTTCTTGGGGAAGAGATGTTTTGTGGTAAACTGACAAAATTGTTGTTACTTGTTGCACAAGTAACCCTATAGACCTGACTGACCTTTCATCCAGGTTTGTTGTCCCTCTAGAACAAAACCAGAGCAGATGGGTATTATGTTTGCTACTTAGGGACAAAACCTCTGTTTCTAGTTTCTGTGATGTGTTGTTTTCTGCAGTTTATCATTAGGTGATGTGTCTTCACCTCAAGATACATCTAAAATATCCTTTAAGTGATGAGGTGGTAGCCTAGTATTAAGTCTGTTAAGGCTGTGCTATTCCTATTAATTTGCACAAATGAAATAACCTCCCTCCTGAAGGCTGATGATGTGTAGTGGAACGGCCTAATGTACCTTCCTGAGCACTGCGTTAGTTATCATTACCTTTGGTAACATTGTCTGGAGGAGCAATTTGGCCCAGCAGGATACTCTTACAAAGACTCTGAATGAGGCAGCTCTTGACTAGCTGAAGGTTTTCTGATTGTGATCACAGGAAAAAAGGTCAGACTTCATACTCTTCTCTCACAAAGATTCCATTACTTATGTGTTAATTTAGTGGTGGTGCTAGTACACATCAGGAGTGAAGAGAAAAATATTTCTGAGGAGTACTTCCAATCAAGTCAAGTTTAGGAAAAGAGGAGACAGAGTATGTTGAGAGATCTAAGCATTCCACAAAATGGTTTCAATACTCTATCAAAATTCAATAGATATTAAAATAATTGCCAATTTATTTTTATCACCTCAAAGAACCATTATTTTTTCCTTTTGTCCTTGAATATATTTAAAACTGAGAACCAGCCATGATGAGTTTCAGAGAAACAGCTCTGCTGAATTCTTAGGGGGATGTAATTAGGAGCACATGCTGCCTTCTGATTTAAACTTCCTGAGAAGACTTGGTCGCTAATGCATCTTTAGGTGACAGACATTGATCTTGCTGCCTACTGGTGTCGGGAGCTGATTGCTAAGTCTGTGACTCGGCCAATTAGCACAGAGAAACTGGTTTTGTTTGAGACTGTTCGGACTGTTTAGCGCTTTTCAGTACATACTTGGTAGGTTTGGGAACTGTCACGTGGTAACAGCTATTTAATAGTTGTGCCCCACAGCTGCCTAGAACACAGAGAATGCAGAAACCTTCTTTAATACTCTTCATTCACACCCATTTGTGTTTGCTACAAACCGTTCTCAAATGTATCCCGTAATGCTCAGACCGACTTCCAGCAAGACATTCCTAAGATACACATTTTCTAAACTGTCTATCATCTTAGTTTCTTCACACTGTTCTAAAGGTGAAATCTTTTACGGCCAAAAGACTCCTGGATTTGCACTCTGCAGCAGCAGAGCACTGTGCCCATGCTGAGAAAAGGAAACAAATATTTGTGTCAGTACTGAGCTCTACCAGCACAAGCAAGGAAAACAGTAGCAGCATTGATGTGTGCAAAGCTGTTGGAGGGGGAAAAAAGAGAGAAAAAAAGGACACCTTTGTAAAATCTTCTTCTACAAATTTTTGTAGGGATCTTTTATGTATCTCTGGATGTCTATGTTGAAGACGTATAAGGACACAGCTGATATGAAAGTTGTGAAAGCAGCTTAACACTGCAGGAGCTTGTGGTGTCCCTACTAGGGCAGTTTGTATACGCATATTTGGTTAGGTTCTCAAAGATATGCCAGTGTTACGAAAGAATGATTGAGAAATGAGAAGCAGTAGGATTCAGTGTCACAGGCAGCATCATTCAAAAGCAAACTTCCCTCTGAGGTCCTCCTTTGTAAAGGAGGCAGATTTCATGGCAAATTCCTGTTTCTTCAAAGGGGTATAGGTGGGATAGGGTGATGGTGCTGTTAAAAACATTTTCTTTTACTGTTGGTAAATAGATTTGCTTGAACAAGGTAGGAGAGAACACATTCTCAAGAGTCTGAAATCGACCTAGAGTAGACATTAGGAACAAGAGCTGATTAAATTGTCAAGTATTAAGTCCCATAGTCGTCTTCAGCCCCTACCCACCAGAAATAGCTCTCAGCCATGCCAGTGCCAGTTTCACAGAGGCAGGATCCTACCTGGGATGAACAGGGTAAACTCTGCCGCACAGGAGGTTCCAGAGAAGCAGTTACTTAATTGAGTTGCATTAGTGCAAGAGGCATCTTCCATTGGTTATTATTTCAGCTGCTGTCCAATGTTTTGCTTTTTTCTTCACTGCTTCTACCATTCTTTAATTATGCTAATTCTGCACGTGCAACAGGAGAAACTGAAGTTCCAAGCGCAGTCAGGGAGCGGCAGGATGCTGGGACTGCCCTGTGCCATCCTGCTTTGTGGGAAGGAAGCAGGACAGGGTATGTTGCAGTGAACTGGAGACAAGCTTTTTGTGGTTTCAGCTTTGGTTTAGACCAGGCCCTTGCTCATATTTTGTGCAGTACAAGCACACATTTGCAACAGGAAATTACTCTCATTTTTCACCTGGTAAAGCTGTTCCCGTGTTGACTATTAGTGTGCCAAACCAACAGTATTATAGCTAACCTTGAAGCAGATGTAACAGCATTCCAAAAAGCAACTGCTTTTCCCAGGAATACCACATATATTTAAATTTTCTGGTTGTACTGTATGCTACTGTCACTTGAAGGAGCCATTCAGTTCATCGTCTTCCATCCAAACATGCACCTGTCAGTTAATTCATGTTTAAGTTACATTAAAAACTGTGGTAATTCAGGAGAATTACATCGGTAGCATGTCTGACCATACTCAGTTTCTCTGCTACAGGTGAAACATAGGAAATGAAATTAGAAAAACAAAATGTCTTCATATGATACTTTAACAATTAGCTGAGAGATGACCAAGATGTCAAATCGGTGTGGGGAAAACTCTTAGCTTGAGGGAGTTGTTAAATTTGAGTTGTTATAGAATACCCAAAATAGTCACTTTAACTTCACAGATGTGATGCCTTTCTTAAATAACTTAAGCATGGAAAACCTGCAAGGAATAAGAGTTGTGCTAAGCAGTGAGTTAGAGCAAATATACACTCTAAATGTATTCTAGGTTTCCCTCAGACTTGTCTAGTGCTAATCATCCCTTTCAGTGCTTCCCTAGAAGTATTTACAAATAAAGGCTAAACAAGCCAAGCTCATCTATCCCTGCAGTTTTCAAGCCTAAGCATGTGTATTTAAGACAGGAGACTGACCCACACTGGAAGTCAAATGAGATGCTTACTTTGTTTTTCCTTCTCTGTAAATTGTTGGGTCTTTCTTAAGAAGTGACTTTTCTGGTGCAAACCTAACAACAGGGACCTTTAAAATCACATTTGCTTACTTGCTATTTAGCAAATGTCTTGCAAACAGAATGTTAGCACCTATCATGAGCTAAGAATTAATAGCTGTGTATTTTAAAGGAATGCAAATGTTATAATAAGCAGTAGTACTACCAATATGAGGCAGGAAAGGAGAAGAGCAGAAACATGAAAAAGCTAAGGATGGCATACTACGTGCATAAAACAACAAATACACCTTCCTGCTTGTACATTGTTTGAAAAAACTGACATACATGTAGTATATCTTGATTTAACCTGGAAGCATTCAAATCTACATTTATTTAAAGATAATTGAGGCAAAAAACTGCTCTATATGGAATATGTATGCCTCTGTCATCACTTTCAGCATGGTATTTTGTACTGAGATGCACACTTCTAATAGATCTTTTAGCAAGGTGACAAAACCGAGGCGTTCCCTGCAAACAGTAAGTTTAGCATGCAAATGCACTGACAATGGCCTTGGGGTTTTTTCCTTTCACTATGAAAGAAATGGAATTATTGTAGTTGGTTTACATATTGTAGTTAAAATTATGGCTGTTTTGGTTTCACAAATGAGACACAGGTTCATTTAGGCAGTACTCTAATTCCATCCATCCCTTTGACGTTTCATAGGAAATATTAAAAGAATTGAATGCCCCAGAAGAAAAACAAAATCCTCTGCACTTTATCTAAATTCTTTGAGGTCCAGTATTAATGTCCAAGCACACCTCGTGCATTTAAGGAGCTATTAAGAAAACAACTAACTTTGGCAGAAATGGATACTGAACTCTTATTCTAATGCCCTCACCGTGAGCCTGATTTTTGGATAAAGCTGAGAATAGTAACTTGCAGTAGGTGAGAAGAACACAGCAGGGTAAGACCAGTCTTGTCATGATACACACGTTCAAGTAATGCTTGCCAAAGGTTACTGAACTTGTTTTTCACTCCTTCTTTTATATCCCTGGAAGCTTGGGGTGGGGACAGGGAGAATTACCTCATGTCTCCATTTGTGAGACTCTGTATCTCTGTAAGAAATATCACTGCACACCTTTTTGCCTTGGAGGCTTGTGCTCTTCTCTTCAGTGAATTGCCCACGGCAGCTGTGCCCTGTCTCCTTTCTTACAAATGAAATGCATGCCTTGTCACCCGGTTTGTTTAGCCCTGTGTGCTGATCTGGAGTAGATACCTGTACTGCTCTAATTTCCTGTCTTCATGTTCGAAGGAATGAAACACTGTGTACTGTCCAGTGCTCTCTATCCATTAAGACAGGAGTTTGTGGTTGCTATTAAAAGTGATTGTATAAGCTCAGTGGCTTCATCCAGCCAGGGGTTACCTATCACAGCAGTGCTTCCCTCATTATTAAACAAGATGAAGGCATTGGTCCAAGACCGACTAGAAATAACAATTCAAGCTCAGACAGGCAGTTCAGAAATACTGAGGTGCTTTTGGTTTTTTTCACACTGAGGCAGTAATATCAATATCCAGGTGTTACACGACCCTCAGCTGTTAGTAGTCCGTTGAGAATGACAAAGGTACAATGCAGTGCAGCTCAGCTTCTGACAAATAAACTTCAAAACAACAAAAAGTTGTTGAAATGGAAATCTATTTTGAATATTCTTTTTAATGGCCAATCATTCAGTGGGGGGAAAAACTCAACGATTACTTAGTCAAGCATTGAGGAATTCTTTCTTATTCAAGAACTCCTCGTCTTTTGTTCTGCAAATATTTTGAGAACTTGCAAGGAGCAACATTCCCAGTAGCAGCTGCTGGGAGAAAGATCATCACTAAGTCTAAAACACGTTACCTCAACCTCTGTGCTCCCAGCCAACACCTACTAACTGTTCAAACCATTCAACATAAGCAAGCTTATTCACTAAGGGACTTTTATGCTGGCAGTAGGGCACTGAATATAGTGAGTTGCACAATTTGGTTATAATTATACTTCTGAAAATAGAATGTAGTAATGAATATTAAAAACTTGCTGCAGATATAGGAAATCTGAAAATATCCCCCTAAGACTTTTTTTTGTTCACAATTATAATGAAGGTCGACCTGTTTCATCAGCATATACTTAAACATTTGATCTCCTTTTACTGTTTTTCAGAGGAATTAACATATTTTAATGTCTGTTTTTAATGGAATCACCTAGACTAAATTGTTTAACTGTGGGGCACTTAACTACAGAAAATCCTATTTACAGAATTGATAAAGCTGAAACAGGAAACTTATGCATCTGAAGTTTAATAAAGCATTTTAATTAAAGATAAGGCAAAATAATTTATTTATCTTTACTAGTTTGTTATCCAAGTACATGTTATGTTTTACCTCTTTTAGGTAGATCTGTTCATTGCAGAAGATAACTAATATTCAACTGCATATAATTTTAGAGATGCTAAGTCAAGGCTTTAAAATTACATTAGGGAAAGAGGTGTGTTTCTCTAAGAAGTAACCACATTCAATTTGAAACTTCAGGGGAAACAGTCACACTTCTTTTCCTTTAAAAAAGTTTGAGCTTCCTTCTCAGACTCTTTTTCTGGCACTCAGCATTATAACAAGAAAAGATCGTGCACAGTTTAAATTAACTTCTACATCATTCTTGTGATAAAACTGCTTAACAGCATTTTTGGTATGAGTAAAGCTCCTATTTCTTCCTTCTTGTCAAGGTCAAGATATGTCAAGTTAGTAAAAAACCACAGCAATACGCAGGCACTTCTTGCAGGTTGTTTTAACATGTACAGTGTCTAGACTCGACATACGTTCTATTGAAAACAAAAAGTAATCAACTGCTAAGGCAATGGCACAGGGGCTATTAATAAAAAAAAAATGCAACTATTTCAATGCTGACCCCAGTTTTAAGTTCTCCAGAGTGTCACTGCAGAATGAAAATAGTGTAAACAAACTGGGTTTGCCCCATGCATCTGGAAAACCTTTGTTTGAATTCTCTCTTCTCTGTGCAAAACCTCTTTGCTAGTTCTCTACATATGTTGATTACATTTAGCACCTTTTTCTAAACACAATGTGATTATGTGAATGCAATAACAATAAAATTTAAAATATTGCTAATGTATATATTTACATATTGATATATATAAAAACACTGCTAATGTTGTTTGGAATAAGTAACATAACACTTAACACTTACATAATGCTTCTGACAGTCTGGTTAAAAAGAGCACCTCATACCTGTTCTTGTGGCCACTTCTGTCTGTCCTCTGGGGTTCTTGACTTTGCTTTAAAACCTCGATGCACATCTCCACTGTGCTTAGAGGCAGATGGGATGTTCAGTGATTTTGGCCTCCCCTCATGCCTGTTAGCACTGTGAACAGCTTCTCCCTTTGAACAAGTCTCTTTATAGTCATGTGCCATGTTTTCAGTCCCAGTGTGCTCTGGACTCATTTCTGTTGTACTGTTAATACTGCTCATGCTCATACTCATTTTGATTTCTGCTACAATCTGGTCAATGTCCTCTTCCTGCTCTTCCAGCTCTGCATCCTCTTTTCTAGAATGGTACGGTGATATTCCCTGTGAATTTCCATTAGCCTCTGCTGGGTAATAGTCCGGATAGTCACCTTCACTTTGACAGTACTGTATGTTTTCTTCTTGGTCTTGAATCTCCAAAGATGATGCTTCATCCTCCAAAATCTGAATGCCGTTATCTTGACCTTCCTGCCACTCTTGCCTGTCCATTGCCTCATTTTCATCTTGGTGCTGAATTTTACCTTCAGCCCATTCTTCTACAGCTTCCTGACATTCATCTGTTTCAACATGGTGTTCCTCATGGGGAGCATATTCCTCCCCATTGCAGTCCATTCCTTCCAGGTAACTGTCATCCTCTGGACAGTATCTAATGTAGTATGTGATCCCCTCCTCTTCTTCTGGCAAGCCTTCATCATAGTCCTCTTCCTCAGAAGTGTTGTTTACGTAGTCAGAGCTGGAGTCGCCATCTCCACTGTGGTCATTGCACTCATGTTCCACAGGGGTAGGACTACCTGGTCTCACAGTTGCTAGTTCTGCCTCCTTTGCTGCATAATCTTCAATGGGAAGGTCACTTTCTTCATTTTCAGGCTCCCTGTTGTGAGATGAAGTCGGGCAAGCTCTGGCTCTGTGATCCAGCATGCTGGCTGTAGTGCTTTGAAGTTTCCTGTTTGCCATAGCCAGCTCCTTACATGACAATCATTTCCAGCAATTACTGCAGGGAAGATGGAAAAGCACACATTCAGGAAAAGGTCATCAGTGGAGAACAGTGATGTTAATAGGAAGCAAACGGATAGATTCATTTGGTAAAAAGCCTGTGTTTGTAGATATTTGACCAAATTCAGACAGCTAACTTTTAAAATGTTTGTGCTATAGAACCATGAAATCAAAGTAATAAGTTGCACTCTGAAAGGAACAGATAAAGAGAAGGTTCTACATTTATGCTAAATGTATTCTAGTGTAGGCTCTCTTCTGTCAATTTGACAGAGAATTAATCCTGAACCTTGAAATTAGTTTTCAATTTCTTTTTCTTGCCAGTAAGGGGTCATGCTTTGATCACCATGCAGTAAATGGGAGCTCTTTTCAATTTTCAGCTTAGGCATTTTTTAATGTGTACTGAAAGCAAACATTTAGAATCTGACCTGCTCTTACCAAAACTAAAGGAAAATAATTCTATTAACTTGGCAGTCACATAGTGCACTAAAAGATAATGCATTGGTGTTAAAAGTGTTATTTTTAAAAATGCACTTGCTGGTTTGTTAGCCCTTACTAGCTGGATGCCATTGTTATCTCCCATTGTTAAACCAAATATTGCTTTTAGAATAGATTTTTTCAGTTGGAAGGGACCTACAACAACCACCCAGTGCTGACCAAGTTAAAGTGTGCTTTAAGGGCCTTGTCCAAATGCCTCTTAAAACACTGAGAGGCTTGGGGCATTGACTGCCCCTGGAAGCCTGTTCCAGTGTCTGACCGTGCTCTTGGTAAAGAAATGCTTCCTAATGTCCAGTCTGAACCCATCGTGACACAGCCTTGAACCATTCCCATACATCCCTTCACTGGATACCTTCTCTGGGGAGAAGTTCAGCACCTCCCTGCTCACTTCCCCTCTGGAAGATGCTGTTGAAGGCGATGAGGTCACCTCAGCCTCCTTTCTACAAACCAGACAAGCCCAAGGCCCTTTGCCATTCCTCAAAGGACACCTCCTTCCAGCCCTTTCACCAGCTCCACTGCCTTTCTGTGCTCACATACAAGGACCTTCACATCTTTCTTAAATGAGGGTGCCCAGAAGTGCATGCAGCAGGCAGGTGAGGCTGCGTCAGTGCTGAATGCAGCAGGATAATCCTCTCTTCTGAGCAGCTAGTCGGTGTTTGACAGAGCCCAGGACATGCTTTGCTCTCTGGGCTGCCAGAGCACGTTGCTGACTCCTGAACTGCTGTCAACCAGCACCCCAGAGCAGAACCTGGCATTCAGACTTGTTAAATTAATCATGGTCCAATGCTCCAATCTATCCAGATCCCTCTGCAACACTGTTTTTCAAAGTATAATCTATATTCCAGGTAGGAGACACATTTACAATAATAGCTCACTAATTCTTCCTGCTAAATACTTCTGCTACTTTAAATTACATATTTTCATCTAAATACTGGATTCTAAATAAGTAGAAATGATATGAACTATATAAAATATAGTTAAAGAAAATAGCTAATTCTAGACAGGCTTGACAAGTGTGGTCTGCTGCGTGGTTTGGAGGGGGGGAGTAATATACTTTAGTATTTGTTTCTCTGTATTTCATTGTTGTATCCTTATGATAAACTTGACCTGTGCGGTTACTTTGCTGGGTGAACTGAGCTCAAGCTCTTTTTAGTTATTGTTACCTTGCAGAATTAGTCTTGACAGAATAAAGCTTTAAAGTAAATAGAGTATCTGAAGAGAAACTTTAAAGGAGAAAACACTAGGAGGCAAAACTTTCTCAGTGATTACTTGCCCCTCCTCGCTATTGGATGAACTAGCAGACTTGCAAGGTTTTCTCAGTACATTCTGTATACCCCCTATCCCTTTAATACTAATGATACATTTTTACTTTGGAGTCAGTTATAAGAACAGAACATCAAGTCATAGCCATCCATCCACTAGGGTTACCTCTGATTTAGTCAGCTCTTACTGCAAACTAAGGATGTTTCTATACTGTGACTGCAGTATAAACAAAATATTTTACATTGGATTAAAATAGCAGTCTCAGTCACAATACTACAATGCTCTGCACAGGCTGCAAAGCACTGCCCACAAGCAAGATAAATTGCTTGTATGACCAGGCATGAGTACACCACATAAGCATGTCTAAAATGAGTTAAGATGGAGTGCTGAAATAATTTTGAATGGCACTGCAAACAAACTACAGAGATCTCATCTGGTTTAACCAAAATTTATTTTTTGTCAAGAACAGAACAAATTAAGTGCTTCTTATTGGAAAAAAAAGTTCTTATCTGTAATGGCCTCAATCTTCTACTGGAAATATTATCCCTATTAAATAATTCTTAAATATTTACAGTGCAGTTGACCCTGCACATAAGTCACTACAGTGTAGCTGAAGATACAGAAGCACAGCCTGTTACAAGCACAGTTTGAAACCCATGACTCAGATTTTCCTAAAGCATATGGAGATGAGAACCCTTTTTTTAGCCAGTGTAATGGAGTTTTTCCACCCACATCTAAGAATCTTCATTTAGTATCCAGGCCCTGAAACTGCCATAAGTGGTATCTCTGCAGTGATAGCCTTTTATAAATTCCAGTAGTGAATGCTCAAAGATGTTACTGACCTGCAGGAAAATCCACTGCATTCTAAATATTCTATAACACATTGTAGGAAGCCGCCTGAATGTGATCTGAGAGCCAAAAGGCAGGGCAGGAGCCGGGGCAGGGGAGGGATGGCTGGTGAGTGGAGCTCCATCAGCTGTGGGGAACTGCCAGGGTGAGGGCTCTCAGCTGGGCACTGCAGTCCTGCCCCACCAGGAGCCTGTTAATGTGCAGCACCTGCACCATGGTGGGAAGAACTTAAAAAAATAGTGGCAGACTGGAAACTATTTAAAGCATAGGTGATAAGAAATAGAGAAAATAATTCCTCTCAAGCATGTTTAGCACTGACATACTGGGACATGGGAAGTGGGTTTTCAGTTAATTCAGTCTGAGGCAGTGATTGAAGACAGTGCTGTATGCTGGAACTGAGGCAAAATAAGCCTGATTTTTCAGTGAGAGGCAATGCTGATCTTAATGCTATGGAAACTGAAGTTACAAAGCAATCTCTGCACAATAATTACAATTCTAGTTGGCCTCCTTTGCAATCTTCTCAGTCAGGCCCTACTCTTAAGGTAACAAAGTACTGAAATAAAAAGGCAGAATTTATTATTTTCAGCCCATGAATTGCAGACTGAATGTGCACTGATTACAGCGTCTTCAAGTATGAAATGTAACTTCTCCAACTGTACCAACACATCAGAATTACTGAACTGAGTTTTCAAACACCAGTCTTGAGAACTGCTCTTTATGGAGCTGCACATATATTCAAGGAAACACACAGCTGTATTTTAACTCAAATATTAGAACAGCCAGGGCAGCCTAGTTTTCTTCCATTGTATCAAAATATCTCTCAAGCTTCCTAGAAAAATGCTTTAGTCGTTGACTAGGTTCAGCATAACCTGAATATTTTAAAACCTAAAAGCATTCTAGCCTTTTTCTAAGCTGTCTCACGTCACTCAGCAAAGCTCCTCAAGGCCACAGGTCTGAACTCTTCTGTCTTCCCATCTACAGAGTGTTAATCTTCTAGATTTTAAAAATACAAACCCAGAATTTTGATTTTTTTTTAATGCAATAGATACCAAAATTTTACCATGTGTTCTGCTGTTCAGACTACTGCACAAAGCCTTCTGAGTCCCTGACTGCATGGATTAGTACTTTAGCTAATATTCACATCAGTTACTGTGTAACCTTCTATCATGATAGGTATCTTAAGAAAATTATAAAAAGATACTCTTGAAATTGGAGAAAATAATGGATTTCTATCTAATATTA
The DNA here is from genome assembly GCA_013397775.1 of Eulacestoma nigropectus. Lineage (NCBI taxonomy): Eukaryota > Metazoa > Chordata > Aves > Passeriformes > Eulacestoma > Eulacestoma nigropectus. The sequence continues at coordinate 586,290 of VZTE01003320.1, read as the reverse complement.
CTCAATGTTGAAGTGAAAAGAGGAGTTAATGATTTGCTGGATCCAGAGGCACTTTATCCGTAAAGGCTCCAACTGAGCCTACAGATCATTTCCTCTGCTTGGTGTAAGACTCCCTCCTACTTCTTGTATCTCACCTCCCTCCTTGATAGCAGAGAGTTAGGTCAAACTTCTGCAGCACTCCAAGCACATTTTTCCGCTTCTGGCTGCGGCTGGAATGAAGTGTTCCTGCGAACACCGGAGGGTCAGTGCTGGATCCTTGTTTACGTTCGTTGGGATTCAGTAATTTTATCTTCTGATTTCAGTTGTACAGTGCATCACTAAATCTTCATCAGTGTTGTTAGGATCAGTGAATAAGGGACCAGTTACAAAGGGTCCTCAGTAAAAATGTTTTTCTTTCAGTAATGGCTTTGTTTTATTTTTCTTAATTTTCCCTGCCTCAGCTCAGTGTTGAAAGGAAAATCAATCTCCAGGAAACACATGCTGCATTTCCACGTGAGAGTAAAAAGGAGTATGCATAGGGGAACCAATTTCTTCTGCTCCCAGAAACAGGACTACTGGGTTACAGCTGGAATTTATTCTAATCAGTGCTCATTATACTCATTAGCTTTCTCCTGAGTTCCCTGCACCTAATCCCAGACAGCTGCTGCGAGTGGTTTATCGACCTTAACACTTCCACATCTTTTCACCTGTGTAGAAAGATCTCTTTACTGTCTTCCTGGTGAAGGAGACAAATTAAATTAGCATTAAAAATGAGAAATGGTACACAATTATAAACATGGTGATACAGCGAAATACCCAGTATTGTACTGCTGGCTGTGGTTAAAGAACTGCATTGCATCTATACTTGATTTACAAACTGAATAGCATTTTAGTGGGAGCAAAAGAAGTTATTCACATTTAACATGCATGGTGATCTGGAGGGGCAGGGGAGCATTTTTATGTTCGTTTGGCAACAAATATATTATTGCATGCTTATCTGCAGCTAAATGATTTTTGAGCCCTGCTGTTCCAACTTACAGGTGAACCTAAGAGTTTTACTGGCCTGAATTTGATACATACACTTTATTTTGCAAGGCCTCTTTCCTGTGCCTACTCCTCCCCAGGTTTTGTTTTTTCATCTACTTCTCAGTGTTTCTCCCACACTTCAGGTATCTGCACCCTTTGTCAGTTTTGACAAAACTGATACTCAAGGTTTTCTTCCTTGGAATTGTTCAGTATCTCCTATTTTCCCCAGATAGCCTCTGCAATCTGGCTGCTATTAAACTGGTTCTACTCTTTGTAAGTCATCTTCAGATGTAAGTTATACGCACTGCCACACAATTTACTGCCAGGCGAGATCATAGCACATACAGCCCACAGCCTTGCTTCTCTCTGCTGAGCTGTGCTGTGGATGCACTGCTGACTGAAGCTATTCCATATGTTAGCCCTATACATTCAAAATCCAGAAATGCTGCAAAAAAGAAAAAACAACACCCAACCCTCTTAACACGGACATATGTTGAGATCTGCTACATTCATCAACTTGCTCAGTACATCTGTAACTGAGATAACAGTATTTTTCAACAGAACTGCATCAGAAAATTCATGATTGCAGGGCTTTACACTAATTATACCAGTCTCTTCTCCAATAAAGAGATGTTGAAGTAGGAAAAAAAACCTAACTTCAATTCATTCAAAGCAATTTTAATATTAAACTAATACTGTTTTTCAGTAGGCTTTTATTACAGAGGACTTTAATGGACTCCCATCTGCTAAGATGGTCCAGAGGAATTATGACTGATCCTAGGCTGGGAACTGGAATTTTTAATAAGCTGGTAACAGAACATGAGCCTGCTGTGACTAAGTCAGATTCCGTAGTCATTTGATTCCCCAAGGCCAAACTGCATTAACTTCATTTTTCAGTGGTGCTGACTCTCTAGACCATGAGAATTCATTATGCAGAGCTCCAGAAGCAGAGTGCAGGGTAACTGCCAGCTCCTCTAAAAGCAGGTGTAAATGGGATCCTGACTCTTACAGGAGCCCTAATCCTGCAGTGTCAGTGACAGCAGACTGAGCATGTGACACAGGATTTGGGAAGGAGCACAGTCTCTCTAACAAAGGGAAGGGAGGGGGGACACAGCACAGGAGGAAGGGGCATGTTGGTCCCCCTTGCAGAGCGAGCCTGGGTAGCACTGACCTTCTAGTGCTGGGTATGGAGTCTCCAACAATGAGGACTACCACAACATAATTAAATTAAGGTTATGTTGTGGCACTCCAAGTACCATCTCAGTGTTACTGAAGCTCTCTCACTCAGGCTGGCACAGCCTGACATAGGACTTACTAGCCAGGCCTGTTAAAAATGTCTGTTCCTTTTCTCTGAGGCCTATGAATTTAAACCAAAAAAACTCCATAAAACACCAACATATTGTTTCAGGGAGGGGAAAAACCTAGGACAGAAACTTCAGTTATTAGGAACACATCATACATCATCAAACTGGTCCTTTTATGTCTAGGATGTTAGATGTGCATGGCAGTAAATACCTACAAACACAGTCATATGCATGTATCTCTCTTCCTCAGTGCAAGCTCAGCAGGTACAGCATACCCCCAAACACCTGTTTCTTTGGCATTTTTGTGGCCATGGATGGTTCAGGGGTGCTGTTTGAACCTGCATGTCTCAGAGATGGCCGATTTCCTCAGTTCCCTCCAAAAAACCTTTGGGGAGGTGGGGAAATTGGCAAAGACACCTGAGAAATCTAGACAAAATGGTAGTGCTAAAAGTGGTAGTTTTTGTAATTTGATGTCTCACTTGGAGTTGGTTTGATATTTATAAAATTATAAAATTCACCTATTTGTGAAAATATACCATAAAGATTACTTTGAAATAAGTGTCTGGGTAGAAAAATTATTAATTTTTAGCAGCTGAGATCTGCTTTTTTTACTGTGAAACTTGAGACTGAAAACTGGGCTGAGGTGTAGCATTTCCTTGTGTCCAGAACTCTGGTGTGAGTACAGACGGCAGTGGAGTTGGTCTTGGAAATGCCACTTCTGCCTTTTACTGTGTATGTGAGTTATCTTTGCTCAGACAGCTTTCTATCTGCTTTACTAAAACCTTCATGAATACAGCAAGTATTTAGGAAAGCCACACTAAAGCAGCTTTGCAGATATGACACTTCAATGGTGCTATTGGCACTCTAAAGAAAACCAAACAGGCAAACTCAAAGAGAATCAGAGAGGACACTGAATTTGTCGGGAGTATATTTCTTTCTATGAGTTTTCATGCATAAACAATACATTTGATGAAGAATTTTTAAATTGCCAAGATTAATTTTTGCAGAAAGGGACTGAAAATAGTCAGAAGCCATTTAGAAAATTAGCTTTGACAAATAGATACTATGTATGAAATAAACCTGAAGTGTTTTGTCAGTGTTGTTGACAACTTAGGACATTTCCAGGAAGTTTAAAGCTTAACTGGATAGGAATTTCCAGTTTCTGTTGGTTCTTGATAAATGGCCTAAATATTCCTTTCATTTCTTATTTCATCCAAGAGAATCTTCTTCTCAACCCACAACAAGAATGAGAGGGCTGACAGAAGACAAACAACTCTTAAATGAGCTCTTTTGCCATTTATTTTAAGGTATTTCTACTCTCATATGCTTGACCTCTTCTAGCTAGTGGTATAAAAATAAGAGTAGCAAACATAAAACATGGATAGAACTAACAGCAACTTGTTATCTAGGGTTTTCATGCTTTTCCTTCTTTTAAAATTAAATCCAACAAACTACAAGTAGTAGTTGTTGTCTGCACCAAGCAGAAACCTCTCAGGATTCAGAAATGTATTTTTTTTTGTCCTGTGAAATTCCATTCAAAATTAATCTTTTAATCTGACTTTCTCTTTTCCATGAGTGCCTTTAGAACATGATGACAATTTGTCAAAAAGCTTTATAAAATCAACCCTCTATTTAGATATCTTTCAATATTTCTTTATTTTCTTAGTCTCTTCTATCAGGACCCAGTTTCCCATCTCCCTGCTGGGCTGGTGTCAGGCTGGGGCTGCCTCAGGTCCAAAGGAAACAAAGCACTTTACACACTCTGAATAGACAAGCCAGAAAACCACCAAACACCTTTTGTGATTTGAGGAGGGAAGAAAGAGATGGTCTGTGTTCCCTCAGTGCCTCTGGCTCACACAGTTGGTGCTGTGAGTTTTGTAGCTCACCTGCAGAGCCTGAGAGCAGCTGGGGTTCATCTAATGCTGACCCTGTGTCCAGTTGTACACAGTTCCTTGTAAGGGCAAAAATAAAGCAGGAAGTCGCAAATTAAAAATATCAACAAAAGTTATGTAACTTTGTTAATTGTAGCAACAGCAGGGTAAAGTCCAGATTCAAGATCTTCCTTTTAACTTAAATTCTCCATCCTCACACAGTGTATAGATGTGTAATAATTTTATAATTACACATTATTTTATACCACCTGCCTGATTTGTTAAAAGCACAGCTGGGATAGGCCAGGAGGAAAAACAGCTAAAGACAACTCTAGATTTGGTGCTACTCAGCATTTTAGAGCTTCAATTAATCATCTAAATAGTATTTTAATATGCTTAACATAATTGAAATAGAGTCTTAGAAAACAGCAAGAGATTTGCATGGGAAGCAGAGCAAGAATGATTCTTAAAAAAGAGGGAAATGTGTGGGGGAAGTGAAAATGAGCAGCATCTAAAAATAGATGGCATTAAAATACATGACTTGCCAGTTATCTCAAGAGTAGCCACTAGGGTCTTCTTGTAGCTAAGACCAAAAAAAAATTCTCTTATCATTCTCTGCTTACTTTACTGTGTCTACTGTGAATGTGAGGTAGTCACAAAAGATAATAATTTGGGGGGGAAAAAATCACTGACTAGGCAAACAAAGAGAATGTTATGTCCATTATTAACCACCATTATGCTTATTTTATTAGTTTAACAACTGACAGACTGAGAAATTAAAGTTGAGAAAGCAAATGCTCATTTCTGTATGGCAGGATTGATTCATTTGCAGTTTTGCAGAAATTCTGCCTGAAGGTACAATGGCTGCAGTGAATGAGATGCTGCAAATACACATCCCTGTATCCACAGGCAATGCTCTTAAAATGGAGCAGCCTGTCCTGAGTTACTACTGAGCTGTAACAAAATGTTGTCAGCATGCAGGTCGCATTCTCAGTAGAACATGAACTGTGAATGCACCAAAGACATGAACAGCATCTATTGACCAGCCATACCTAATGCACATCTCCTGACCCTGAAACCACCAAGAAACAACAGATAATGTGCAATGGAATGTCTGTTAAACCATGTCAACATGAACAAGTAGATTTGAGATGTTTGATTACCTCACCTGAGAGAGAAATCTTTAAAATTACTGTTCTATGGGTTTGAAAATCTTTTTTGTGCTATTTGCCAGGTGGTATCAAGGGGTTTCTAAGATGATTTAACTATTTTCCTATTTTTAAAAGATTTTACATTCTGAATTGTGTTCTTGTATTTCTTTTCATGGTATATAGTCTTTGTTCTGTTTCGTTTAATCCAATAAGATTTTAAAATTCAATAATTACCTTGTAATAGTCATTCTAAAATGTTCTATACCTAGAAACCACCAATAGAAATTAAAGGTAGAACAGACAAAGAAATGCTAAAGACAGTGTAAAATTCAATGGCACTACAGAGATGGTATTCTTGAGCATATATCCCAGCTGAATGTAGCTTTTATAGTTGAAAAGATTAGCTATTTCCTGCAGCAGCAATAAAAATGTGTAATCACATATTTAATTATCATTTATTGTTGATGTGGCTTAATCATCCTTTAGGGCTTCATTCCCCAGCTCAAAGAGTGCTACTAAACCTGTAGTGCAGCATCCATACAGTTGAGAGAGTTAGGACAAGTATCAGTGTTGCAGTGTTAAGCCTGCTATAGAGAAAAAGCCACCAAAAATAGAACCTCATTTAAGGCACCTTAAACAGGGGGAAGGACCAAAGCAGAATATTTGTATTCGACATAATAAGATGAGATTTTATGGCTTAATCTTGTGACTGCTCTGCTCCAAGAGATCAGTTTCAAATAATGAAAAAGTACCCCTCAAGCACACAAAGTTCCAATGATAGCTATGCAGAGGCATTAACTTTGAATTTTATTCCATAACGAATACAAATTTTAGTATCTTCTTATGATTATTGTATTTCCTAATTTACTGAGAAGAAGGGAAAAGTATAGGATATATAGGAATAAGGGAAGGAGATACAGGAGTAAGGGAAAAAGTGTAGTATATATTAACATTATCATGCATAAAGAATATATGCCATTCAATTAAAACATTCAGCCGCTCTGAGACAATCTGCAATCCAGCCAGAGCTCTGGTAGAATTTTCAGTCTGTCTTAGAATGGATTATACAAAGTTTTCCAACGCTTTGCAAAGTTTCTGCTGACTATGGAGGCTACTCAGAAGGTTTCCATACTGACTTGCACTAAATGGTAACAGATCCCTCTAAGCCTAAAATGAGGCAGTGCTGATGTAACCATGGGGAGCCATGTGGCTGGAATTCAAACATGGAACAGACAGTGAACCTGGGAAACCTCCTGAAGTCACAATTGTACAAATCCATATTAACAGAACCTGACCTTGCACGACTGACATGCAAAACCATCATCTATTGCAATTTCTCCAAGTCTAACAGTATTTTTTTGGTCAAAATGTTCATAAAAACTAGCCAGCTGAACCAGAATTTCCTTCTTATCTCTACATACTGGTATACTTTGGAAAACTTTGTTCACTGAAAACCACTGAAAAAAAACTTACGCATATGGCCCCTAATGTCAATTTAAATACTACTTTAGGAATAAAAGTGATTCCACCTAAAGTGTCAATATATGGAATTTTTCCTTTTTGTCTACGGTAATTCAGTGTTTTGAAATGGATTGAACAATGACTGTAAAGTGTATTGTGCAGTCAGAAATGTTGTATAAGGGTGAGACAAAATTTACTTTGTCTAGAATATGGAAAAATATTAATCTGCCAGGGCAAATTCCTAGAAGAGCCTTTTAAGCCACCAAATCTATATAGGGATAGGTGACTTAGGGGTATAGGTGAAAGGTGAGGAATTGATACTTTTGACAAGACGTGTAAAGTCCAAATTTCCATGCTATTAGAGGAAAAAAATGAAACTGCAATAAAAAGATCTTCATGGTAAGAAGAAACACAACATCTCTTGGTTCCTTGAGATTCTCTTCCACAAGAATACAAATCTAAGCTGTAAATTGGACCATTTCCCTTTAGCAGAAAAGTCCCTGTTGCTGTGGTGCAGCCAGACTGACTGCTCTGAGCCTGCTAATCCAACACAGCCCTGGCACCGAGCTCCAGCCTCCTGAACATACCCAGCTAGACCTGAGATCACTGCTGGCTACAATGAAAACAGGTTTTAGTGAACCTGACATGCATTAGAAGGGAAAGGAAATTGGTTACATTTTAGCTGTTTGAGCAAGCTTTGCACTCTGCTGCTGTCACACAGCTATAAAAGAACCCAAAGGGTGTTGGCTAAATAGGTTTACACACACGCAAGAATAATTTTAGCTCATCACGAATTTGAAACCTTTAATTTTTGGAGCTGTGTGTCAGACACACACACTCCCACTTGCTGCAGATGGAAGTAAGGCTTCTCTAACAGGTCATGCATGTTACACAACAAATACACATGCAAGTATATCTCTTATATACATTTATATAAGTATGATATTAATATCTCCATAGGTATAAGTAGTAAATGTATAACTTCATCTCCTTCAGTTCCTTTTCCCACTAGGAAAAAACTAGGAATCTCTCCAGAAAAGTTATGGGGCTATTCTAATCTTAAAAGAATTTGAAAAGGTGAGTTAGCTTTTCAAAGAATGTTTGAGGAATGCCAAGACAATAACATGGGTTGAGACAGTACTTCAAAAAACATGATCTTGCCATTTAAACAGCATCATTTAAGTACTTTGAGGATTTATATAATGGAATAAATTTATCCATTAACAATATCAGATAACTATCTGATAGAATTATTTAATTCAGTATCATCATTAAATAGATATAATGAAAATGCTGCATTTTGGTCACATCCAGTTTCACCTGAAATACAGCAGCCAGTCCTGTGATTTGTGACTTTAAAATCAGTTTTTTCTCGACAGTTTTCAGAAAGCTATAGCTATTTAAGAATTAGCTCTTCAGGGTGGATGCAAATATTCCAAAAGCATTTGTGGCAACCCTTTTTATCTTCAACAGGCACATGGCTTTTAAGAGCTGTTACCTGTTGCAGATGTATTTCCACACACACAAGGCAACCATATGAGACTTGGTGCACCTGAACTACACATTAATAAAACATGACACTCTCACCAATACAGCTGTATTCCACTCCCTTTATTCTTTGTTGTGGTTTCACAGAACTCATGCCAGCTTTCATCCTGGCTCAATTTAATTTACAGAGAGGCTGCTTTATTATTTTAATAGTATGGAATTATGCCTTTCATATGTTTTCAAGTGTTTTGCTTTTACTGCCATCAACCTTCTTCATTGAAATAAACGTCCTCAGCAAAGTCTGTATTTTAGAGTATCCCTTCATGCAAAGAGGTGATGTCATATCAAAGTAAAACATAATAGCACTGGGGGACACTTAGTGACATCTAGTGTCAATAGCACTGGAAAAAAGGGGACATTGTACAATGCCATTATTTTAAAATTTTCTCTTTTTTCCATTCAAAAGGAGGAGGAATCCTTAAACTTGATTCTTACTTAAAAATACATGGTGTACAAGCAATTAATGTTTCAAAACTCACTTATTAGCATTTTATGCTTTAGTTTACAGTTTACCAAGAAAAGATCCTTTGATTTTGTTTTCATTATGCATCTCTTCAAATTTTTAACACAATAAAATTGGAAATGCTTACCACAGGCAATTAATTAGTCATTGTAAAATGATTTCATGTATGGGCTTCTCCAGCCTTGTGGGGGAAAAAAAAAAGATGGCTTTCCTTCAATAAATACTAATTTCAGGTTAGGTAGAGGTAAGTTAGGTATACTATTTGAATAATAATGCAGAAGGGAATAATGAAGAATAGGTCACCTTAAATAAAGCCTGGAGATTCAGCAAAAACATTTCAAACCGTACCATTTAAGCCAAACATTTTCAACCTTACTCCAAGAGCAGCCACTCAGTGCATGGTAAGAGGGCTGGGGGAGGGTGGTTAGAATACTGAGACTGGCAATTTAGAACAGCTGTGGAGGGAGGTCACTGGAAAGGCCTCATTTGTAGAAGAAAAGGGAGATGCTTAACTTTCCAATAACTCAGGGTTTAAGTGCTGGGTTAGAGGTTCACACCCAACCATTTACATTCAATTTTTACAGCTTCTTGATTCTGAGTGTGTAATAACTCCTCAAAAAGGTTTCTTTTTATCTCTATTGACCTTGAAGTCCTGTGAATCGTTTCACGGACTCACTTAACATAACCATAGGGAAAAAATGGAATTTTCTTTAAAAAGTTACAGGAAAAGGATTGACAGCATCATTTTAATGAGTCGAACCTCACCCAAAATTAGATTTTTCAGGCATTGACAATTGACACATTCCTCATTAACACTCTCCCCATTTAATTAGTGTAAGAGGATTAGGTTGCATTTTTTTCCTTAATAGAACATTGTGGTTTTTAAACTCATACAAATACTTGCATGCTGGCAGATTTAGTAAATAAGTAAAACAATCTTTTGAAAGAATAAAACAAGGGTAAAGACTATTGTGTTAGTTCTTTTCAAGATAAAATAGTCTGCCTTTGTTCAGCAGAATTAGCAAATTGCAAGGTTAACTTCTGAGACCTTTTAAAAAATAAAGATTTAACAAGAGTAGTAGATAATAATGAAGATAATCGGAGACTTCGTTAACAGTGAATTATATAGTGGGATTTTGCATTTTCCGCCTTTGAAAAAATTCCTGTAGCTTGCAGGTGGTTGTGTTTCAGGCACACTGCTCCATAGTGGATGATCACCTCATTTGGAAAGCAAGATTAGAAAGGTTTCTCCTCTGTTTCTAAGGCACAAATTGCACATCAGTAAAATCCTCTCCAATTTATAAAAACTGGTTAGAAGATAAAGACTCTGTCAATCACTGTGGCAGATCCTCAGGATGGCTTGAAACCTTACACCCACCAGCTTTGATTTGTATATATACACCTTATGGAAATGAGACCTTTCCTTCTAAATAAGTATTTTGAATGTAAAATTATTTAGCTGTGCTCTGAATGACACAGTTACAGCTTAGCAGGTTTACATGTAAATAGTCACTGGAAACAAAGCACTAACCACAATGCCTTAAACTCTTATTTGGTATTAGAGACACGCAGTGACCTGACAGGAGAATGCTGTGCTCGATGCCGTGTGAGCACGTGAAGGATGTGCTCTGACCTAAGTCTGCAATTTAAATGGCTATTAACAAATGGATTATTGGTCCTTCCTGTTGTCTGCTGCTCCCTATGGCTATGGGGACTGGGACGTGCTGCATAAGAGGAAAATAAACGATACTTTGGCATCTGTACTTGAATTGATTTTCACTGAGTCACTGCAGGCCCAGCAGGGCCGCTTTAAGGCCAGCGTTAAATCAAATCCCACACTCATTGCTTTCAAGCCAGCCCAAGAAGCAGCATGCACATGCACACGGGTGTACGTGGCAGAACTAAGCCTTGTATCTGTAGTGCACAGCTGACCTGAAAGGCTGTTTCAGATGCTGGACAGCAAAGAAGGTGCAGAATCATTTAGCTTTGAGCATGGGAGCAGTTCATTGGTGTGTAAGACCCACATCCCTGTAACATGGAGCCAATTGTCTGATTTCATAAATGCATATTTACCAGCCACTGAGGACCCAGACTAAAGTACCTGAACTATGTGAACTGGTCCATTATTTCCTAGTCCTAAATCAGCACTATAGCCACAAACAGGTTCTTTCTATTAGGTTAGTAAATAACATCTAAAAATGCAGACCTGACTTGACCCTAAGGGAAGCAGGGTGTACTTAGTGAGCAACACCTAGCTTCAAATGTCTCCTGGGTAAAACAGAATAAACTTGCATCTTTCTTCTGTACAAGAAGTCTCATTTACTTCTGAGGCTCACTTAAAGTCTTTTAAAAGTGAAGAATTTGATAGCAGTGCCTCTTTCCTCAGGGAAAAGAAAAAGTCCCAGGCAAAACACTTCCATTAAAAAAGATTCCTGAACTCATAGAAATAGGTAGACAATTCTGGGGAAGTCTCCTTAGCTATTACTCTGTTCTTATCTTCCCAAAACATCTGCTTTTGGCTACTCTGGGAGATGGGATACTGGGCGGGATGATTTTTTTCCTCTAAGCCAGCACAGCATGTCACCTAACTCAAATTCTGCCACCAAATAGCTCTAAGATAGTTCCTACCCTTTCAGGTAAGCTGATACATGTGGAGGCAGGCATTCTAACTTTCTGGTTTTATTCACAAAAAATCAGGAATTATTACTGAGTCTATTTAAAAAAATAATTTATATAAATTTGAATTTTAATTAATATAAAATTAAAGTTTGTGTACCAGTTTTCTAAATATTTAGGTCAAAAATCACTCTTTTAATCAACACCACAGACAGTCTCTTATCTGTAGAGATAGGCAATTTAGATTAAAGAGAATTTTGCCCGCAGAGGATACTTATTTATCACTCAAAATATTCGTTAAATTCAAAAAATGCCAGATACAAAAACTATCACTGCTGTCATTAGGGCATACCAGACAAAGTCACTGCACAAAATCACCTCATCTACCAGGAAGTCAAATTATTGGGATGAAAATTAGTAATCAAAGACAAAATTCTTAACCTGAGGCACTTCTGGGCAAAGAAGTGTTCCGCAAAATTCTGATATCCCTAAAGAGATATGTAATAGGTGTTTACAGAGCCAAGCTGCTGAAAGCAATCATTCTGAAATGCAATTAATTTTTTTTTAAACAGGTTAGAGTAGTGTGCTTTCTACATTAGTACCTTAGGAAAAAACACATTGACTGCAGTGTTGCACTTCATTTGCAGAGTATTGTGGAATTTGGTTACCAAATATTAAGGCCCCACAGAAGTCAGTGTCAGCTACAGCAGCTCTTTGTTATTGCTCAGTAAAGCACAACACAGGAGAGATCTTCAGACTGATTTGGGATCTCATGTCCTTTTTCACAAGAGGTATTTCTTTAACATGCCTTCTCTCCAAGAAACATTTAACCAAGGACAAATTAAATGCTTCTCAGGGAGAATTCCTGCATCTACTACCACAGTTACAGCTAAACTTTCTTTTCCTTTTTATCTATGATTGACTACATGACTAGATTCAAATTTTTTTTTAAATTAAACTTACTTTCAAAACTTTCATAGAAGTACCATTTGCCAGCTTACAGAGACCTAATTTCATGTCTGCAGTAATTTCAGTGGTGTGTAGGAGTGATTAGGAACCTTTTAAGAAAGTTTCTGGAGAAAACCCAGAGACTGTTAGATTGCCATACATTGACCATACAGTTGTCTTGCACCTTAAGACAATTATCTCTGTGTATGAAGACTGCTGTCTAAAAGAAAAAGGCTTATTTCAAGTCCTTGTACTGAATTCGTTGTGGATATCTGAGTATTTCAGTCTCCAGGTACTGCACCAGGAGCCTTCCAAAAGCACTGCAATTCCATTCCATCAGTAGATGATACCCGAATCTAAACAATCTCAGTGTAAATCCTTTCTAATATTCACATTTTCTGCTCTGAATTAATGACTTTGAAAAGGGGAGTATTTTGATTTCACATGGTAAAGATAATAAATGTGCCACATCTATATTGTTTTGTGATTTTTTTACTACCATATTTGAGTCTTCTCCTATCCTTCATTCCATTCCTCTCAATGTCAAATTCATTATCATGCCATATAAGTGGGTCTTACTGCAAGATAATTGAACTCTGAATGTTTGGATTATGAATGTTATATCACACTTTTCTTGCTTGAGTATCTGCTGATAATCTAAGTTATGGACGAGATATTTTTAACTTTCAGATTTTAGATTTTCACATCTTATTCTATCACATTTTCCTTTTCTCTACTTCTGTTTTTTATGATTTCAACAGTTGTTTAAAGTTGTCTCTGTCTCAAAATGTAATTCTCCAAAGTAAGGACCATCTTTTTTTTTTTTTTTCACATGATTAAGCTATTCAAAACAGGCCTCAAGCCAGTGATTTAACATTTGGTAATACAAAGATAATGAGATTTTCTGGCTCAAAGTAAATCATAGCTGTTGCATATCTTGACAATTTTGTGCCTGGATACTTAACTTAGGGATCAAAACGATTAATCTAGAATGCATCTATAAATTTATAGAATGTTGTACCAATGGATAAAACTTCTTCCTGACTCACTTAAAAAATGTGTTTACTAATTCGTGTATATTAAGTGACAAAGCAGCAAATGTGTTCAGGGTTTGCTGTCTGTTGCTGAGACATAGGGATGTCTGAAAGAAATGTTACAATTCACCTTTTCCCAAACAGCTCTCTTTATTTTTATCATGTTATTTAGAAGGATTTCAGTTAAATGAAACCCCCCAAATCTGTGGCTATTACAAGTGCCACCCTGTAAGAATGCTGTAACCAAAAAGTTTGACAAAAATTATTCCTCCAGTGTATTTGGTTTATCTTTGCAGCCTTGGGTTTATTCAATTTCATTATTTCCAAAGCACATGAAATTTCTCCTTGGCCTTCCTGGAGCTGCTAAGACGAGAGTATCACTAGGGGTGGTGGGGAGGCAGCTATGAAGTTGGCAGAGGAAAGTAAGGATCAACATGTAACTTCCAGATTATTTTATTTTTTTCAATAGCTATCAAGCTTTTTCCTTTTACTCTTTTTAAAAATATTTTTCAAACCTGTATCCAAAATTTTCTGTATCTACTTTCAGTAGTAATCTTATTCAGAATGTCAGTCTTACTCAGTCAAACACTACCCTAGACATCTGCTGAGGGAAGATTAGAATTTCACTAGCTAAATACAATACATGAGCAGGTACTGCTGAATGAAATGCACATATGCATCTAAAAAAGTGCACTAAAAAGAAATTAGAAATACATATAAAATTGGAAATATTTAGCTATGATTCAACTAAATTTCCAGTTTAAAATTTTAGCCACAGAAGCAAATTTCCATGTTCTTGGATATAAGCACAGACTACTACTCTGACCCTCCTTGAATTATCACTGAAGGGGGTGGTGAAAAGAAAAATGCACTTGCAATTTAATGTTGTTTCTCAATTTGCATTATGTAAATCCTGCTTGTCCCATTTTCCCAGTCATGGTCTCCATGTACATCAGGCTGGAGACAGCCAGGGTGAATTTTTTGGAGCAGCTCAAGCAGAAGGGCTGTGCTGTGGCAGCAGCACAGGGTGTGCCAGCTGTGCCAAGCCACTCCAGTACCTCCTTGCTTGGGTCACCTGCAGTACAGTCAGAGGACTGTCAGGAGCTAATAATGTTAATTTTAAATGGGCAATCTACATTTATCTTTTATATCCACTAGTTTATCTGTATCCCCAGCACAGCTTATTTAAGCTCATGCACAACATCTTTAAAAGCTTTGTTAGCACTTACAGTTAGTAAGTGGTTTAATTGAGTCTTAATGCTGCAATGCCAACCAGAAGACAACACTGACAAGTAGGAAGGAGGCACTTTACTAATCCATGTGTGTTCTAATAGAATGTTCTGACATTCTTCCTGGCCAGTTTTAACCACCTGTAGTCATGACCCTTGGTCTTGTACATGTTGGCTGGCAGCCACAACTATTTCTGAGAGTAGCAATTTTTTTCATTTATTAAATTTTAATTATTTGCAAGGGTTTCTTGAAAACAACATATGCAAGAAGAATTGGAGATGTATGGACCCACTGTAGGAGGTAGGAGAAAGGACTCATTCTCATCTAGCTTGTGAAGTTGTATCTGTGAGGTTGGTTAATACAAACTATAGAAATGTATGCTGACAATCAAGAACTGGTTAAATGAGAACCTTTGTATTAAAAAAAATCGAAGTTGTTTTTTTTACTGTATTTAATGCAGTAATCCATAACTGTTGTACAGTCCTAATGAGGAAATATTCTTTGGGGGAGAAACAGGAAAAATATTTTCTGCATTTGTAGGCTGGCATGGTATCACTTTAATGTTGCAGTCACAAATGGAGCTAAGCACACACTGAATGCCTCCTATTTCTCCACATCAAAAGAATTTTTTCCTGCTGACACAGCAAAGCTGACAACATGCTACAGTAATCAGTGCTGTTGTCTGTGTCTCAGACAAACCCAAGCAGTGCGGGCTTTGAATGCCTGCAGATCCGGTGTCAGTAACGAGCTGTCCTGAATAACCTGAAGAACAGCAAACAGCATCTCCACATCACCTGCTGCCTGAAAACTTGTGCCATGTCTTTAGGAGGCATGACAGAATGTACTATCATTGACTTCAGACAAGCATTATAAAAACATACCAAGGAAAAACGTGTCCTTATTGGTTATTCCAAGATAAAGCACAAAAGGCCTCATCCTCATAATAACGTTTTTATCTCTGCTAACAATCTGCATCACACAACTTCAACGTTATGAGCTGAGGCAGGGAGCACAAGCACACAAGGTGGATTATGTTATGTGTGAACAACACTCAGTTTAGTACCATGTGCCTGCCAGGCTGACCTGCTAGCACAGCACACTGACACGGCTTTACTTCTGGAGGCTGCTGTAATGAAAGGAGTCTGTACAAGGAAGGATACTGCACAGGGACTCCAAGAGTATTAAGGGGCTCCAGATCACTGAGGGCAATTAAAAGCGGGAAATTAAAGATGCTCCAAGTATTGTCTCATATTAGAAGGGATTTTGCTTCATAGTTGTACTGCATATACTTAAATACGTATTTTCTCCAAGCTTTTATATTACAGGTCTCATGCAGTTTCATAACTGCCAGTGTAAATTGCAAGACACTTTAGAAACATGAATACAATTCCTTTTCTCAGCATTCCTATAGTTTTGTATCAATGGCTCAAGAACATATTTGCACATGTACTTGCATAAATGAACAGAGTTTCTATTTTAAAACTTGAATCTGTGCACAAAACCTAAACTTTAAATTTCTTACTCGACTTTTTTGTCTACCAATCTCTTTTCCCCTTTTTAAGATAAATAGAATTTAATGTAATTAACACCTAGTGACTCTAAGGAAAAAATGAAACGTTTTCTTTTGAAACCAGGATATTTTAAATGGTGCTGTAAGAAAATGCCTTCAATTG
Organism: Eulacestoma nigropectus; assembly: GCA_013397775.1. Classification (NCBI taxonomy): domain Eukaryota; kingdom Metazoa; phylum Chordata; class Aves; order Passeriformes; genus Eulacestoma; species Eulacestoma nigropectus. Next base: position 569,986 of record VZTE01003320.1, on the reverse strand, counting down.
ACACTGGATTCCTTTGCCATCATACTTTTTACTGTCGGATGTCCTCACATACATAGGAGCCCTTTCGGATGGTTTCCTGTATGTCCACAGAGACGAAGTCCCATACACATATATCCATGCATAAGCATAAATGAAAGTGAAAAATGAATGTGTGCATTATCCTTTCTTTTTAGATAGTGGGCATATGTTCATTGTCGACAGCTACAGGACATGAAGTTTCAACTTCTGAATAGTTCAGGATTCAACAAAAAGAGAAAAAAAATACATTCAACCAGTTCAAAGACCACAACTTTAAAAAAATTGAGTCTGCAAAATGGAATTCTAGAATGAAAGTCCTTGTAAACTTAAGCATGTTAGGATGTCATGTCAGATTGTTGGCAGAACTAAATTCTAACCACTTGCAGAGACAGAGGTTGCGTTTATTTCAAACCAGAATTATTTTTAAGGACATTTCCTGACATTTTCTGTCAAGCTGATGTTTCTACAGGATATTGGGGCATTTTATTTTTATGCCTGTGCAGATAAGGGAAGAATTCTCCTCCAGGTTAGAATAACAAAGGATTTCTGTTCCATTTCTGATTCCGTAAAAACAAATCTACTTCCTGGCATCTCCTGCCTCCTTTCATTTAGCAAATTCTCTAGGATGCTGGCAGTCCCTTTGATTCCCCCTGTCTCTTAGCAGCGCTTCATAATCTACATATCTTGATTAGTTTGTCCTATAAACTTTATGTAATGTTACAAAAAATTAGTGGTTGCTAGTAAAGGGTCAATCTCTACACGGTTGTATAAAAAAAGTCTGTATCCAGTTGACTTGCTGCAAAAGAACCAAGTGAAAATCGTGATCCCTTCCACCCTATACAGGAACATAAACTGTATTCCAGCAGAAAATTCAGTTCCTTCTTCATAAGGCTCCAGTGTTCTGCCAAGTTTGTTTCTTGTTGTTCAGCCTCAGCAAACCATATCATATCAATTACATTTTTTCCACTTCATTTTACTATTTTCTGTACTATATTGCTAAAGATATCCTGTACTTTCCAGACTACTTGCATGAGAACTGTGCTTCTTGGACACAAGTCTAACACTGATGATTCCCCTCTTTCGTACTAACATTCTTCTGCATCACGCAAATACCATGTTACCACTTTCAAGACCAAGCAAATATTAAGGGCTAAATTGCTAAACCAAAATAAGACATGGTGTATGAAGACTAAAAGAGAATATTTATCTATTTTATTTTCCTTAAGCGCAGGATAAAGGATGGCACAGACTGCACCACTACATGTCAGGTGGTACCATAGCAGTTAACGCTAACACTCATCTCGTGTGTTGGACACAGTTCCAGCTGGCAGAGCCTTGCAGCTGACCAAGGAAGGAACAGAGATGTCTCATGCAGGGAGAAGAGTTCACGGTTCTCTCTTGTACTGTACACTCAAGACATTCTTTGCTTCTCCCACATTAACACTAATCAGTGTCGTTTTTAGCATTTTTTGTTGTTTTAGGTGATCTTTGACTTGATCGTGTGAGCATTAGAAATTGTTTTTCCATTTTTCTTTCTTAAAAATAGCTGCTCCCTTTTACCTTCTCCAGTGAGGATACGCTGCTTGGAACAACAGTTGCAATAGGCACTGTACACACATACAGCATGCACAGCATCTAGACAGACAAGGGGAATAAAATGCAAGCAAGCAGAGAAAAACATACTTGTCCACAGTCCTGATTTTTAGCAAGTCATTACCAAAACAAAAGGCTTTCATTCTCCCAATTATTCTTTAAAAATATGTTTTACGCTAAGTACTCTCCCACTGAAACAGTTATTGAAAAATACTTTTTACCAAGAAGTTCAATTTCAGATGTGAGCAGCTTGCTCTGAATTGCGTAGGCAGTATGAGAACACTGCAGAAGTGTTAGTGTAGAAGTAACATGTAAGTGCATGAATAATGTCTTACTGATTTAACTGTGAAATATGTTCTTTTGGCATTCATAATTAGGGGCAGAACAGATGGTGAAAGCTTAATATGTCCATTAAAATAAATTATGTTGCCAGTGTTTCCTTAGTCTATAAAACTTTGATTGGTTTGGCTATTTCAGGTTGGTGGGTTTTGTTCTGTTTGGAATGGTTCCTGTGCATATGTTGGAGAGTATTTTGTATTGTAACCGCAGCAGAAAGGGAAAAAAAAAGAAATTTGATGGGGAATTCTGTCTAAGACTAACAACACTTTTAAATGGGAGAACTCTGATTTAATTTTCTCTTGCCTCCCTTACAATCCTGTTCTTTACTAAAAGAAGGCCTAGTTGTATTCTCCTTACTCTCTCCTTTTCAGTGTCAAAGGCTCAGAAACAATGCATGTTTCTGTGTTTCCTTCTTTAAATGATCAGCAAAACTAAAGGTCAGTTGTATGTATTGCTGAGTTGCATCTCTGAAGTACAGCACATGTATTGTCTAGGCAAGTATTTGCACGATCTGAAAGATATTTACTTATTTGTTAAGAACCAGCAAGGGGTTATGTAAAATAAGCACATGCAGTATTATTTAGAGTATTTTTAGATAATATTCTGAAATAAAATTATAGCAATATGAGGTCGCAACTAACTCCATTCTATATCTGGAAATAACTTTTAAGAGTTTAGGCACTTTTAGGATATGCAATAAAATATTTTGCAAGTAAGAAACCAGTAGGGAGTGAAAATGGCTTTGAAACCTGAGCCGGCTGGTGCCTGGCAGCTGGAAAGCCACTTAATTGCCAAGCTCAGGCTCCCCTGAGCAGTGGGATCCAGGGACAGCCGAGTTGCAGTGCCTCCTGTTCTGCTGCCCCTGCACCAAGCAGGGGCAGGAGATGTGGCTTGAGGAAAGACACACGGCTACTACGTTTGATTTATTCTTAATTTTCAGAAGAACCTTTTAGGGAAGAAACATGGACAGTGATAGATTAGGACAAACTTCTAAAAGTAGAGTAAAACTGAAAGTCACAAATCAGCATAGCTTCACCACGGGATCATTAACACCATTCTTTGGGCTGACCCCCAAATCTTTGAAAAAAATCTGTAATTTTATTTTTGGTGGGTTTCTGTTACATGTAATATAAACAGCAGGCATGTCTGAGATTTAGAGAAGATGGGGTTCACTTTAAATGCATAAGTGATGGTAGATGTGTCAACTACCATTTCTGCCTTTAAAAACCTTCCTTCAGTCTTTGCCATCTGTACCCTCTTTCCACTGGAGACCTGCTGCTCCTCTTATCTCTTTGCATGCCTGTGTTGTGCCTGATAAAAGATTCTGCTTTGTGAAGTGCAGATTAGTTCACTGCTTGCATTAATAGATGCCATCACTGGTAACTACATTCTAAAATAACCTTTCCCAGAAAAATCAACTAGGGAAAATACTTCTATAGACATCACATGAATATTATGCTTCAAGATATAATTTAAAAAGAAACTAAACCTCACTAAATTATATTGCATATTCAAAACTGAAAAATAGCAGAGCTAGATATATATTAAAAAGAGTAAATAAACCACTCTGAATAAAAACAAACAAAAGAAAAGTGGTTGCATTTGGGAAGACTGTCAACAGAAGCATTGGAATAAAATCCTCAAAAGCAGCTATTTGATTGCTATGAGCAACAACCCTTTTTTGTACTAGAATCTCCATAGAATTTCCCTCATAGTTCCATCACTGCAGAATGAACTCTAAAGAGGTTTCTCTGTTAGTTGGGAAAAAAACAACTAATTAGAAACTGTAACATCTTTCAAAACTCTTTATCAAATCTCATAGTTAAGCCTAATTAAAATTTCCATTCAAAGCCAATTCTTCAGTAAGGGGACAACAGGTACACAGCGTGACTTTTACTAGGAGGTTGGAATTTCAAAATTTAAGCTACTGTTGACTCTGGGAGATGAAGTGACAGTAATGGGAAATGGCAAATGGGAAAATGGGAGCACATTATCTGTAAGAGTATGAAGAGAGGATAGAGTCCATTTGCACTGCATATGATGAGAGTCTGTGCATCTTCTGGTGTTACTTCAAAGAGTAAGAACATTTTAGTAATTAAGGGCTCTATCTTAGACACTAAGTTGAAAGGGACTCAGTTTTCATCTCCACCTTAGACTTCCTTTACACTCTTGACCAAATCTTGTGCCTATTAATAATCTTCAGCTATACAGAGGTAGAGCTTTTCAAGAAAAAGAGCAAGCAATTTTATACAAATTTATGTGAAACAGCACAGGAAGATGGATCTTGATAAAGTTTTTACTATCTCTCTGATAGGCCTATTAATTTTTATGCTAATGCTAACTGGAACACTGTAGCAGAGAAACCAAGGCAGAGGTATCAGAAACTAAACTCTTTTCACAGAGACGGGAGGGAAATTGAGCAGTGGGAAGCCAGAATTATATTTGTATTATACATTATCACAATTATAGACAACTTCAGCTCAGGTCCTTCAGTAGGATCACTCAGAGGTAAAGATACTTATTCAAAGTGTTACTTCAGTAAAAATTTCTGCACTATTAAATTTGAATGGATCTCATAGCTGCAGATCAAAGCGTTTATGCTGCTTTAGCTTTGGTTCTAGGCTGCATTATTGCACTATGCAAACAAATTTTTGTCATTATTACAACATTTCACTGCAAAGACAGTGTAATTCACGTCAGTTTGGTATCCCTAAGCAGCCACTGCAGCTGAGAAACCATTATTTAATTAGAGAAAAAACATGAGTTCACAAAGCAAGCCAATTAGTGTCGGCAAATTTTAGTCTCAGCATATTTCATAAAGCAGCATTTATTAAGGAGAATACCCCTCCCCTTCTCCATCAAACTATTAACAAAAGAGGATCTCTAACTGCTTCCAGTATATGGTCATTATGTTTCAGATCAAGGCAACAGGATATGTGCTTTGGGAAGATGCACTGCATGCAGGCAGAAAATGAGACAAGAAAATGTTGCCAGATACCTCTTTGTGTGTCTGGCTAAGCAGGACCCGAACCATTCAGAATAGTTATAGATATGTATGATATGATTTTCCACACCTTCTAATTTCAATAAAATGTTAATAATAAGTCCTTTAAGGTGAAATATTATTTCTCTCTTAAAAAAAACCCAAACCAAAATAACCAAATAACCAAAAAAATCCTCTGCAATTTTGAGGTGAATACAACTAATAAATGAAAACCAAGCAGGTATTTTGAAGCAAGTTCATTTTTTCAGTCCTATGTCTCAAGAAATAGTCAGTACAGTGCTTAACCTACTATTGATTTGTCTGGGGCAGTGAAATCTGCTTCAGAAAACACGACACCTTCTGAATTGCAGGCCTCTAAGAATCTACAGTGTCTGAAAAGTGGTATATTGATGTATTTCAGAAATGTGCTCTGTGAGCTGCACTTCTGTGCATCAGCTTCAACCCATTGCCTTATCCTGAAGAAAATGGGTGCACTGGGATAAGCTGGTATAGGCAAGGGATAGGGTGCAAGAAGATACCAACATCCTGCTTCTTTCACAGGGTTTGCAGTAGCTGCTGACTTGTCATGGCTCTCTTGTCTATGTATTTGCCTCAGGGCACCTCTCTTACTGTATGCTTATCAAATCCCTACCTGTAATATTTTAAAGGCTTTAGTATTATTTTACAGTCATTCTTGAACAGTATTTTCTCATTCTTCAACTTTGTTTTCACACCTCAGCTGAAATTTGTCCAAGCAGCTGAGCACAAAATGTACCCAAGAACAGGAAAACCCCAAGTACACAGTAATTTCCTTCAAATGTCTCCAAAGCTTTACAGGAACTTCAAGATCACAGAAAACTATAAACTAGCGCTACATAATTTGAAGTTACAATATCCATAGGAAGGGACCTGAAGTAGTTTCTATTGCACTGTTTCTCTACCATATAGATTCATTTTAATGTACTGAATCATGCCTGGACTTTTTATAAGATGATTCTCCATAGTATTATTTCACAAATGAAAGAAATGCATGTTCATCCATTGGTTCAGAGGCCTAAAGTCCTCCCAGGAACGTCACAAAAGGAACATAATGTTCCAAGAGCTGGATCACTGGTTGAGCTGATGGATGTGAAAACTCTGGTAGCTAGATAGTAAGCTATTGGCTGCAGTTCTAAGAGTGAATAAATTAATTTAAGCTTAGTAGTAATTTATGCTCACAAAATGAGTAAGGGTACCAGCTGTTCAAATACAGACAATACAAAAATCTTTTCATTTGATATTAAATTGCTCACTTTTGACATAGCTGTGTCACTGGTGAATAGTCTTCATTTTGAAGTCCTACAGAAGGAGAAACTTACCTTGTCTGAACAATGGCAAGAAATCAGCTAGGCCTATAAGCAAGGTAGACGGAAATGTAAAAAATAATTTTGGATTAATATATGGGGGAAAATTTGAACTCTTAAAGGGGGAAAAAATGAAAAAGGAGGAAAGAAGGTAGTAAAACTACTTGGGAGTTTGGAATAGTTTCAGGTTATCTCACCTGTTCTCCGGTAGTTTTAAAACTTAGAATGAGCAGGGTATCCTCCACCAGGAAGTACAGGTGCTCTCTATGCCCAACTTACTTCATTTCCATGTTTCTAATAAAAGCCTTAACTAACTCCTGAAGTTCTCATTCATCTCCCTAGAGATCTTACAGTCATACCTCCAAAGTAATTTAAACAGTTAAAGGCAATGGACATGATGTGCTTACAGAAGCTGAAAATTTGAGTAGAATCTGGTTTTAATATATTTTTTATTTTATAGCCTATCATATTGTCTAAAAGTAATTAATTTGTGCTGCTTCTAGAGAAAGTGGGATCATTTCCTATACTCCATAATCATTTTTACTAATTCCTACTGGAGAAAGATAGAAATTTAGCTTTAATGACATTATCGTATCGGACAAAAGAAATTGTTAGTATAATAAGAACCGAGAAGAATGACCTGAAGTAGATTTGAAGAGCTATATCATACTTCTTCCTCTTCTCTCTCTTGAGAAGGATGGAGAATCTATGCATTCCTCCTCCCTGTGCTGGTAGTTTGCCAAGTCACAGGAAATCAGTTGAGTCTACTACAGTTTACTATTCACATTACAAAGTACAAGACAGAATAGCTGCAGTGGATAGTAAAACACAGAACAGTAAGGCTTTCCATGGCCAAGCAAGTTCATGGTTCAGCTCCAAAGTAAAATCCAACAGACTGTCCTGCAAAGGAGAACATAAAGACACTGATACAAGGTCAACCACAATGAGCACCAGTATTAGCACTTCAGTTGCCTTTTCTTTTCTTTTCTTTTCTCTTTTCTTTTCTTTTCTTTTCTTTTCTTTTCTTTTCTTTTCTTTTCTTTTCTTTTCCTTTTTTTTTTTTCTTTTTTTTTTTGAGGGAGGGGGGTTGGTAGTAGAAGAAAATAAAATTTTCTGAATTCATATGCAGGATATAGATAAATCTTTTCAAGTGTTTCCTAACACCATCTCCTACATGCAAGAGCCAGCATGAGAAGAGGCCTAACATGCTTACTAGGTACAATAATAAATGGATGATCAAAGTCCTGTATCTCTAGTTGGTTGCTGGATAATAGGAGACTAAGAACTTTTAAGGTTTTCACTTGAAAAATCAGATTTTTTAAATTTTTATTATTATTGTTATTATTACTCTTAATGGAAAAGGATGCAGAGTTTTAATGATGTGGTCACACCAGAGGTGTAAGAATATGATCTTTGTAGTGGTAGCCTGAGTGGCTAAAAGAAAAGAGAAATTGCATTCACCAAGGTTAGAGAAAACATGACAGAAATTGGACACAACTTAATTAGAATTTGTGAAAGAAGATTACTTCCTTGGATACGATACAGAAAAGTATGTTACATTTAAGAAGGCATATGAAAGGGACATGCTAATTGCAGGCCTGAATGACAGGCAAAAAAGTGATTTTGTCTACAGTGGCTGAGAAAGGAAGTAACAAGGGTACGGGGTATAGAGACTCCTGGTTTAGAGGTGTGTTGCTCAGGTATTTCTGCTTTAGGAATACTGAGAAAACATCTAAAATCCTGAGCAAAGGCAATGTCTGGAATATAAGTGCAAGTATAAATCACCATCAACTAAATATGAGATTATTGAAACAAAGGATATGAAGGGAAATAAGACAGAACAATGGACACTGCTGTACAGACTTCTACAGGAAAAGAAAGACTCCTTGGGAAGGCATCTTGAAAAAATATTCAGGACCACAGAAAACAATACAGCCATGAAAGACTGACAGCAGAGAGCACAATTTCAAGAAGAAAATCATGCTGGCAGTGTCAAAGACCCTTGAGAACAGAGCAATGGTTTTGATCTTTGACCACCAGAATGAAAAGTCTCAAATCAAAAAGCAGTTCTAAAGCAGTGTCATCTGAAGACTGCATTTTGGTCTCACAGCTCAAAGAGAAGAATAGACCTGGGTTGGAAGGGACCTTAAAGATCATCTTGTTCCAACCCCACTGCCATTGGCAAGGACACCTTCCAGTAGAACTGGCTGCCCATGATACAGAAAATAAACTGATGTGATAAAGTGGATTGGCAGATTAAATTAGGTACTTTTATTTGCAATGCTACTTTTAATCTAAGTTATCAATGCATAGTTCCCTTTTTGGCTAGCTGCTTAATATCTTACATTAGGAATTATGCCACAATTTGGAAATTTTTTTTCCCTCTTTTTTAGGATTTAGACCAGAGTCTTAAAATATCTCTGCTGAAGGGTGGTGGAAGCACTGCAGTTCAGGGGAACACAGACAATGTTTCTGCACAAGCTGGATAAGATCATGAAGAAATTTCACCTACAGTAAGGGACATCATTAATACTCTAAGTGCTTTGTGAATAATCGTGCAACTACCACCATGCCCATTGTTTAATAACCTCACAGCGTAGAGCTACTCCACCGTGACATAAGTGGGTTCTCAGAATCCCAGTTTGGCCAGGCCTCCTGCACCCACTGTGCTGCACCAGTACTGGAGGTACAGCAGTGCACAGAGGCACAGGGACCTGTGTGCTTCCAGAACCTCCTGCTGGGATTCCTCCCAGCCCCGAGTGAGGCTGATCTGAAGCTGGATCAGTGTATAGGTGCTGTCTTGCCTGACTAGAAGGGATTGAGCAGTGACAGGGTGTAGTCATAGCCACTTTTCAGGATCTGCAGGTGTGTTTGAACACGCTGAAGGTGACTTGCTCCAAGACTATGTGGCTGAGATGGAAATTCTCACTAAGGACCAGAAAACTTTTCCAAATTGTTTTGTAGCTCAGTTTAACCCTTCATCTCTGCAGGAAAAAACAAAAAGCTTTTTCTTTTTCTTCCCTTGTTAGTGTTGCAGAGATAGAACTACTCAAAAAATTGTGAAACTGGGCTACAAAGGTGTTATGTAGGACATCTACATGTACAGCAAAATACTGTTGCTTCTCTCTCTTATCACACACTACAAGCAACTTGATGTTAGCTCTGAACTTTGTATAACAAAAATAGCTGAAATTATTGCAGCAGGAAGCAAGGAAAGGAAAGTTCTCTGTATTTCAGTGAGTCTGTTTTTTCTATCTGCAAGTTTTGTAATATTGGTCTCCCTTCTGTTCTTCTACAATTGCTGCTGCAGTCATGCAAATAAGAGTTTTTAAGCAACTAAAATAAGAAATTAAAGTCTTCCAAAAATTTTAGAAGATGTGGTTTGGGTTTAGACATGAAAGAATTTCTAATGCTGTGTTAAAAACTGAATTTTTTCAACAGTTAACATTCTATTTAATTATTTTGCTTTAAGATATGCAGTCTTTTATAACACTCTCAGTAAATTATCTGTTCAGTTACTAGAAGTCTGTGAAAGAAAGTTACAGCTAATACAGCCCATTTCCTAGAAGACGTACTCAAAATATTAATGCTTCCTACTAAAGTAATTTAAATAGGCACGAGTTCAGTCACCTCTAATTGATCTTGTTGTGATAACTTGGTTCCATAGCATTCCAAACACATTCTCTCTGCTTATTGAGATGCATTTCTTGTTCAATAGTATTATACAAGCTGCCATTTATACTTCACTGTACATTTTTATATTACTACATTATTTTATTATAATGTCCTTGAGATCTACAGTTAGAGATCAGTTAATTTTCTGAAGTCCTTTACACAGTAGGGTTTAAAAGTACTGCAAAACTTGGCTGTGATAAGATTCAACCCTTGGGATTAATGCCAAGAGGTGGCAGCGAGCTGCTGTACCACTGCACCATACTGCAGCAATTTTCCTGGGCTAACCCACAAACCCATGTATGCACTCTGAATGAATAAGCAGCATTCCAACGCAAGCATTTACAGAAATACTTCAGGTTTCCTAGCAAGTCTGGTCTGATGAACAACCCCACACATTTCAGTCAAGTAAAGCTTTAGCAAGTATGTATTTTAAAGGTCAAGGAGGGAGTAAGTTCCTTTTTAGAATAAGAAGGGCCTGTGCCGTACTCTGTTTTGGCAAAAAAGAACTGTTCATCCTCATGTTGAGGCATGAAGTTATAAAGGAATCACAAAACCAGAGGACTAATACAAAATACAAATAGGAGACTAGTAGAGGGCAAACAGATGCTGCCATGCTGAGATGATGCACAAAGGACATACTCTTAAAAAAGACTCAAAAAACCTGTGCCTACTGGATATAATGATAATGTCGTACTTACTCTTTCAAAAACATCCCAACATCTTCAGAGGTTATACAGCAGTCCTGAGCAACCTGGAACTCATACATGTGCAAATATATCTCAAGTTGATTATGGGTAATAAATGATGCATTTATTATCATGATTAATTTGGGGAGCAGAGGGCTTCAGGAAGAGACAATTTGTTGCTTAGTTATTCTATAGAAAGAGCAGACATTTCATTTCTGATCAGTTACTCCACTGGAGTTGAAAGATGGAGCACAAAACCAAAGCATACTTTTAAGACCTTAGAAATTACAGTTCCTAGTTTTTTTTGGTTTTTTTTATTTCTCTGCAATTATTTTGAGATACATTTCAGAAGGACTCAGCCATAAAACACTGTATTGCCAAGCAAGACATACATAGAAACAAAAGAAACAAAAATGAACTTTACCATAGTAGACACTGTACACTCTAGTAAACACTGTCTACCAGATTATATGCTGGTGATAATAATCTTTTTTCTAACATCTAATAGGTATTTTACCTATTATTAGGAAAATCAATGTGTGATTTGACTTAGTCCATTCTAGGTAGTAAATTAATGTAAATTTTTAACTGAACACAAATCATGATCAATCTCTTACTTTCTCTGATTACTACACTTGAATATTTGTTACAGTGCTGGAGAACACATCAGTAGTGAATTGCATTTCCTCAACAGAACTGCTGTTTTCCACTACACAAAGCATTTAGACAATGTCTGGAGGCTGTCAAGGATATAATGCTTTTAGAATAACATAACTATTATATAAACTAGGAGGATTCTTAAAAATACCAGTAGCACAAAAACCTTTGAGGGAGTATGTATTTTCCCATTAACTCTTTTTTTTTACTTGAACAGTTCTAATTTTAGAATCAAAATACTTTGAAGTTAAAAGTGACATAGTTGGAACACTCAATATTCTTCTAACTCTTCAGCATCACATTCAGCTAGCTAGTGACACTTACTGCCAGCTTTATTCTCACTTTCACCTTAGTATTTTTCTTTCAAAATCATGGACTCCACTTCCCTGTAGTTAGCGCAGCAGCCTGGTGGACAAAGCCTTGTCTGCACCTGAGATCTCCTGGTTCATTTTTCACAGGGCAATTCATCCATCTACTCTTTTATCATCAGTTTTAGAACAGAATTGCTGGGGACACACACAAAGTTATACATAAAAGGATACTTAAAGTCAACATATAATTGAACTTAAATTAAATTTTAAGATTAATTAGTCTTCTTAATATTTTCAAGAAATCAGTTATGCCATCAATGATGCTGGGGGTATGGATTCAAAGTGTAGTTCAAGAGAAAGGGACGGGTATCAAATAACACAGACAGATCTTAGAAATAAACTGAAATAAGAAGTAAACCTTCCTATACAACTATGAGTAAGTAAATGATGCCTGTGTACATTAGGTGGAAGAACAGATATTAAACTGGAGAATCTCAAATACCTGTAATTTTCATATATCATCAGTTGCTTTTAGCCTATTAGGATGATGAGGAGATGTCTCTCAAAATCCCTTCCAAAGTGCTCTGATTTGCCTCTGATACATATTACTGTGGTCGCTGCAGATTTAAAAAAGCTAGACAAAGATAATTCAGTTTCATCGGTTCAACTTCAAACCATAGTGACAAGCCATCTATTTTTATTTTCATTTCCCTATTCAGCTCCAGCTGCAGCCCAAATCCATCACCATAAACTGTGAAGCAGGAGTCTGGGGAACAAACATTTCATAGGTCTGCACAACAGGACTAGAGCACCTTATTAAAAATAAATGTTGGTGCTTCAGTAATAAAAAAGCCCTTAATTGTATCAATAGTGTCACCTTTACTACATGAGCAGTGAAACTTGAAGGCTCTAAAATTGCTCAAAGGGCTGATGATTAGCACCTAAGTAGGTTTTAAACTATCAAACTTAGTGTTTTCTATTCTTGAATTGTTAGTTGCCATCTTGAGAAAGATTTTCTTTGCATCCAGAAACACAGTTCTGGCAAGCAGTTAGAAGAAAATAAACCAGCTGCTGCTCTGCATAGAAAATCACTGCATGTCACTAGATACAGACAATAAAGGAAACACTGCCAAAAATCCACTACATTATACCCCAAACCACTACTGTTTACACTCTGTGCAGTGTAAAAATAACTGATGACATCTAATCGTTGTTGTCCAGGTCTGCAAATCTGCATCCAATTTGATTATAGTGCATGACAAATGAGAATGCTATTTCCAATTTCAGCCAGCCTGATAGACTACAACTGCACTCCTGCAGCCCTGAGGCAGCACATCTTGTTTGTTCAGGACAAGCCTGATATGAGATTTTTTTGGGTTTTTTGTACTTTTTCACCTTTCATTTAAGATCAGGTGAATTTAAGCCTTTTCCTCAAAATTTTTTACCACTGAAATGATAACATGATGCAGAGGAATTAGCTGAACAACCCAATAAAGGCACGCCTTAACATGACTGCTGTATTTTACATCTGTCTGGAGGAACTTAAGGAAGGAGGCTGAGAGCAATTTAGTAAAGAGAGGCAGAAATGGAGCATATGTATAAAGCAGCATATCAAGAACAAGCAAACCAGGTAGCTATGTCTTTAAAACCTACTTGCAACAGATCAATTAAGGAATGAATGCCTTTTTTGTGGAATTAGGAAGCTAATACAGGAGGATGACTGACTAGAAAATTACAGGATACAAAAAGACAGCAGTACAAAGTACCAATGTGCAAACCAAATGAAAAAATTTTGTTCTAAAGCAGGAGCACGCACTGCAAGCACCTAACTCCTATTCTTACTATAAAATCTAAGTGTGCATTGAGGAAGTCTGTAATTAGCAATGTCTTCTATGAAACTACAATAAATGAAAGCTAGTCAGAAGAGCAGGAAGTGAAATATGGTCACTCCTTCAAGGATAATGTTGCAAAGATATATGAGCAGTTTATTTAAAGGGAGATGCAAAGTCATGCAGGAGAGTCCAGCCATCCTCTTGTCTCTCTGAGAAGAATTAAAGGACTCTTTCCATTTAAATGTAAAGGTGCTTCTGCAGTAACAATACTAAATGCTGTAGAATTACCTTGTCTGAATCCACTGATCAACACAGTAAATCCTAACTGGTGGAACAATGACAAAAGGCAAGTGCCCAATTTGCACAGTGCTTTGTGAATTAACTGTGGCATTTTATCCTTTCTGACATTGCATGGGGCGTGCCTAGAGCTGCCTCCTTTCACAGGCAATGGTCATCTGGACAGCATTACAGTTTAGTACTCCTAAATCACCGAATTCCTAAATCATTTGCTACACTGTTTTTATCGCTATTCTTCACAGCATTTCTCCCACAGATAAAAAACTTCCAAGAATAGTTTTGGCTAAAGATGGTGGCAGTGAAACTGGATTAAAAGACTGTCAGTTTTTTCTCCCATCGTCTCTATTAGATCCACAATGTCTGACAGAAGTTTACAGAATTAACTACTGGCCGTGTCCATGCCTCATCCCGAAGCTAAGAGCCAATCCTAACGAACGCTGTCCTTAACACAACTCTATGTCTTTGCTGCAGACATCAGTTAAGGATGACACATTTACATCAGGCTATATATGGCCCTGTGACACTGCACAAGAATTCATTAGGAAGAAAAGCCTTATATTTTTATTTTTAAATTATGATTGGTTTAAAACAAAATCTAAAACCTAAAAGGAGTTTTAATGCAGAGCAGCCACGTTTTCACAAATGTAACTGGAGATATTCCTGGGGCAGAGATGTCTGAAGCCCAGGTGAAAAGGTTCTAGAGCATCTCTTTCTGTGGAACACACACACGCTCTCGAAGAGATTCGCTCATTCATTTTTTTGTCTGTATGCTTAAGACATTCTTGTGTTTATCTTGACTGCAATTGATAACTACATATCAGGTAATTATTGAAATCCGTGGATATTTCCTTATGGTATTTTTCTGAAGCTTCTTCTTAGGAAGCAAGACACAATCATTCTTAGGATGATCATTGGATGCAATTGCTCCTAACAGTCACTCACAGCTATCATGATATTATTTCAGATGTACTTCCTGGCTGCAGTTACTGGGCTCTCTTTCCTCTTCTTTTTAGTGAAGAATAAATTATAAGTCTGTTTTGTTTTAAATCAGAGTTGGAAACAGCATAATAAGATGTGATAGGTTATAGCAGAAGTCAGCTCCTGAGAATTCTCTTATTTCCCCATGCCAAATCTGAAGATGCCATAAACTCAAATCCTCTATGCCAGTCATAAAATTTTAATTAGCTAAACTAAAAATACTGGTATTTACCACTGTTCTTACTTATTTCTTAAACTGCTAGACTTAACACTACTGAAACAGGTTGCGTATTGCAAAGGCCATCACTAGTACAATAACACTCTGTTTCAGCATACACGTGAGCATCCTGTTCAGCTTCATTATAATTAATCAGTGATCTAGTCTCTTGTTTCTCACTGCCAAATGATAAATTAACTACTAGCTACATTCATGGATGGAATATTAATTTATTCAATGCCCTGGGGTACTTCTGTGTGTAGTACAAGATGCCTCATGAACAGATCTCATTCAAAGCCTTAGTAGAACTATGAAACAAAACAAGAGTAAATCTAGTCAGCATCAGCTGCAACTATATGAAAACTGTAGAGATCTGTATCAGCAATTGTAGTGAACACCACTGAGATATAAAAAATTACACGTGGACATTGCATGGAATAATGAGTCCTTCTTTTAAATGCAAAAAATCAAGTACCTTTCCATGCAAAGAATACTTTCTGGAGGTTTGTGAAGAACACTTTGGCTTTTTCAAGGTCAAATTATGTTGTCAGAGTATAGCACTGTACGTGTGTTGTGTAATGGGGAAATTTGCCAGTTCTGGAAGTGATTTTTTCCCCAGTTGCTCTGCATTATCTGCTCAAGCCTCCCATTAGACACATGAGGACAGCAGATGAATCCAGAGGTTCTGCCTCTGGCCTTGCCTATTTCAACATTCCTTACATGCTGCAGGCTTTATCTTGCAGGGTTTTTCAGCTTTCTAGTGCATGAAAATGACCTTTGCACAGGTGCAGAAATTACACACAACTGTTTGCTTCTTCCACAGTTTTCTTTCTGGTTTATCTACATTTTTTCTAACTTTTGAATATCAGAGAAGACAAAGAAAGGATTATTTTTTAATACAGGGGAAGAAAGTTCCATAAAATAGTAATAATCTTGTGGTACTTGGCAGTACTGAAACATGCTTAAGATGCATTATATTACAAAATTACACTGTAACAGGATATACATTTTTTATTTTGTAGCTCTGAAAACATAATAAAACTTCAATGGGAAAATTCTGTCCTCAGTTGGTTATTCACAGTGCAAAGAAAACTGAATACAAGACGAGCTCTTGATAAGACCATAATGGGGACTGCAGCCTCCTGTAAAATGCTAGACTGCATTTTGAAAGCTCACAGCATCCCAGCCGAGAATGATCAAATCAAGGCATTTGGTCATTTGGCCACAAACTGCTTGAGTTTTGAGCCTATCAGCAATCCAGAATGGCTTTCATAGCATGAGAAACACAGTGTAGGAAAATGCTTGCCAAGAACAGGATTAAAACCACCGAGAAAGAAACAGGGTTATTTTCAAATTTCTGGCATAATAATATTAATTATTATGAAGTTTTCTGTCATAGGGATTTTTTAATTCCTCATTCTGAAGTCAATCACTGCACCATATATAAAATAATTTCAAGCTTTAATTATAAAAGAATAGGCAACATATTTGAAAGCAGTATAGAGCCTTAGCTAACTCAGACATTTCAAGCAAGGCTCACAATTTTGATTTTTAATCTTCTGTTCTCACATCCTAATGTTTCAAGCATCCTGCTTTATGAGCAGGTTATCACTTATTGCACAGCAAATCTCCGAGAGCTCCTGTTCTCCCTGGACCCAGCAGCTCTGTCCCGGGTAAGATGAGATCAGAAACTGGTACAATCTCATGATCTAGGCTTCTGCAGGAAATAAAGGATTTATTTATCAAGCATAGTGTATGGAGCTGCACGTGCAGGAATATGGATAGTTGGTCTCCATGGAGTGTAAGACTTTACGTGAGCCACAGCAGACACATTTACAGGTGTTTATCTGAGGTATCATGAGACAGACTTGATGTGAGACTCAGCCACATCTTTGTTTACCACCTTTGCAAAGGCTTAGGGGTGTCATTAGGCACATAGAGCACAAGTTTGACTTCTTCATTCCAGATGTAAGGTTTTTGGAAGGAAAAAGGATTGGATATGGGCTTTTGAGCTTCTGCTGCTGTCCTTTTGGAAAGTTAATCACCAAATTTATCAGTAGAGGGCACAAGAAAACAGCATTCTTCATCAAACATACATCAGACTAAGGGAGGGCTCCCAAGGTGACTCTTCAACAACCTACCAGGTTAGCATTACCTATTCTATTTAAATTTAAAAACAAAACAAAACCCTGGACCTATCATATATAATGTTGGTTGAATAAGCACTGTTAGTTCATCTGAGATAAAATTCATTATATTAATAACTGCTGGAGGTTTCAAACTTCCAGCTCTCTGAAAACCAAAGTCTGAAGATGAGGATTTATAAATTGCAAATGAAAGAACTAGTCCCCAGTGATATCAGGCAAATGAACAGCATGTTGGTAGATGTTAAATCCTAAAGCATAAATAATCTCCTTAAACCTACATCTCTGAAACCTAACAGTGAACCTACAAAAATATCTGTCCTTTATGCTCAACAGAAAATAATTTAAGCAAACAAAAGATGAAAAACAGGGTAGCCAAAATGCTCTTCACCATTGGGTTGTTGGATATAGAGGACCTGGGTGGCATCGACTTGATTAGGTTGAAAAAAACCCAGCCTACTGTCCTACGATTTGCAATGCAAATTACAGCACATTATTTAATGGCATTAAAAAGAAGCAATCAGGTATGGATGGATCGTCCACAGTAACCAGTATATTTTAAGTAATGATATAATTGTTTATCCTCAGTTGGAGTAGGTGCACTTTTACATTTAGGATGTTGTAGTTCCTTTGAAGTCTGGTTCTCTGCAGCTTGGTTTTTCAGTTGTACAGACAGATCTTTTGCTTTCCAAAAAAGTACCATGCACTTACACAGATGTTTAAATCTTCCAGCTGTAATATGCTCTGTATATTGAAGGAGTAGGATCTTATACCTCTATCAGGAAGAGCTAATTAGTAAGATGAATATTTAGATAAAGCCTATTTCCTGTTCTATTTAAGGGTCTATTTCCAGATATTACTCTAGTGTCACACTAGGAAAGATGTAAATTGGGTTGATCCAGACTGAGTTTTCTGAGATGTAAACTGTCTCTACTACTGTATTATCAATGCAAAGAATAACATTTGAAAAAACTCTGCTCTTCACCAAGTCAGTCAAAAATACTTGACACAAAATTTGTTACCTAATTTGCCCATTTCATGTAACAACCTGTGTTTGGTTTGATGTGATTTATGTACTCTCATCTTCCTCTCAAATCAATTTCCATCATTCCATTTTAAAGGAACCAAAGAGGTTATCTGCTTCATATTTATACCAGTGTCCACAGACGTATGGCATTAAGGGTGGGGGTTTTCTGGTATCTAGTTGAAGAGCAAGAATGCCTTCATGTCTGTATTTATGTTCATATGGATCCAGGACTGTAGCTACATTTATATGCAAAGCAGCAAACCCTCTGCTTGGTTACTCAGACTCTTCAGCAATGACTGCCTATAATTTATAGAGAGAAGATGACAAAGTGCCAGTTATGTAAAGAGCTTTGAGCAGATAAACAGACTAGTCTATGCAGATTTCTATCTGTGAAATTGCAGTACCAAGGACAGTGTTCTTTTATTTTGGAGAACTGAGCTACTTTTTTTTCCTTCTTTTTCCCCTCAGTATCTTCATTGCCTAAACAGAAGATTTCGAAGTTTCATTTCTTTTCTGATGCTACATAAAGCACAAACAACATTCATCTTGGATGAAATAAAATATGCAATTAGCCTGCAGTTAAAGGATTCTTTGAAAAAATGTGACTTTGGCTATCTCAACTGTCTACTCTAGTTTGAAAAAGTTTTTCAGTAAAGGTGGAAAAACTCTTTTCAAGAAATCTGCAAGCAAAGTTCAAGTGCAATTCTTGATTTAACAGACTTTTCTGTGCTAAAACTGTAGATATTAACTCTGTTGTTTAAAATGCTCCACTGAGAGCTAGGAAGTGAGGCATCATTAGCTGTCTAGGCTCTGATGCACAAGTCTTATCCCATTAGATCCCAATGGCTTGTGAAGGAGAAAATAGGTATGTGGATCTTGTCTAGTTGGGGAAGTTGAAAACTGAAGAACTGAGCTTCACCAGACAAAGAAGGGGAACAAAGCAATCCCTTTGTTTACCCCTTAGTTTATTCCCTGTCTTGGGTGGTTCTGGTAAGAAAATCAAGGGATTGAATATTTATTAAAGACTCTGACCATCTTTGGAAAAATGCATCTTGATTTTATTTGATTTCTGTAACAACACAACAGAATCTGTATGATTCAAGCCTGATGCTGGGAGATGATACCCCATAAATTAATCACTTCTGAGCATAGTTCCTCTTACACATCAGCCTGCTCAGGGTCTGAGGAAGTATTCATTTTCCTTTGGACCTTCATGATGGTAACTGAATGGTTCATCTCACTTTTGCCAAGTCATTATAAGGAAGAGCAACTGTTTCAAATGAGACAGTAGATCCTACTCCCTACAGGTGTCTGATAAAGCTGAAATACTGTTGTTATGAAAATAAGAGTAAACAGAAATATTCCGGCAGAAATGGTAGAACAGACTGGCATTACCCTTTGGCAGTTCATACTATACAGTTCATACATACTATTTGTGTCTTTTTACTCTCTTGAATAAGCTTGGACTGTGTGCATGTCATTCCTCCATGCTCTTTAACTCCATGAAAGCACAGGAGATGATAGCTGGCTGTCTCTTCTTTGTCATCTCTGCCATCCTGTGCTCTGCCAGAGATGGGACCATTGAGAGTTCTAGTGGTCTGTCCAAATCCTATGTGGAGAGTTCAGACTTCATTTGGGGCTGGTTTTTCTTTTTCTTCACACACAGGTACACAGACTTTCCCTATCAGTAACTGACAGGCTAAGCAGGCAACAGTGCAGCACAGAACAGGGAGAACACTGAAAACTCACTGTTAGACAATATTCTAAAAAGTATTAATACAGCTTCAGCCATTCTTATGGAGGAAGTGTACTGTGTGATTGAATAAGATGCAGTGTCAGCAAGGTTAATTAGATCTACAGTTGGCCTAAACAAGAGATTAGTTTTTGACTGCAGCTGGCTTAACTGCAGCATGTAAAATAATGGCATTACACAGAAAAAAACTTCTATGGAGCAGATCTGTTGGAGAAAAGGCACTAATCCTGCAGTGCAAGGTTGCTGTACCCCAAGGCTATAGCTGGGCAGCAGTATGGAAGACACCTACACACAGGAAGTCTCATGCTCCATATATAACACATTGACTATCAAAGGACCGGGGGAATATTAATGAAATAATATTCTTTAATATTCTAATATCTTTAGAAATAGATATATATAAAAGCTAGTGTGAAAACAGGAATTTGCCCAGCATTTTATTTCATTTGTTGTAAGATAAAGTTTTGCATAATGCATTTAAATAAGCATACATTTCCTAGGTTCTCAGTAAATGTACCTATGCACTTGGGTAACACTTTCAAGAACTAGCATTTTTCCTTTAAAGATGAAACAGTTGAAAAATCACTGAGACATCGCATTGCTACACTGTGGGTCAGTCTATTTTGTAGTTATCTATGAATTTTCTGATTCAGAACTCTGCACGTCTCATCACTTAACATACAGTAAGTAGCTACTGAGGCAAGAATGTAAATGGCAGTATGAGTCTTGCTGACTTATTCATTAATTTCATTATTTGTTCATAAATAGACTGGTTTGTCTTCAACTGATGCTCAGGGCAATAGGTATGTAAATTTTAATATCTGGTTTAAAGTAAGTAATGTCTACAGTTGCATCAGTATATAGATATATGACACAAAGTATTATGGCTGGCAGAATCTGATCCTTAGAGACTACCAATTATATAACTGTTGTGCTCATTGGGAAAGTCAAATGTAGACTAATTCCTCTAACAATTGGAACAATTTCTATTTTTCTATCATTAGGTCAACCCTGTTTCACCTTTCTAAACTTAATTACTATGGTCTGAACAACTACTCCATGGCAGTCTCCTGGTGGTAACCAGAAGTTCCTGTGTTGCAGCACCAGGCAGCCATAGTCCTGCTGGGGCTGGTGGGACATTCCTGGGAACAGGAGTACTGCAGGGAAGGCTGCAGCTCATAGCAAAATTGAAGTCTTGAAAGATGGCTGAGCTGCACCCAGTTCAAATCAAAGGTCAACTTCCAGCCATTTAAAGATATGCCACAGTCCCTTAATAATAGAAATTGCCCATACTGTAAAACAATAACTACCTAGCACTGTGTATACCTTTCCTGGGCTCTCCTAATGGATGGACGGGCACCTAGAAGGCTTCCCTGCAGGATCCAGCTTTGTACCATTGTATGTAGCCTAGCATTGCAAGGGTATAATCAACTTCTGTGCCTCCTGATATCAGCCCCTTTACCAGATGCAAATCCTGAACAATCACATATTTTCCTTTCCATTTAATTCTTCATCTTGTATTTGCTATAGTAATAACTTTCAATCGGGGGCAAATAAATCCTAAATTATGTGTGTTGTGGAAAAGTCCATTAACCAAGATTTCATTATGTTAAGTATTCTGTGGACATTCCTGCCACAAAGAGCTTAAAAAATCTATAACTAAGTCTACAGCTGACAAATGAATAAAGCAGACTTGGAGGAGTTTGTTTAAAAATCAAACACACCCCACTCCCACCCCCATCCGCAGTGACACAGTATTAGTGAAGAAAACAACAATGAAAATAGTGTAATAACTGCAAAGGCATCCTTTTATAGTCTCCAGAGCAGAGAACTTTTTATCCACATGCTATTCATATTTACATAGACAAAATATTTAATAAGTTAATCTATAAAGGTAATTATTTTTATCTTTATAGTTTAAAGCAGCAAGAAGGTTAACAGCAAAATTCAACCTAACAGAAGAACCAAATTAAGATTTTCCAGTTAGGTACATTTAAGTTATATTCTCTGATAATTACAGACATACCTATTATTCAGGTTTTCAGTAAATGTTTGGTCTGCATGTTATTGATTAAATCCAGTGTTTCACAATCTTTTGCTACCATAATATGAGGTTATATTGGCCTGGTCCCACTTTTTTACACTATTCTTTTCCTCTGTCAGATGAATTTAAACAGAAGATACCAAACTGTGAAGTTTATTTAGACAGGTCAGTCTTTTGAGCAATGAGTCTACTGCTGTCTTCTAAATGCCTTCCGCCAAGGGGTCCTAGACACTTGGTTGGCTCATAGGATCCATTACAATAGATTTTTATCTTTTTTTTTTCAATCACCTCCATTTCATTCAGGATGCTACTATGGTGTTTAGTTAAGTTCCACATGTATGGTAAACTTCAAACTTTACTATATTAAGAATTTCCGTTTGAATTTCCCCCACTGCTTGTCCTTACAGTGTGTGAGGGTCCCTCAGGATGACCCTGTGACAAGGAGCCTGGCATGCAGCTCGGGCACAGGAACCATCCCGCCCAGCTTCGAGGCTGCAGGAGGGAGGAGCAAGGACTGCCACAGGGTCAGCCTGAGGAGCTGACAGTCAATGTGTCAGTGCCACCAACACGGTGCATGTCAGCCAGTGAGGGTCAGCCTCAGTTGGCAGCCACAGTCAGTCACGAGTTCATGTGATGAGGACAGAGAGAACATATTAAAGACAATATGGACTTCATGCTGTCAAGAAACAAGACTCATTGTGCCAAGGCACAGGGAGGGTGGGAAACTTAGACCAGTAAAAAACAGCTTTTGTTTCCTAACCTTTCAGTGGGATTTACCAATACTATAGTAGGTTACTACATTACCTTAATTACTACTTTAAATAGGAATATCATTACATAGAGGAAGGTATGTAACACCATTGACTACCTACTGATAAAACAGCTGGTTCAGAAACTCGGGATGACATTTGGCTTGTTTATATTTATCATGAGTGGTTATAACAATGTTAAAGAAAACTGGTAACTCAAGCTTAGTTCATTCAAACAGATGCTGGCTAATATTAAGGAACTTGTTTCTACTACAATTTCTGTAGCACTGCCAATCACAAGAACTCCAGAATTAAAGTATCATAGTGTCCACAAATGTTTAAAGTACATACTCATAGTTTCTTTATTCCTGGAGCCTGTGTGAGTATAAGCTCAAAGCTGTGATTCTCACACACCAACAGCTGGAGCCTAAACTAAACCATGAAATACCATAAGACTCCCAACACTAAGAAATGTTAACAGATCTGAGTTAAATCAATGTTGGCTCAAGAATAGGACAGGTATTTACTGAATTGTGATTAAAAACTTTAAAAACAAATACAGATATATGCACAGGAAGGAAAATAATACTGTTGCAAAGGTATAGTATTGCTGTAATAAACATTTCCCCTGCATTTCACCCCTAGATCATTATCTGTTAGTTGGTGGGTCCAGATGCATATGAGTTGAATAATAAATGTAGGAAAAATCACTGATTAAACACATGCTGTAGAGATCATTTATTATCACTGTAGATAGGTGTGGAGTAGATGTGGTAAAAACCTTAAGGGGGTCTCTATCCGAGTACTGAAAACAACAAGTATCACAACAGATACCTTTTACTTAGGGGAGAACTGAGACTTCCACCTACCACTGAAAATATAAAGAAAACCCCTTAATTATTAAAAAAAAAAACCACACACACACAAAGGCCAATCAACCAAACCAAAAACCAAGCAAACAACAACAAAAAAATCTCACCAACACAACTGACTTAAAGGCACATTCCTGATACTACACAAGTATTTTTATGGCAACTCTTCCATGAATAAAGCACATAGTCATTAACCAGAAATGAAGAATTCTGCCACCAACAACCTTCATAATCCTGGAATCAGCAATGCAATGCAAATCACTATTTACTAGAAAGCATTCCCTTCCAGTGATCATTTTATGTCTCTAATGCAGCACTGAGCATGGAATTTCCAGTCACCAACAGAATTCCTTCCCTTTCATTCATCTAGTATGCAACAGCTCTTATCTCCTGGGCCATAACATGTCAAATACTTCTACATAATTAAAGCCACTCTGATTGACTGGCTAAGAATATCACAGGGATAAGTTTCTTTTTAAAGCTGCCTTATCTCTATTCAAGAGTTGTCTTCCAGTAATGCAAGATTTTGTGCCTAAAGGACATTTTATATATATCTACACACACACATATATAGAAAATAATGTTCCTTTCTCTTCCACAATACATCAATAACAAGAAAATATCATCATACTCTGATTTCCCTTTGTAGTGTTAAATTGGAGAGTACAAAAGATGGCAAGAGGCACTTAGTAAGGTGGGCAAAATGCACATTTTTTAAAGTATGGAAACTACAATTAATATTTCTCCTTTGATATAAACCTTTATTGCACTCCCAAACAGAACCTTTCCGTATTTTATTGGTTCGTTCGTATCTGAGATTTGCTGTGATGGTGGGGTTTATTTAGGAAAGAAAATTAAAATCTATAGAGGCCAAAAAACCATGAACAAACTGGTGATGAGGCTTATGTCTTGTCAGGTTATTTTATATTTTAATGTACTGTTAACAGTTCATTCTTTTTAAATACAAATCTAAGGGCAAATTTAAATATCAAGGCAAGCAATCTGGTAGCATGGCAACAATGTGCTATGCTGCATAGTAAGAATTTGGAACCATGCAAGTCTGCTTTTTTCCTATACTGGATCATTTTATAAGAGCAGAAATATTTCTGTTCTTTGTGTAACTGCCTTCATGATTACTCATCTATTAGCAGCTCTAGTGGTCTTTGAAACTCAAGACAGCACAGCAACCCTGTCAAACCTGGTATCAGTCAGAATGGCCATCCTTACCAGACACAAAAGCTGCAGATTAGAAGAAGAAGGAAAAAAAAAAGAAACCAACAGAAAAAAAGACAGGTTTAGTAACAGTGTTTAATACAAGATTTCATTCCCGGGAGACAGATCTGGTATGGATTTGAGGAGCATAGCAGCTCTGAAGCAATCTTTCTTCTGCATGAGAAGCAAGCAATTCCATCTCTACGCACTCCCCCTGATGTGTTGAAAAGGCGTCTCTCAGCTTTCAGAGTATGAGTTTTGAGACCTATTTTAAGATTTGACTAAATCAAAAGAGTGCACTTGCCCTTGCACTGGAGTAATTTTTTGTGGTAACTGGTATCAGTGATTCTTGAGAGTAATATCAATTTATTGATGTCATTTCACTCTTGGTGATTGGGGGAAAGAAATTAAAATCCTATGTCATGCTAGAACAGAATCTGGTCTGTGCAACACTCATTCTCTTCAGTAACTCAAGCATATATTACCATTTTGCTGGAGCAGGAAAAGGCAAATTTAACTAACCTTTTTGATCTTCTGATCTTGAAGGGCACACTGGGTGACAGAAAGTCCACCCAAGCACCTTTGTTTCTGGGTAGTGAATGAAGGCAGTAAAGATGTGGATGGCATTGTGGGAATATTATTTTCTTTATTATTCCTCACATAAAGATCAGCTGCTTCCCTGAACCTGAACAGTGAATGCCAAACATAGCTACTGCTTCTGGGAGATTCTTACAATACTCTTTAGATAGGTGCTGTCCCTATGGAACTCGTGCTTCTCACCGCACATTCCCATGTTACTTAACATCACTTGGCATTTTGGACTCCGGTGGTCAAATCTAGACCTGCACCCTCACCAGAACACTCACGGTTAGTGTTACAGAGCTATTAATTGGGTTGTAAGCTGCTTGTTGTTGGTTTTTTTTACACTGAAGATAGGAAAAAGTAAACGTGTCTGCTGTGACCATATTATGAATTCTCAGCTAAGTCTAACCTCTGTACTCAGGTGAAAGAGTTCTATATCTTTCTGTTTTACACTTCATTAAATTAATAAATAAGATAAATCCTACACTAAATCTTCAAGTGTCAGATCCTGTGAACCCTTAACACAAAGGTAGATTACATACACAAGAAAAACTTGTAAGGTCAAGCCTCTCTTGGAGAATGTTTCAGAAATAAAAAGGATTTCACTCTTCAAAAATGATCAGGGTCACTGTACAATTGACTTGGGGAAAGGAACTTATGCAAAGGTTGTAGCTGAGAAGTGCATCTGTGAAGAGGTTCTCTCAGAAAGTAAAGGGAATGACAGCAATCTGGAAATAATGCAAGTTGGTGATATTCTCAGAAATATTCCTAATATCAATGCACAAAACAAAGTTCAAAAACTCCATTCAATTAACAGAATGGAAATAGTCAATCTGCCTTTCAAGTAATAAAGCAATAACAAATTATTTCTATGTGGCGGAATCTTCATTATTAAGCCTGTAACTAGGAGGGCTATTTTCTGAAGGAAACTTCATCTTAATAATTCAAACCAGACAAGCATCTCAAGATACTCCTCATGTAGCTCCCACTGGAAGCCCAGGTTGTGTCAGTGGATGTCTGCATTGCAGAAGTACTACTATTTGAAAATCCTTATTTAGACTGCAAACCTCACATTGGTTATAACTGACATATTTTGTAGACCTTTTTGCCAACTTTCCTTTCCTCTTGATTTCCTTCTGTTTCAAAAGAAAATAAATGATCCCTTTATGCATGAGAATACTTCAGAGTATGCATATCCAGCAGTATTTCATGTAACCTTGTTATCTGAGAACAATGACACTTTTTCCTTGTCATCCCTACCTACAGGGCTTCTAGTTCTTCCTCTTTGGCTTAGGTGGAAGCACCTATTAATCCCAGAGTTTTCCATACCAGTCTTTGCTCAGCTCTAACTTACTCCTCTTGAAGTGCAAATCACCTTCCTCTGCTGCAGCACGTGAATGAAGACAGTAAGTACTGCAACAAAAAAGGAAAGGTATGTCATGTACTCAAATGACAGTGCATTTACCTACCAGCATCAGAAACAAACAGTTCAATCCATGTACGTTTTTACCATGTACGTTAGTTGTGCAAGGCCTTCCTTCCGAAAAATAGTATCGTTAGTCAAGATAAGACTTAAGTTCAGACAAAACTGAGAATTTGAATGAAAGTCCTCATTTCATGGATGTCATGACAAAGTTTAAGTGGTGCATGTTCAGCTCCTGCAGACAGCACAAGACTAAAGCACTACACACTTCACCAATCATATGGTGCTCTCTTGAGCTGCTTTTCATGCAGCTCTCATGGGTCCTCAGGAAGAAAAAAATCTTACATGTAATACTCTTCCCAGTAGACTAAAGGCATTTGCAGCTACTTCTAATGAGCATTTGACTGAGCGACTCCAAGGTTTTTGAGTGTCTAAAAACCAGAGAATTCTGAATCTGCTTTCAGTTCTTCCTCTTAACTTGTGAAGCGCATGGGACTGCATCAGTGCTTTATTTCCTCCAGCTGTAACAACTACCATTACATCTCTTGCACAAATGTTGCAAGGCTTTCATTGCCTCATAGTAGTGCCAAAAGATACCTCCTAGAAAAAGCTCTTGCTTGCAAGTAGTATGCTCTTCTTTTTGTTTCGAGAAAATATCTCTTCCTTGGGAGGCTTACAGTAAGAAATTAGTTTGTATTAATGTAATGTACTGTTCCACAGGTAATAGAGGTCAATGTATCATGCTGATACTGTATTCCATCTTTGCTGAGATGGACGGATTAGTCCTAGAATGGAAGCTCTAAATCTTTCTTTAAAAATCTGACTTCCAGAAACATGTCTGCTTCTCGTATCATGTACAGATAGGCACAAACATACAACTGTTCACAGGATCATAACAGTTCAGGTTGTTAAGAATGTCAGAGATCTCTTGTCCAACATTCTGCTCAAACCAAGATCATCAGTGAGCCTTGGTCAGTTTGCTGAGGGAATTATCCAGTCTGGTCCTTAAAACCTTCAAGAACAGAGACCACACAATCTCTCTGGGCTACCTGTCTCCATGCATGATTGTCCTTGTCGGTCAAAATATTTTGCTTGCATCCAGTCTGAACCTTTGTTTCAACATAACCCTTTTGTCTCCTATTCTTTGGCACATGCCACTGTGTTGAGTCTGGCTCCAGTTCCCTGAGGAACTCTTTATAAGGACTGGAAGGCTGCTGTTAGGTCCTCCCAAAGCCTCCCTTTCTTCAGGCTGAGCAAGCCCTACTCCCTCACCCTCTGCTCACAGAGCTCGGCCTCCAGCCCCAACCACTTCAGCGGCCTCTGCAGAACCCCAGTTCTTTAATATTGTCCTTGTACTGGGGGGACCATAACTGTACACAGGGTTGTAAATGTGACCTACTTGGTGCTGAGCAGAGGGGAATAATCACTTCCCTTGATCTCCTGGCTGCACTGTTGGTCATACAGACCAGGATGCTCCTGGAGATCTTTGTTGCCAGGGGATGTGGCTGCTTCATGTGCAGTTTACTGTTCACCGGGACCTCTGCCTTTTTGGCAGGGCTGCTCCCCAGCCTCTATCACTGCAGTGCTTAAAGCATGAAATAATTGCCTTGTTTATTTAAACACAGATTACAAGGGAAATGGATATAAAAATTCTGCAAAAGCACCTATACCCTGATGTGTCCAAAGGCTACAACCAAGATTTTGTTCAGAATAAAACCAGCATCCTCTCTGTGAGCTGGTAGGTTGGAACAGGTCACTTGCTAATTTCTCTACCCTCAGCACAAGAATATAAACTGAAAGATGTTTAAATCATGGTATTTTCACAAATTATTTCTTAGCAAATATTCTTATCAGAACAGCTGAAGAGATGGTAAAATTATGCTACTTGAAGTGGTTTCTCGTGTTCACTGCCTTAAGCAAAGGTCACTTTTTAAAGACCTAGCTTGTTTAAATTCATGTCCAGTCTCCAACCTGAACTGGCATTAATCAAGTAACTGCACAAAACATGCTTTTCGAGATTCCTCCTTAGAATTGTAATACTTTGACCAAAGGAGCTGAGCACCTATGGCCTTTGCAAGAACACTTTTCCTTTACTATCAGAGGATCAAGAGGGAGCAATAATGTAGCTGCTGATGCATTTTTAAAAATAGCTTCAGATATTTCCAAGTGCAGATAAGGGTTAAACTGTCAGAAAATTTAGAAAGTCTGACAGTCAAGGTTTATAAGGACAGTTCTGCAGCATGAAATCCTATGAGCCCCAAGTGGACTAAGTACAGTGGCTTTGACTTTAGCAGTTTAGTACTTGTAGAACATAAGAAAGAAAAGCTCTTTCATCTTGTCTGTCCCATATGGAGAAGAACTGGGACAATACAGTGATAAATTGCCATCTTAATCTTTAACATAAATGTCAATCTTTTGCTTTTCAAACACATAACCAGCACATACTGCATTTTAACTTAAGTGGCAATAAGGTGTTAAACTAGAATTCCTCCCTTTTAAAGCTATGTTATATTGGAAATACTATGGCTTACACAGAACCACAAAAAACTGTGACAGCAGTTGTTTCTCTTTTTCAGTTCTACTCATTAAGTAATGAGGGATTCTTTGGTAACAGGCATAATAGATAAATACCTTTTCTGCAAACAGATTTCCCAGCCCCTCCTGGGAGATTATAGGGTGGCCCTGACCAGGTAATACAACTGAAACACTACTTGCATTTTTCAAACCGGTCACAGTAATTTCAGACTTTTCTTAAACATCACTGCAATGCACATTATCTCTGTACTATGCACGTTGGATGCTCTCTTGTCTTTATTTAAATTTCTTTTCTTGTATGGCCTCACTAGAATGCAACAACCACCAGAACGACACTGAAGAAGCAAAGTACGTAAATCTGAAAGCACAGATTGCCAGCTGAGGCAAAATAAGGCACTCTTTGACTTTCCAAGATGCAGCTCTAAATGCAGTATTCCCTTCCTTTCCCCCACCCCCATCCCTTTTGTTATGGCAATACAAGGCACCACACACATTCAAAAAACTGTTCAATAAGAGGCGAACAGACCATGCTATAATATCTCATGCTGTTTATCCCAACAAAAACCGGGTATCCTTAATTGAGCAGCCTTTTCCCTCCAGATCTCATGATGAAGGGGACGGGAAAAGAGCGGATCAAAGGCTCTGATCCCTTTGCTACAGTGGAGGCATGAAATCAGAACCAAATACAAACTCCGAGCGGTGCTGCATTACAGGAGGGCTCCTCTCGCATTTCTTTTCACTCTTATCGAGACAAACGGACTTAAGCCTCCCGCCCTCCCACAAAACGCTGACATGATGCGGATGCTGCACGGCCGGTCCCCGCGCTACCCGGAGCCGCCGTCCCGGCACGGCGAGGCTGAGGCGGCCGGGCCGAGCGCGGAGCTCGCACCGTGCCGGGGGAGCCGAGCGGAGCCGCAGCCCGGCCCCGGGGGATCGCCGCCGGCTCTCCCTCGCCTGGCGGGGGGCGGTGGCGGCGCCTCCCCGGGCACAGCGGGGACATGCGGGCGCGCGGCAGCCCCCGGTGCCGG